>JAGTXR010000137.1:600000-1162767 GCA_022606575.1 Glossosoma conforme
TTCATCACGTGGACGCGTGGAGGAAGCATAATGCAGGAGCAGATTTACAACACAAAGAACTTGTTTTTGAAGCACAATTCGCATTTATTTTTATTAAGGACTTGATTTCTTCGTCCGACCGGTATGGCGTTCGCCGGCCGGACGAAAGTTAACTGACAACTGCCGGAACACTGTAACATCCAGCGCCGCCAAGACAATTGCGGAAAAAAAGCAAATAAAGATGACAGTTGCTCCAACATGAAATGGAGCAACTGTCATAACAAATAAAATGACGTTTGCAAACGCCGTGTACTTTTATATAATTAAAACTAAAATTATTACATGTGCATGTCAGGCGAGCGAACCAAAATAAGAGACGAAAGATTGTTTTTCGAGGCTTTTCGGCATCAGCCTATAAGAGCTTTATCAAGCTGATATCAACATGAACACTTAATTGTATATTTAAATTTGGGATATAAATGAATTAATTCGATTACATTCAAATATAATAAGAGATCTCATAGTGCAGCACACCTATGTCGATAATTGGATTTGGTTAGGTAACCTAGTAGTTACTCGTAGATGCCTAACGTAGAATCTATATTTGAATGTAATCCTATCACAATGTCAGGGAAACGCAACAGTGCAAACGTAATTACAATTTCGAAATTTCAGCACACTGTGAATAAAATACCACATTAATTAATTTATGGTGAATGTGTACAATTATTTTATTTTAAAATTAAATAAAACGAAATCGAAGATTAATATTGCATAAGAGGAGGATTACAAGGTTTTTTTAAAAATTGAACACAAAAATGTCATATTATATAATGGCTTAATACCTTAAAATAACACATACCCCTTGATTTATAATGTCTTTTTTCAACGGTATATGTGTTTACTAACGTAGAAACTAATACTTATCCATACCTATATAAGCCACTGCCAGTTTTAGATTTAATCATTATTGATGATGGTCTTCAGGGAGGTCGAAATATGTAATCGTTTAAAATAAATGTGAACCAAATATTTTTAATTTGTTAATTTTATAATTAAAATTAATTAAAAATTATAACTACTACAGATAACAACTAAATAAGAGTATTTAAGACAAGTGTTCCAGGATCCGATCTTCGCTTAGTATATTAAGCTGAATTATGAAGAAAGAACATGATAAAGCACGCTGAAGAATAAGACACAAGATTTTGTTGCAATTCTTAAGATTGATACTATAAAAAATATGAAATTATAAATATAATATCACTAAAGGTCTACAGTGCACTCCAGGTCCAGTATAACAACGCCTTACGAATGTTGTTGGATCTGCCGCGATACTGCAGTGCCTCAGGCATGTTGACGGAGGAGCGAGTGGATGGCTTCCATGACATAATAAGGAATCGTTGCGCTTCTCTGTGAACGAGCGTTCGCGGCAGTCTCAATGATCGCTGTGTGGGCGGATAGGTGGAACTCACGGTTGGAGGTGCACTGAATTGATTCATCAAACTAGATTTAACAATGAAACACTTCAAATAAGCTGTGTGCAAAGAGTGTCTAGCAAGTAGGATAAATTCATGTAGTGATCTATGATTAGTTAAGTGCTTTGAATATTTAACATCGTAATGGAAAACAAGTATGTTATAGACCAAATCGTGAAGAATGATTAATTTGTCTTAGCGTAATTATTCCAATATGTTTTTAAATATTTGTGTAGTATGTGTTGAGTTTAATCGCCGTTCTCTGTGATATTAACAGCTAATTAATATAATGTGTATTTATCTAATTTGGATAAATTTATCCAGGCTGTGAAATTAATGAAAGTTCCGCGAAACGTAAATTTTAATGTGTTAATCAAACAGAAAAGGCAGTTTAAGCACAAATCCATCCGCCTCACAGCGCGTCATACGGAAAGCTTTTAAATAAATTAAATTCCGCGTTTTGTACTCAAAGTCGCATTCAAATAAGTCTACAGAATACGGAGACTAAGAATGACTGCTTTTGAGTACCCATATGAATCAATACCAATGTACTTTGACAAGTTTATATGCGTAGCTGTGCTGATAATATGTTATATCTTAAATTATTAAAATAAAATTTTGCTTGAATGTCCCCTGCGTGTGGTTTACATAAATATTTCGGCGATAGAGAAGAGCTGGAAGAAGCGGTTCTCAGATATCTGCGTGGCTTGGCGACAGATTTTTTCGCATGCAAAAATGCATTGACCTCAGTGGCGACTATGTAGAAAAATATGAAAAGTCTAAAATTTACAAAAATGTACGCATTCATGGAATTAAACATGTTTTACAGTGAGAATAATCACTGGGAACATTATTCTACGGTTAACCCTCGTATAAGATTTTTTATGCATTTTGATATTGTTTGAATAAAAACAGAAATAAAATAGTGCATAATTTTTATGTTTTTTTGACGTACGTTACACGTGATGATGGCATGGTTTCGCATGCCACGTCGTGAAAACCATGACAGCTTTGACAAATTTGTTGAAAAAAAATTCATTGAAAGCACTTAGTGAGTGGATATGCAAGAATGACGATATTTTTGTATCTTATAAGCGATGACGTTGTCAAAAGAATTGCAACAATACTATCATCATTTCTATATTACCTCACCAAATAGTCGTCACAAGCTGCCGTCAAAAAGCTCTATCAGACGCTACGGTATTCATTCACCTCATCAGATCTGCATCCATTGAGTACATTAATCATTTCCCGATGTATTTCAAAGATAGCGTTAGTCTGAAGGGAAAGAAAAATAGCTGTAGCTTATGCTCTCTTGTGTCATCCTAAATACATGTCCTAATAAGTTGTCTCTTAGTCGACTGTAATTTAAAAACGCATCATAAAAGCGCAATTTTTTTAAAGCAAGCAATCGTTCTACGTATTTCACGCAAGCATCTGTTTTCAAAATATATTATAAACCTGCATTTCATCACACCTACAAATAAATCTGAATGGAATAAATTATTCATACATATATTTTTATTTTGATAAAACAAATATATTTAAAATACAATGTATTTGAATGTGGATATGTGTTTTAGCTCTGTTTAACTAAGGCTCGAGCAATGGCCCCCAAGTGATGATCGCCTCGCAGGCTTCGCTCTATACTCTTCGCTGTAGTGCCTCTTCCCATACAAACGACACCCACAGGACTCATTCAGCCCACATTTCGACAGCTCGGCGTTCCGCTATCAGCATATCCCAACTCAAGTGTGAGCCGAAGTCGATGTTTACCCGATACAGCACAGATAGCCACCACACACGTTGTGTGCGTGACATGTTAAAACGGGGGCTCGATTTATAGATACTCGTAAAATTCTCTCAGCATCACATCACATCCAATATTAAAAAAGTATTTTTTATTAATAAATTTAAAAAAGCCGTATTACAGAATTTATATCTCAATCACGACAAGACCTATTTTTATGATGTTTTATTTGTTAAATTTGTCTCAATCCCGAATAGAAAAGTAAGTTTTAAAATAGCAGAAAAAGTAAAGAGAAAAAATGTGAAAGAATATAACCAAAGTTATGCTTCAATACTTTTACCAAGATACTATCAAAAACTACAAAAATACCACCTTTATACTACCAAAATACAGTTAAAACAGGACAAAAATACTAGCAAACTTAAATTTAAATACTAAAATACAACTATAATACATTTAAACCATGCGTAATTAACAAATTCGAATGAAAATTTTACAAAAATGCAACCACAATGTGACTAAAATAAAATCAAAATGCTAGTAAAATATTACTTAAATTCTACCAAAATACGACTCAAATATAAAATAAGTTCAAAATACTGAAAAAATAATTTTGAAATACTGTCATTATTTTACAAAAATGTTACAAAAATACTGCTAAAATAATACCAAAATACAACCAAATATTATCAAAAAACAAACAAAATAATGGCAAAATGATACAATAATACTATCAAAATACTACCTAAGTACTACCGAAGTACTACGAAAACTTTAATAAAAAACTACCAAAATACCAAATAAAATAAAAAATCCAAAATATTACAATTTGATACATATTTTTTATACGTAACGGATATGGAAAAAAATAAAGTTGATAAAATACAATAAATATTAAATTACTTCTTCTTAAATGACCATTTACTAATGCCCAATAAAATAAAATCAATTAAATAATTCAATAAATACACAATATATGTAGTTACTTATGAAAAATAATCGAAGTATAAATAATATTAAATGTTTTTGTGTGCTACAATTATTCTTCTTCGTAGTATCAATCCGGTGGATTGGTTTGCAGCAACGAAATCTTGCATCTCGATCTCCATTCCTCTCGGTCCTCCGCTACCCTTTTCAGCTCAGCATAAGCGCTACAGTTCATGTCCTCGAATATTTGCTTCAAATACTCCCGTCTAGGGCGCCGTTCTGCAGTAATGTTCGAACATTCCAGGTGGCATATCTTGTTGGCTGAAGATTTTTCTTATTTGTCTTGGTTGTTTTGTCTCGAGCAGTCCCCACCCGGAGATCCGATTGGGGGACTATTTTATCTCCGGAAAATTTTACTTGAGATGCAATCATTTTTTTGCTGATACGTGAGATGTCTTTAAGACCTTTAATGTGGTATTTTCCCCTTTATTTCCACATCCTAATGCCGTTGACCATAAAGGTTCATCCGCCTTAGGAGGGCATTTACTACCTCCAGGACAATAGAGTGCCCTAACCAGCTTGACCTGATGAGGTTAGCTGGGTGTTAGCTTATTCCGGCCAACATTCGGTCCAAAAATCTGATCTTTCAAATAAGCACTAGAACGCCATAAAAATTAAAACAATAATAATACATTTAGTTAATTGAGTGTGCTTGGAACTTTCTGAATTTTTTAATAATTATTAAGTATCAGTAAAAAGTAATATAAATTTTGTAAAAAAATAAATTTATATTTTATACCGATTCAATTAAATTTTATCTAGTATAGTATATTCAAAATTATGTTGCATGGCAAATTTTGTTGGATAAAATAAAATTGGTCTTGTTTCAGTGCTCCGGAAAATAGCACCTGCTCGTGCTGCTGACACGGTATTGATCAGTTTCCAAGTAACTTTATATTGTTATTGTTCACTGAAAGACTTAAATGGCTGTATTAGACTTGTTTGGATACCGAATACTTTTTTATGGGACCTCGGAGACGCATTACCGAAAGATCTTATGAAACTTTTGAGGCTTTTGTTTATGTTATAGTGAAAATAAAATGGATCAAGTTATTTTTTATGTGAAAACATACAGGTATAACATACTATCAAACAGTGTTAAAGAGATACATAAATAATGTTTTTGACATAAATAAAACTAATTAATGAATCATCTTCTTTCATACGGGCTCCAATATACACGATGCGTGCTTACGCAAGTATTTTAAGGCATGTAATGTTTTTTTTGTCTCATCAGCAAATTCGATGACTTTTGTAATATTTACAGATTGTATATCAATGGGTATGTGTTATCTTACCCCTTGATATACAATCTGTAAATGTGTGTACTAACGTAGGAACTAATACTTATACATACCTATACATATAAGCCACTGCCAGTTTTTAATTTAATCATTATTGAAGATTGTCTCCAGGGAGGCCGAAACATGTAATCGTTTAAGATAAATGTGAATCAAAACTAAATACTTTTAATTTGTTAATTTTTAAATTAAAAATAATTAAAAAAAATTAATTTCATTATGCAATTTCACCAAATATTGTCAGTTGATAAACGTAATGTTTTTGAAAATAAAATTTATATCGCAGTAACTGGTTCCGATTAGGCAGAAGTAAAAGAGTAAGAAAGTCGAATTTAATTTTAAGCGAATACAATACGATGCGTTCTCATGTCCAAATATCTCGCAAAGAAAAAAATATCAAACCAATTTGACTATAAATTACATTAACGTAGTAACGACCCAGACGTAACAGTTTTGGTCCAACAATAAAAGAACCTTTGTGAAATTGCATCCGATACAGTGGCGTCGTAAACTAGTTTCGGAATGGCCCGGCGCATACTTTTTATTTCTGTGGTCGCTGCTTGACCCTGGCTAAGGTTTCTTTTTCTTGGCTACTTTGAGCCAAGACTCATTCCCAAGAGCTCATCACTTGAATTCGCAGCGATGTCGGTTCAATGTTCTGAATGCCCATTAAACGAGGAACGTATTTTCTCTTTAAATTCACAATGTTTGTTTTAAACAAAAATACGACAAACATGAACATTTTATCATTACATTTCAATTAATAAATAATAATATTATTTGTTATGATATTCGATTGAATTGATTACAAACAAGATTATGATTATATTGATATTCAAATAAATAAATTATATTTACTAGAATGTGGACTTATATACGCGATTTAATCTCTTAAAAAAGGTAATGCCCAAATAACTAAATACCTTGATATTAATTATTAGACATGTGACATATTCGAATTATAAATAAATATTTTATACTTATAAATCATTGAGTATAACACTGATTGTTCATTTTCAATCCTAAAGCATTGGGTTATTTACTGAGCAACGAACATTTATCTCAAGCTTTACCTTTTACAAGTTTCGATACCACAAATGATATTATACAATTTATAAAAGCACTTGAAAATACAAACAATGTTGTTCCGGAACCGAGATCAAGGTCCCGAAATTACAGCGTCAGCTAAATGGTGACGCCGGAATACCAAGGTCCCGACACTGAGGATAAGTCCAAAGATCGGAGTTGAATTGGTACTAACAGATTTGATAATATACCCCTTTTTATATCTTAGTATACAACATGAGTTTTAAGCATTTATAAAATGAATATTAAAACATTGAATTTCATACACCGAAAATTCCTCGATACCGTTTTGGACCTTGATCCCTTTTAATTTACAAAGAGTTGCAGATTATTGGGATAGTCAATGCTCCGTGTCGATGCGTAAGCATTCTTTATTATATAAAATTAATATTAATAAATTGATTTTCATGCACCGCAAATTCCTAGATACCTGATGTTTTTGAGTCGCAAAATATTTTGATGGTCAATGTCCTGTGTCGTACCCGACTGTATGAATCGACTTTTGGATGTATAATACAAAATAATTATGTTCAAATAAGTTTTGGAACAAATGTATTTCCTTAAAATAACAATATATGTGCTTATATTAATAATTTCTGCATTTGTTATTATATTTAATTAGACTACATATTTTCGTTTGATAAAGAAAAATGTGATGAAATAATTTTATTTTTCTAAATGACGGCTGATATTTTAAGAGTAGTATGCGGGATACATCTTGCAGTGTCACCGTAAATGATTCTCTGTTTTTCAAGCTGTTAATTCCGCCATTTTAGAATATTCCCGCCCACCTCGCTCCATCACGAGGCCTGTTGCCCATCAGGGCTGATGGCCGGGAAAGAGTAAGGGCGTCATCCGTCACAAAGGATATCATATATTCGGGCGAGCCTTAACAGAACAATTTCTTTGACAAATATTCTGATATTTATTTGAAAAAAAAAATGTGAATGTGTATTGTTGCTATAATATTACGGTGTTGCCGCCTAACGTTGGGCATAGTTTTAATGACTATTGTTAATAATAATGTATATATTTATGACATATTTCACTAGTACAAATATTTATTATGCATATAGAGTGTGAAGTTCATATATATTGATATCCTTCTCTTTAAGTTGGTCATCGAATTACTGAGCGGCAGGATGCAGGAGTAGATTAACAATACAAATAATTTGTTTTTGGTTCAGAGCTCGCGTTTATTTTATTGTATACTTGCTTTTTCGCCCACCCGGTATAGCGAAAATTATTAGATGTGCATGTCAGGCGAGCGAACAAAAATAAAAGACAAAAGATCGTTTTTCGAGGCTTTACGGCGTCAGCCTAAAAGTGCTATCAATTTATATATTGTCTCCTGCACAGCTCTAATGGACTTAGTCTAAACTTATTATCCGAATTGTAATTTTCATAATATGCACATGAGAATGGACGTTTTAGAATGATAAAACTTTAATAAAAGCTTCATGTAATTTAAGCTTTTCTTCTTTCATATGATCCAAAAAAGTCTTTAATGCATTACATGTTCGGTAAAATTATAGACAACATGGAACTGTGTTAAGTTGTTGCGAATGAATGGCAGCAGCAAGTTTCTTATTTCATTAATGTGGCAGGCATATTATTTAATTTGGATGTAATTTTTTCTGAGTAAACTTTTACATAAAATTAAAAAAGACAAACTAACAAAACCAAAAAAAGACTTACTGACATAATGTGTGACTCCCCATGTCAGGCATTGCTAAACGTTAAATGTGGATTGCTGATCCGCCGATATTCACGAACACTTAATTTGTACTGAATATCACATTGAATAGATGAAAGACTTTTGCCTACCCCTGATTTTTTATAATATATATGTGACTAAAATTTGAGTATAAAGGATCAATGTCACATTTACTAATAGTATTTATAGAGTTTTTTTTAATATTTGTTTATTGGGGTTCAAGGTACCTATGAAATGATAAACAAGAACTTAATCTGTAATACCTGCGTGCAGAAAACTAATAATTTAATAGAGAGACATATAAATATGTGTCAACTCCTACGATGGTAAGCTTTACACTGTTCCATACGTTTTTACAGTGGGATGAGGAAGTAAGGTTTTGAAATGCTCTTCAGGCAGATTTAAGGCCTACCGTCTGGTATAAAGCCAGAGTACTGGCATAAATTTTCAGGTTAAAGTGGTGCGTTTACGCGTAATCTTTACAGTCTTCTTGGGGGATTTAAGACTTAACGGGCTGTGGGAAAATACGGCCAGAAGATGGAACACGGCAACTTGCTGACATGGAGCATCACCATCTATTAATCTACATACTCATACTACATGCTATATATTGGATAGAACAAGTAAAATGAGTGTACGTTTTATTGCATTTCGTGAAAATATTTTTAAATACATTATTTATTGTAACCATAACAATGAACATGAGTTAATTTTTATATTAATATTTTTTTTTTAAGTTTTATGTGCTCTAAAGCTACTATATGTGTTTTGGACATTGTTCTTGAGCGTTAAGTGAGATTTATCCACTTAAGAGTATAATTATTTTGTTATCTTTTCACCCCTGCGCGTATTTTGAATAATTATATAATATATTATATTTTTATCTAAAGTTGTTTTTTATATTCATAAAATGAAATAGATTAGTGACAGATGGTTTTCAAGTCTCATCAATTCTATGAACCATGGCCCTGCACTTACAAAATTCACACGCTTATTTGCAGTAATTTAGTATGAATGTGGTCTTCACGGAACGACTTTCGTCTACAACTAATTTAAATTAATATGCTATGACTGGCATTTTAGGATGAGGGATCAAATTGACACCATCCGGGGGTATTCTAGATCTCAAATCTCTGAAAACCTTTGAACATTGACATACCCGCCGGCATGAAAAAATAGGAAAATAGAAAATGAAAACATTTTTTTAGTTTATACTATAGATTAGTGGTTTTCAACTTCAACAAAAGCCCCCGACTTAAAATCATAGCATACGATGAAGAATATAATAAAATATTCATCTCTCTTAATGATAGCACAAACCTCTCTTAAGTGACATCAAAAATAGGAAAGAAAAAAATAATTGATAAATGATCTTTAACTTTCACTACTGAAATGTCTTACCGAGTATTGTGCTGGATTTACTCTGAATCAGAAGAGGAAATGACGAAAGAGTTTTTGAAATATGTATTTCACAGATGCCATAGAGATTTCAGGTCGGATTTTCTATGTGATTTTCTCTCGGCACTGGCTTTACTGAATCACACCATACCAGCACCTCTCACCCCGCCCCACATTCCACAGAATATGTGGCACAATAAACGGAAGGTTGGAGCTTTAAGAGAATTACACGTAGCTTTGAAGCTAAATTCACGACCTGGTCCGCGTGTCTCAAACCCGCTTTACTTTACGACCGAAAATGTGAGTAAACCTTTGCTGCAATCTGCTAAATTTCCAAAAAAAAACGCTTATGTTTGCAAGGCATTTATATATACCATATAAAAGCTTGAATAAATCAAATTGTAAATTTTATGTCTATAGATAATAAATTAAATTAGTATACAATGATCGGTAAATAAAACTCAATATTCATCAAACCAGAGTACTCTCGTTAGATGTTAGTATTCTGTTATATCATTAGGTACTCGTAATTAGAATAATATTGAAGTTACCAAATTCAATGTGCGTGCTGTTTGTGGAAGCTTCTGGACATTTGGTTGAAAGACGGTCAACTGCCTCAAACACATTTGATTGATTGGACAATTGAAGGAAGGAATATTAAGATGAACGAACATTTAACCAAACGGATATCAGATAACTTACGTTTAAGTTTATTTATAACTTAAGAATAAAGATTGATAAAAATACTAAGTAGATATTATTTGGCTATGTAATTTTAGTGGGTTTATTGCAAGATGGGGATATTGCATGATAAAGTATTTGTAAAATGGGGTAATTAGATGCTTATTCAAAAGTCAATTCAAATTAATATTTTGTAACAAGTTATCTGTGAGTCAAATGTTTTCAAAAAATGACCGGCAAGTACGCGTGATATGGGAAAATAAGAAACAAAAATATTTTTATTAATTTAATATTTTTTTAGTAATTGGCTGATGACATTTTTGAATAAAAAAGTGTACACGCTGAAACTATGAAAATATATAAGATATAACTGTCACAAATTATAAGATGTATGGAGAGAAGATTTTTGCATAATGAAAGACTACCTAGATCGTTATCTGGCACAAAGAATGTAAATGAAAAGATTCACAGAACCAGCATCCGATCGTTTTGTTGTCAAGTCCCAGTAAAATATTCACAAAAGGATTCTTAAGTCAATTGAGAATAGCGAAAGAAGAGATGCAAGAAGTTGTTTTCTTGCAATAAAGCGTTCTTACATTAACTGCAATCGGATGAAAAATGACGGAGAAAATATTTTAACCAATATGAATCTTGAATTATCTGTTAAACGAACAAACAGTTATTATTGATTTATTACTAAATAATAATACAGATGAATAGTTTTAGTCTAAGGAAATCAGCATAAATTTTCAATTTGTATACGTGAATAAACCTTTGGAAATGGTTAAACAAATCAAATGTAGTTGCTGGTGGAATGAGTTAAAAAATTTCGGAAGACCATTGTCCATTGCAGCAAGCATGAAAAAGACTTAGTGAACTAACCTTAAGTTTTTGTTGCATTCATTTTAGATCATATGTTATGGTGTCATTTTTATTTTAATTGAATCAATCTAATCTAATCGTTATCCGTATTCTGTGTCTGCCGTATTTAATACTTAACCCTTTCATTGCGGCTCGGTTTGAATTCAAATTATACTGTCAATTTTAAAACTAGTATTTTAATCATAAATGTACTTATCTGGTATATTTTCATATATCACATTGGTTCTTGTATCCTTTAACTATCAGATGATACTTAAAAAACTATTCTAAGAAAGTAGCAAAACGATATATCACCTCCGATCGATGTCAACGGTCGGGGAATCTTATGACAGCATATGCCAACAACCGATGCGAAAGGGTTAATAATTAGTGGGAATATCATTAGATCTTACTTAAAAATTATTTTCATCTCCATGGTTGCTCTACAGTTTATAGTTATCACTGCCGCCACAAAGCTCTGTAAGCTGTAATGGTCCACGCCTCATCCCGTGTCAGTTCTGCCTCGCACAACACCGCCGAAAAAAATCTGTGTAATATTTTTGATGGCCTTCCAGGGCAGTTGCGGATCCAGGGGCTTAAAAAAACGTAGCTGTAGGTTATGCTCTCCTGCGGCATCCAAAGTTAATGTTTTAACCACGTACTTCTTTTGACTGATTATAGTAAGTTAAGGCTACCTTGTCCACTTTCTTAATTCACTATTCCTCTCAAAATCAAACCATCGTTCTCCGAATATTCTATACAGACACCCGTTTTCATAACCCATTATACTCGTATGGTTGCCAACACCCAGACTGAAGTCGCGAAGCAGCTTTCTGAGATCCACACAACCTCTCATATCCGGCCCTGAAAATGAGAGACTCCAGCTCTGGCAACAAGTCGCATCAGAGGATTTCATTATTCCAAAGAAAGGCCTCCCAACTGGCAAGAGCCTTGACTGGTGGACCTGGAAATACCTGAACAGATAAAGAACCGGATTTGGTAGAACAAAGAACAACCAAGAGCGGTGGGGAATGCTTCGGCAGGGAGAGTCATTATTGTGTGATTGCGGAGACCTGCAGACCATCTCACACCTAAGATCCTGCTCCATGTGCCCAACAAGCTGCACACCTCAAGACCTAATGCTAAGCAACACACGGGCTATCGATGTTGCCAGATACTGTGCAGTAATTATTTGACGTCGCTGACACGAAGAAGAAGAGTATGGTTGCATGAACTTTTGTTAGATTCCAAGTTTGGGAGATAAAAAAATTATTTTCATTGCATAATCGAAAAAATAAATGTGATTATTAATAGAATTATCATCTCCATTAACATGTTTTGTTTAGTAAATTAATAAATATAGTATATTTACGTTAATAAAAATATTACATGTTTTTGTGGTAAAATATCGGAACTATGTTTGACATTTTTATTATTAATTTAGAAATCATATTTAATTTGGATGTAAGTAAAGTAAACGATGATTCCGCGCAATATTGCGAGCATTTAGGCTGAACTCGCTAATGCCGGGTGTACACAGGGCGGATGATTACCTGGCGAAATGTGTAATGCCATTATTATCCGAAGCCAAGAAAACTCTACCAGGGACCAGACAATGGCCAAATACTAATCAAAATTATCAGTCTCATAGCGGCCCGGAGACGTGAGATGAGTTTATAAGTGCCAAAGATAGATGGCTCGCGGGGAATGGATGACTTACAAGAAATAAGCGGTGAATGATTTTTGAAAGGATTGCGAAAAAAGTGCGGAAAGAAAGGAAAACTTGACACAAAGCCAATGTAATATACGAGTATCTAACACATCATCTAACTTTAAACGTAAATGGTATGAATATATATTATTTAATAATTACTTATAATCGTGTTTCGGGTTCAAGATTAAATCTGTGACATTAATAATGCCTTATTCAATTTACTAGAAGTTTTTTCTTAAAAAATAAATTTACATATCAATGATTTGTAATATATTATAATAATCACAAAAATTATAGAATTCCTGCTGTAAACCAAATTCCATACACGTTCCATACAACATTTATACACGGTTAATGTATGTCAACCAATTACTGTTAATTTCCAAAGTTTCATCCTAAATGCCACCAGTGAGCTCTGGAATGCTTTTTTAATATCTGTTTTTCTTCTTCCATGCAATGTAGATCTCTTCAAGAAACATATATACTCGTAGATATTAGCAATCTCTCAAACCTTAACACAACAAAATACACGTTTTATGCATGAAGTTTTCAGTCGTTCTTGGTGAACGTTATAGAGTACACTAACGGCTGTGCTCTCTTGCATGCGATTGTATACAAAAAATCAAGGCGTTGGGTTTGCGCCGTTCTGGAATGCCGTCGGGAACTTTACAATTTTATAGAATTTAGTTGGCGGGGCAACGGGATGAAGAGCTGACATGAAATGAAGCGAGGACTATGGTAGCTGACAGAGAATCGTGGCGGCAGCTCGTGACGACAATGTTCTCCAGTTAAAAGAGCGGATATGGTTATGATGATAATATTTGTGAAACAGAATAATATGTAATATTTTTTGCATAACTGAATGTGTTTCTCAGTCATGAACATCAGCTGGTTATAAACGTCCTTGGTGAGTATGAAATGTAGGTGTAGTTAGTGGTGGTATCAAATGTACCGTCATCTCGGCCACATGTCATGTGCGGCCTTTGATCTGGGCAGGATCAGCGGAAGTGCAAACCTCGGTAGCGGCATAACTCCTCGCCGACAAATTGCGTCACGTTACCGTGGCTGTGGGTAGAGGTGTATTCAGGGGTGGAAAACGGTACCCCTTCTGGGAAAAGCTGATATTAAATCCCCCTGACTCCCAGAGAGAGGCTCAACAGCTTTAAAAGTTCCGCTCGGCGGCCCGCGTCATTAGCAAGTTACCTCGCGCCAAGTGAGATATTACGCGGCTAACGAGTACACCACACGTGGGGTTCAAAGAGCCAGGATGCGTTACAAAGGCCATTGTCTCGAACGGAGCTTCCGCTGGGATAACTTCTAGACTTCAGATTTCTTGCTACGGTCACCGAGGCCGCGGAAGCAAGATCTACTAGACCGTTGTTTTACCGTGAAAAAGTACGAGAAGTTTGCAAAGTAACTTTAAGGTTTCTTTTTAAAATTCCAATACAAATCACATTATTTTGTTTATTATTGGATATTAAGAAAATATTAATAAACATATATATATGAATAAGAGTTAAAAAGAATGTTGTCGTGTAATATATTAAATCAATGATGTATTGGGATAATATGATCAAATAATAAATTATATTTACAAAGAGCATTAAATAAAAATTTACAATACCATAAAACTTTATTATTTTATAAATAGTTTTATTAAAAAACAAATTTTAAAAATAGACTTTACATTCTCTTACTAAATTATTAAGCGTCAAACTAAATAAGTTCCACTGAGAATCATTTCTTTCAAAGTAGAATTTCTCAGTTTCCTCTTACGTATTTGAAATGAAAATGCTGCGAGCACATTTATTGTGAACTTGACTAAATATAAAGCATTTCTAAGCCCGGAAGTGGCGAATACACTTCCTGTAGGTAATATACTACTTATACACGTATACTTGTTCGACGTAAAGTTGTAACAGCCAGACACCTTTCGCCATTTTATGTTGGTATTTTGGAAATAGATTATCCCCACCGCCCTCCGCCTCTAGCTGCAATGCGGTGGCTTCCAAGGAAACAGATCCGTATTAAAGTACATATTTTATTATTCAACAACTAACATATACAAATTAACAGCAAACATCATCTTGATATGAAATTTGTCTCATTAATAAATCAGAGAAAAATAAATGTGAATTTATATGTGCATCAGTTGTTTAATATAGGTACATTTATTCTCCAGTGGTATATAAAGTATTAGAATATTTAAATATATATTAAATGCAACAAAAATATTTTATTATAATTACGAGTACATTGATTTAAACGAAAAAATAATTATAAATACAATTATTGTACATTTTGATATCAAATAAATTTCATAACAATTTTTTAGTTTTTTTGGAAGATTTGTCAATCAGTTTTCAGCAATTCGTTATATTTTTTTTTGTAATAAGTATTTCAGTATACGAAGATGTGTGTTTTAACTATGGTATTCAATCCAAATTCAACATGAAATATATACGAGTAAATATAATCAGATGATTTTGAACATCACAAGTACATTGCATTAGATGTTGTAATAAGAGGCTTAAAAATATCAAGAAAACTACATGACAGCTATAGACGCCATCTGAGGTGAAGAAATAAAGATTTTTACATTTCACTTACGTACAGAAATTTGACATTAAAAATACATAATGTAATATGATACGTCTTAGCTTTGGCGCAAGCTCTTTAACAAGTGGGTCATCCATGATGAACATTATATTAAAAATTTGCTTATGTTTACCGTTGAAAGTCTATTTATTAGCATATTAAAAGAGATTAGATAAGCGATAAGTCTTATGTATTTTTTATGTACAGTAAGCTCACCTGAACTATTTCGATTTATGTTAAATAATCCATATCGTATATCATTATTCATTTACTCAATATTATGTAAGTAGGATAGTTTTAATTTCTCTAAACAAGTTTTTTTAATAATTAAATAATTGAAATATTTCATGATATAAACCAATCATAATAATCTTTAAATTGGATCCTCCTCTGCTTTTGAACTCAATAGAAATGCATCGAATCTTGTTAGTTCTTCGTATTATCTGAGAAACTTCATCTTAACTTCTGCTCCGAATGCATATTAATACCATATTAAAAGTTATCAACTATTTCAAATTGAAGCGGCAAGAAAATAACTCTTGCACAGTCCATGCAAATATGGCGAATTATTCATTAAAGTACTAAGCTAAAAATATGTATGGAACTTTACAATTTTAATATTCTCCCACAAAGTATTCAGGTTGTTATAAATTTTCTCTAATTTGGAAAATAAATTTAAACCAACGTTTGTTTTATTATACATTTTGACGATTTGACAAAAATCAAATTAGACTTTATTAAATATATCAAATAATTTTGGACTCGTTTACGATTAATTATTTGCATAACAATACAAATAGGTTACTTTACGATACCGTAGTTCTATGAACATTTTGTAATATTGAATATGAACGTAGGTCATAAAAATAATCAGCAAAGCTCATTCAATGTGCGAATATTCAGAACACATATATGCGCATTATTTCACAAATAATTAGGTCAGCAATATTTGAGCGTGAAACTAAAAGTTTATGATCGTGCAATATTAAAAAATCTCACTGAATAAATGCATTCGTTAAAAATGTAATTTATTAATAGTCTGTAAAATGATAAAGTACAACGCCGGTTTGTTATAAACCATGTGGTAAAAACATACCTTCTGTATTTTATACCGTAATACATAAATACCGATAACAATCGTGGAGTGGAAATTTTATTGTAGAAAATTCTAATCAAATATAAAACAATTTTACAATATCCCTTTTTTAAAACAATAATATTTACTTTATTAACTGAATACTTGACTATTAATTTTATAATTTTAAATTCAATGTCTTATCCAAAAATACACCATCATCATCTTTTACCATACTCATTCATATATATGACAATTAAGGCTTTACAAATACAATCATCCAGTTGATTACTATTTAAAATTCTAGGCCGTATGCAGATTTTCATGCAATTTTATCAATACATAAAAAGTTTTTCCAATATTTTTTAAAAATATTTTTTGCTTATTCGTTATAGATTAAGTAGAATACTAATAAAAAACTTATAATAATTTAAATGGTTGATAATTCAAATAATTCTCATAATTTTAATGTAGGTGAAAAGCGGTCGTCATGAAATGTAGAATCTGCTTCTCTTTCAGATTAAGACTCTTGTGTTCTCATAATCAGTTATTTTTCATAACTCTTTCATTTAATGTTTCTTGAAATTAGATTAGAATAAATGATGGTATGTCTCTGAAAAAAATACAAATACTACATATTTTTTGTTATCATTTTACATAACGTGTTAATTTAAAAAAATACTAGGTCCGTTCACACCATTGAGATGCAGTATTGTTATGGCGCGATACTTTAATGTATTTTCCTTACCGCATTCTCATACAAAGTACAGCCGTTTCAGTTTTATATTCAGCGGCCTGAAGCGGATAACAACAAGCAGTTGCGACGCACTTGTCCTCGTATAGCGCCAGCCGCTGTATCCGCACGTGGCTGCTAATTGCCTTAATATAAGTAAGTTTATCACGCCACGTTACTGTTGTATAAATTTCAATTAAGGGCACCTGTGATCACGTAACTTGATATATTGTATGACAACCTGCACCAAAGCTTGTTCCTGCCAAAGTTAAAGCTCAGAGAATTAATGTATTAGCGCGATTCGAGCGGAATGTTGTGTATTTTAAAACAATAGTTTTGGTTAAAATTATACTTTAACTTGCATATTTTTATTAAGGAAATGTTTATTTGGTTTATTTTTAAGGAAAATTGATTTGAATTTGAAATAAGTATTTTATATCTATTTGGAGGGCATTAAATATAGGAAAGCTTAAAAAGTAATAATTTATTGATATTTGACTTCAATGATAATCATGAAATTCAAACATTAATAAATTATTACTATCATACTGATCCCACATACGCGTACGTTGAACAATTATTGATTTTATTTGAGAGGAATTAGTTACACACTAACTGAAAAAATATTTTTTGTTAATTTCAATCATGAAATGACTTTCAAATTAAACAATTTCATGTTTATAACCTCTTTGAAATCAGTTCATATAACAGCAGGTCCTTAAATAAAAAAAAAAATTAGGAACCTGTAGTGCGAGAAAAATTAAACTATATATTCGGATTATTTTAATTTTTATTATAATATTTTTCAATACTCTAAATCCTTTGAAGATCTGTGCGAATATTTAATTAATTGATACACACATACAAAATTTCACCACAAATTGATGGAGAGAAATTTGATATAAATTTTTATGGTGTATATCAATTTATAAACTAATTATATTTATTTGTAAAGCACTAAGCTATCTTAGAGGTTTGACATACTTGTATTTATAATGTATTTGACTTAGCGTTGAGGTATTAGTTGTGCAGCATAGTAACAATGAGTAGGCTTCTTAAGTCCTCTTTACTTATCTAAAGTATTGTATTAAAGTAGAGAGAAATATTGTCTGAATTTGTTGAACAGTAATAATATAAATACATATATCGCTTTTTAAGCTGGTGAAAAAATAATTTTGCTCGTAACAAATATTTATTAAATGTTATACATATATATGGATAACTATATTTTTATTTTCATGTAATTATATATCATAATTCAATCGGCCCGAAGAAATATCTTATTTTGGTTTAATATCGTATTCTATATTTTACAAATACGGTGAAATGAGCTCATATCAGCCCTCAGTCAATATTGAGTCATTTTCCTTGGCAAACACGACTGTGGACGGCGCTTCGCTAGCGAGCCCTTCCACTCGGGGGCAAATCGAAAGGGGATCAACCGAGATTTATATACGGAGCGAGAGATTTCCTCTAAAAATCTATGAAGCTCAATCTTCAATGTATTACTGAACTCATGTTTTATTTAATTCGCAAAAAATACTCAATTCATAAAGTTTCGGATTTATATATATTTTTTATGTAAGCACATACAGGAGAATACCGACAGATGGTAATAGAATACAATAATATGACGCTCACCATGGTGCATATGACTTAGCGCTGCATGTGGAGTGTTGATCCGCCAACGTCATAGACTACAGCCCGAGATTCACGCATCATCCTTATTATTAAAGGTATTTACTATGAATGAGTGATCTTCACGGGATGTCTTTCGTCTACCACAAATTTTAATTAATAGGCTATGACTGGCATTTTACGGGCGAGGGATCAAATTCACACACACTGGTGGTAATTTTAGAGCTCAGAAATCGATTAAAAATCCTTTTTTTTTAATCTCCATCGGGGATCGAACCCACGATCTTTGGCTTTCGAAGCAAACGCTTTGACCATTGAGCTATACCTGCCAGCATTATCACGGTATATTACGAGTATTACGAATAATATAATTATGATTGTAGTTTATATTTATATTGTAATTAGTTATGGATCTTTAATTTAATACTTTTTCATTTTAATATTGGCAAATCACTGAAAGCAATTTATCACCTTTCATTATTTATGAAAGATAAAATGCGTTCTTAGAATAGACAGATTATATCGTTAAAATATTAATTTAGGTAATGTTGGATACAAATACTTTTAAATATTAATAGTTTTAATACTATTAATAATTACATATACTATACATAAAATTCTTTTTTCAACGCGTCAATCCAAACACAAAAATAACGGCAGAAGCGGGATGCGAACCGCGCACCTTGGAAACCAACTATGCCCAGGTATTCATACCGCTCAGCCGACTCGGCTATTACTATGCCCGGACCGACTCACGTTGAAACTGGTATTTATGTCATTGTTATCATCGTATGATAGATGTCACTATAGTATATATTAAAAAAAAAAAATTTTTTTAAAAAATCCATATAATAGTGTCTCCTTGAGACAATATATCAAGAAGGTAAAATTATTCATCAGTAACATAGGTAAATGATTGGTTATAAAGTCCAAGTCGGAACTATAAGTAGTCGTTTCTCATCCATTCAGTCTATAGTTTGGTTCGAGACCCGAGTGGTACTTACTAAAATAAATAGACTGTCGGAAAGTAATAATATTAAGCTTGTGAATAAATGAAGACTGATTGAATAATAAAATAATAAAAATATAGATACTTTGAATATATACTATAGCGACATCTATCATACGATGATAACAATGACATAAATACTAGTTTCAACGTGAGTCGATCCAGGCATAGTAATAGCCGAGTCGGCTGAGCGGTATGAATACCTGGGCATAGTTGGTTTCCAAGGTCCGCGGTTCGCATCCCGCTTCTGCCGTTATTTTTGTGTTTGGATTGACGCGTTGGAAAAAGAATTTTATGTATAGTATATG
Source organism: Glossosoma conforme (assembly GCA_022606575.1). Classification (NCBI taxonomy): domain Eukaryota; kingdom Metazoa; phylum Arthropoda; class Insecta; order Trichoptera; family Glossosomatidae; genus Glossosoma; species Glossosoma conforme. The sequence goes on from JAGTXR010000137.1 coordinate 620,314, forward strand.
TATATGTAATTATTAATAATATTTTAATATAGTAAATGATCGATAAAAGTAAATCAGAATATTGAAATAATAAAATAATATTGTAATAAAAATTAAAAAAAATTCATATAGTTATAATACTGATAGTATGAAATTGGTTTGATTAGATTCAAATGATCTAGTCCTTGGGAGCTTTTGACTAATCATCAGATTTGATTTTATTTTTTAATTTGAACAAATTACCAAAAATATGCCTCGGATTCTAAACAAGCCGTCTTTGCAAGTTCCAAAGCTATTGCTCTAAAGTTAGTCCGGAACCATAAATATTCCCAAATGGACGTCCAAATATAGACCTTTAGACAATGCATTTACAATAGTAACTAAAAGAACAAAAAAACGGCAATTTGTTTCCCACATTCTCCAAATATGGGACGTAAATGGAAACATTTACACCACTGTAATACAATATTATCTCAGCCAATTAAATTAAATTCATTTGCATAGTATAATAAATTTGAATGTGTAATAACTCCAATGGCATAAACTCATGTGGCGTATCGTTGTCGATTGCATACGAGTCAATACAGAATTTCCGTAAAGCAGACATTTGCACATGTTATTATTCCTCTGCAGATCGATGTAAGACTTGTATGTATTTAGCGTTAATTAATTTAAGTTCCCTCAATTGGGAAAGGGTGAGGTTTCAAGCTCTGGACTCTTCAGTACTTGGGATTGAGAGAGCTGTAAGCTGCAAACTTATGACATATACGATTAGCTTCAACCCGTAATTTTAACTGTGGCAGAAAAATGATTATAAATTTTGTTGTTTCTTGTTATTATAACATATTGATGTAAGCTTATTAATTATTAAGAAAAAAAGTTCATTAAATTTTTTATTTACTAGTACTTTATAAGCATTCACTTAGAGATTAATTTTAATATAAAGTTATTAATATTTTTTAATATATCTCGCACTTTGTACTCCTTTTTTACTTACTTACATATATTTATCATTATGCTTCGTGGATTATTTACGTAGCTTAATCTATCAGAATGTTTCCACCTCTGTTTACACAGGTGGAAAACTAATAAAGCTTTCATTGAAGGAAAAACCACGGTATTACAGCAAGTGAATAATCAGTTCTTAGCGTGATCCACGTTAAAACAAGGAAAGAATTATTTAATTATTAAATCGTATGAATATATTTTTCATAATTAAATGCTTAACACAACCATGATTAAGTGTAATGTAAAAAAGCGAATGTTGTTTTATAATCTTATGAAATATAATCTTATGAAAAATATGAAAATAAACTTAAAGTAATAATAATAAGAAGTTTTATGAATAAAATATTATGTCTTTAATAACATATTTTTTATTTAACGAATTTTAAAATTAAAATATACCAATAAGAGTATTGTATGTTCCAAACGTCAGAAAGCGGTGGTTTTTGATAAATTAAATGTTGTAAGTAATGTTTAAATATCACGATTAAATGTGTAATACTAACAAACATTTTTCTTAAATGAATTTATATGTCAAAGCGAATAAGGGAAACTGCTTTTTTGGTGATGTTTTCAATTACATATAGTATCTTGGATGGTGTTTTAAGTAACTAAACTAGATATCATTAAAATAAAAAAGGTCTTTGAATTTTAAACATTTATTTACTCTTTATAGAACAATTTTTATCGTTGGGTTCTGTAAGATTATTTGGAATAGAATTAATAAAAAAAAATCTGACGTTTTTTAAATTTATTTGATGATAATCTGATCACAAACATTGTTATTAAAGAACAATGTAAGTCATCTATAATTATATAATCTTACTTAAATTAACTTTATAATAATTTTCATACTTCACAAATTAAACATATCTCATACGTTCATATACGTCGTACATTCACAGTATTTAATGACAATATTCACTACATAGTGGTCTACGGAGTCTCTCCTGCGAAAGTTCTCCTCTGTGTTGCAAACAGATTACTTGCTGGACTGGCTGTGCTACATGTCGGTAGACGGTTACAGAAGGCTGTGGAGGGCAGTCACGGGAGCAGGAACGAGCTGTCCCACTTTACCAGCAGATTCAGTCTGTTTGCAATTACAGGATTAGTGGGAGAATGGCGTTTGCTTCCGTCTCGCGTGCTCCGTCCGGGATCCGCACGGATTACGTCCAGCCAGGCCCGAATCAAGGGCCAGCTCTCTACTAACTACTAGCTAGGCTCCACTTCTTTCCATGGAAATTTTAAACTACGAGCGCTTAACAAAGGACTGCGCTGGTTAATCTATGCGCCTGACTCGGTTTAGTTATGCTCTGCCTTCGCGGTGCTTCATAATGATGAACACAATTTTAGCTTTCATCTAAAAGTTGTGAAATATTATTTGCATTTTGCTGCTTCATTTATCCTCTGAGCAATATAATTTCAACGTTCGTAATTGAGAGTATGACAGTGATGCAAATTTATGTTTAATTATATATCGTATAAGCTTACAAGCCACATCTAACCAATACGTCGTATAGTGGGTTTTGAAAACAGGCTTCTGCGTAAAATATTTGTGATGAATTAGTTTGACTTTTTGGTGACCAAAGAGGTTAGAGAGCGGATAAGGCAGCTTTATATATATATCATAATATTACAGACATATTTTCCGGTCGTGGTATAAGAACAACAACTAGAGCTTTTCCTTAGTCGTTGAGTAGTATGTTCTCGACCGGTAGTATTCCTCTCCGTCTCACCGTTCTAAAAGCTTGTCAATGTTTTACATATAATGTACTCAGTGGAATTCTTACAACTAGATCTGACATGGGACGCAAGCAAAGAGCATAGCGGATGATATTGTACAAGATTCAGTGGCAATTTATGACGACCATTGAAGCGAATATGGAATCAATTTAAATAACTTCTTAGGTCTAATTGGTATGAAATCAATTTGATAATGATTTTTATAAATTTTCTGTATTGCTTGCAACTATGAATTGTATATATTTATAATATTGCATGCAGCAAAAATACACAAAAATAAGTAAAATGATCTTAGTATAGAATACGAGTATATCAATAAATATATATGATAATGATTGCTTAAAATAATTAAAGCCACGTTTAAATTAAAATTTGTTATTTTTAGCAGTAAATAAATGTCACGTACACAATTAAACAAATATATGCAAAATATCACTGAAATATTACAAGTATATCAACGTCGTATCAAATGGTGTATTATTTTATTAGTTTCACACATTTAATAAATTTACATGCTCGTAGATATTTAATGTGTTGACACACTAAACAGAATGTAATAATTCAGTTTTAGCGTATCACTTTGAAAGTAGAGAAGCCGGGAGCTAGTTTAGCCTTAAGTAAGGCTTTGCTCTACGCCACTACTTATCCGCCTACCGGAGTCGCACCCGAATTCAATTACAAATTGTCTTATCTCCCGCCTACTCACTGGTACCGAAGCTTCTTCTTTCTAAAACGGATCAATCTCCTTCTTAAGTGTTCGTCAGTCGCAAATTCCGGATTTTAGTTTCAATCATTACTATATTTGAAGAAACAATCCGACCGGAACAAAAATTCAAAAAAGCTATCTGTCTATCGAATTACTTAAATTCCATTATCTTCTTTTTTGATGCTCATTAACGAGCTAAATACATTTGTATATTTATTTAAATTCTTAATTTTTCAATCTTATGCTTTCTCTAGGACTGCGTACTGTTATCTTGGAGCTTGTTCCTGCGACGCGGATGCTCAGGTGTAGCACAGTTATTTCACTGTTAATTTATGGCCATTTATTTACATTTACATTCTAATATATATTTACTACTTAAAATTAAATTTTCTGCTGACATATATTTTTTAAGAAGAAAATTATTTAAAAAATATACATTTAACATGTAATCCACTACTAAAAGGGAAAAAGTATAAGTTGATAGCATCTTGATATAATTCTTTTAGGCTGATGCCGTAAAGCCTCGATAAACGATATTTTGTCTCTTATTTTGTTCGCTCGCCTGACATGCACATCTAATGTTTGTAATTGTAAAATGTTAAACGGTGTTTGCATACGCCAAAATATTTGTTATGACAGTAGGCCTATTTCCTGTTGGTAGCACTGTCATACTATTTATTGTGTATTACAATTTAGTCAATGCTAATTACATAGAGTGAACAAGATTAGGGTTCAACTTCATTACTAGGAATTGGATTAATTAACGATGCAACTAAGAAGAGTAATAATGTATCATATAATATGTAATAATATTTCGTATTATCTGATTAACAATCGCTCAAGTAAATTTCAAGCGTTAAAGATGTTTAATGTTTAACCTTTAAAAACTACGAGTATACTTTCGATTTTTTCGATCGATATTTCTTGGTGGAATTCCTTAATATCAGATATAAATAAAAGATTTTGTAGAATTTATTCCACATATATTTTTTTTGACGACATGTTTCAGCCAGGGCGGATGGCCATTTTCAAGTCTTGAAAATGGTCATCCAACCTGGCTGAAACATGTCGTCAAAAAATATATATGTGGAATAAATTCTAAAAATCTTTTTATTTATATCTGATACGAGTATACATATAATTAACTTGGCGAAACGTCGAAATGACTTGGACTGCATGAAAATTATAGTTATAAAAATAGCTTTTTAAAGTGGCTATAAAAGAATAATAATATATTGACACGTTTGCAAAGTAAAATGTCGTAGAAAAATCTGTCAAGCTTATTCAGTCCCACTCTGGTAGGGTACCAACCTTGACGAATAACATTTAAGTTACCCGTCCTTTAATTATCCTGGCAGGTAACAATGCCATTCACTGGCCAATTAGAAAGGTGTATTATGAACCCTTTTCCGTAGAGAATTACAAAGACAATTATATAATTATACGCCTGTTTCAAATTACGTCATAATTATGCCATCATAGTAAGACATTAACGGGGACACAAAAATCATTATTTTTATTCTACTTAAGAAGTTTGTAATCATATTTTTATAGAAGACTTCATTTACTACTTTATTTAAGCAAATTGTTTGGTTAAAGTGTGCCAAAAGCGTGTATATTATAAATAAAGAAAATCTGCAAAAAAAAACAAAAGACAGTACTAATAGATGTCAGTCAAAATTTTACTTGAATCGTTTTTTTTTTCAATTGTTAACGCTAAATTTATCTTAAAATTGGTGGTAAGATATTATTGAATTCTAGTGATGACTTCAAGCTCACTATTAAGATCATAAAAGTAGCAGAGATGCCTAAAGAATTAAAAAAAATGCAATAAAAGAGAACGTCTCTACAGACAAAATAAAAATACGAGTATATACTCGTACGTGATGAGGAAAATTCCCGTCTACTATCAATATCTGTCGGTATTCTCCTGTATGTGCTTACATAAAAAAAGACAACTGAAAAGTGCTCTTTGCAAAAATAATATGTTTATAGTGAGAGAAAGGTGTTTTATAACTCAATAACGGTGGATAACAGAGTCCTAATAGTTCTGATACGGTAGTTAAAAGCTTATAAATAATGTCTGTGATCCGAATATAAGTTCAATGGTGGGATTTATGACCTACGCCTTGGGTTGCTTTATTTATTTGGTGCAGGACTGGCAATAAATATCATTACCTTTTGCCGGCGTGGATTCTCTTCGTCGCTTGTCCATAAATTCCAAATTTTATTTTCCAAACAAATCCGAACAATCGAGAGAGGTGGACAAACACTAGGAGTTGTGCTGAAGCGCATTTCCTTGAACTATAACCCAGAATGTAATTTATCGGAGTGCATTTTCAACTACTTTTAATGAAACTGTTCTTAATGATTAAGATGCTTTTTACGCTGCTTTAATATGAATCACGTTGAGTAATTTCCTCTTAGATAAATGAGACATGGCTTCGTGTACACTATACTATATATATACACATTGAGTTTTAAAGTATCCATGATAGTGAAGTTTTATACAGGCTTAATTTAAAAAAAGGAATTATTTTCTTAGATACTATTTTTTTTAATTATTATACCTATAAGAATGTTTATTCTTCGTGTCAGCGACGTCAAATTATTTTTGCCAAGTATCTGGCAACATCAATAGCCCGTGTGTTGCCTAGCATTAGGTCTTGAGGTGTGCAACTTTTTGGGCACATGGAGCAGGGTCTTAGGTGTGAGGCGGTCGGCAGTACTCCAGAGTTGCATATTAGTGGTTCTCCCTGCCGAACAATTCCCCACCGCCAGAGGTTGTCTTTTGTTCTACCAACTCCGGTTCTTAATTTGTTCAACGATTTCCAGATCCGCCAGTCAAGGTTCTTGCCAGTTGGGAGGCCTTCTTTTGGAGTAATAAAATCCTCTGGTGCGACTTGTCGCCCGAGCTGGAGTCCGTCATTTGCGTTCATTCGCGAGAATGTTTATTAAACTGGTTATATTTACTGAAGGATATTGAAATAAGTAAAAAAAACTGGTTTCACGTGAGCGGTCACATTATTGAACTTAAAATAACATAAAAAATTATATAATTGACCCAATGATAAATACTCGCATAATGACTAAATAATTTATTTCCTTCGTATTTGTCCATAGAACAATGTACCAAATTGCAGCTGAACAAGTGTACCAGTTTCCATATATTTATTTTGATAATACGTATCCCTAATTCGAGACGACAAAAAAAATTGTGATGTAGATTTTTGGTATATTAATTATAAGATTTTCGGATAGTCAAAAACATTAAATTATGTTTTTTTTCTTTTACTAAAAAAAACAAAAAACGTTGATTGAAAAAATTGGAGACAGCTGAATTAGTAAATTTATCATGCGGAAAATTACTCGATATCTTCAAATTAAAATTCTTATTAAATATCCTTTATAAAGCAGAAAATAATTTTGTTTGCGAGCCTGTCTTCTCTTTTATTTTCTTCGTTATATTTCACTAATGGTGAGTAAAAGCCAAAGCGTGTTCAACTGATTAAACAAATAATGGCCTTTTGCTAAAATGCTTGTACCTTTAGAAAGATACCTACACATTTTGTTTTATCATTTCGAAAAATATTGTACAAATATAAATTTACGTTATAGGTGTTATCATCATGGATGATGGAATTTATAGTAATGTTGTCACTATGAAAGCTTTTTAACCAAGAGTAGCTTCGCAACTCGTAGCGTTTTAACAGATAAAATGAACCAAATAAATCTGTTTAATTTATTTGTATCTTTTTTGGATTGAAACACAGAAGAGGTTACACAATAATAAAAACAATTTGCCTGTTTAAGTGATATTTTTTTTTACTTTAAAATATATATTTAAAAAATCTTTATTGTTTATTCTTGGAAATATTAAAACGCAAATTTATATCTTGTATTCGTATTTAAAGACGTAGTTAAGATATTTATTTTGTATTATTTAGCACTGGCAAACCTGTCGAATTCATAGCATATTATAGAAATGTAAAACATGCATTTTAATAATTATTATATTGTAGTCTAAATATTATGATACAAAACTTTTTGTTTAAATATTCAAATTGACGGCTATATTTTGTCTGACGATTCAATACTGAAAATTTATTCACATTCGTTAAAATGGATATTTTGATCGGTATATTAAAAAATATTCTATTAAATTTTCTCAAACAGAAAATAGGGTTTCATATATTTTTTAAGTTAAATTTTATTATTAAAGCGTTTAATGAAATACACTTAAAACATTAAAGCGTAACGATGTTTTTTTTTCAAGAACGACGCTCTTTAAAAATATGGAGTTTATGCACTTGGCCATAACTTTCAAGCGATATTTTCTTTATTGCCTTAAATTAATGGGCGAGGTATGAAACTCTTAATGGCCGAGCACATAAAAGTTTATTCCCCATAAATAAGAACAATGATTCCTTCCCGAAATAAACGACCCCCATCTGGGAAGCAGGACAGGTGAATTTTGCTCCAGTAAATTGTGGTCAAGAACCACAGGTTTCACTAATTGCATGAATTATTGCAATAAATTCTGTCTACACTCTACAGTGCTAAATAAATTGCCACAAGTTCTATCTAAACGTTTTTTTTCTGTATAAATGTTATATTGAGTTGCGTTTTGATGATCAAATCATCATTTTATTACATAGGTATATTCATTTAAAAAAATCGAACTTTGTACTTATATTACAGTATATTTCAGGGTGAAAAACTAATTGATGTGTGTTAATACGATAAAAGAAATATATTCTTAAATGCAATAAATATTTTAATAAAATAGAGAATTAATTACAGATTCTTATAACTTGATCACTCAAATTATTATTATACGATCAATCTATATCCTTAATTTTCTAGTTATATCTAATGAACAAAGGAATGTATTTTTATATTTTTAACATTAAAATAATAAAAAAACAACTTTATTTTACTGGAAAATGCTCTTTATTGTTTGAATTTTTCAAAGATATTTTTTTAAAGTCTATTTCAATGTGCAGGCCTTGTATTTCAATTCGAAATACTTATCGCATTCCCATAGAAACGAGCTTTCCAAAGGCCTTAACATGTTTATCCTGCCTGGGTTAAATGAATTTTTAACTCGGCAAAAGGAGAGTGATATAATTCAATGGCTTGTGTAAGCCTGAAAGGCCATTGTGATGACAAAACTAATTTATATTCCTATTTTTCTGTATTACCTGTCCACAAAAGCGCTCGAAAACATTTCATATAATTCATGTACGAGTTTCATATATCTTTAAATTGAAAAATGCCTTGTGAAATATCTATAACATTTTTGTTAAAAAAATACAATATATTAGAACTTAAAATTTTATCGTTGAGTTTAATAATATCTTGATCTAACACTTGTTCATTAACGTTTAAATTAAATATTATTTTATTTTTTATTTGTAAAATAAAAAAAACTTCTTCATTTTTAGTATAAAAAATTATATTCAGGAGATAAGACGAAAATAAAACTTATTTCTTTAATTCCACTAACAATACAAAATTGATGAAACTGAAAATAATCACTATCAAACACCACTTTTTGCGTATTATTCGTCTAGTATCAGATTCGAATTATATTCAAAAAGGAGATTTAATAGTTCTCAAATAACTAATAAGAACCATCTCAGAGAGGCTTTAATTCCAAAATTGATGAAACTGAAAATTATCACAAGTATTCAAACATGAATTTAGTGCGTATTATTGTCTGAGTAAAGGGTTGACTGAGAAAACTCAATGCATTAATTCTGTTGCTATAAAACCAATCCACTGGATTGATACTACGAAGAAGATTTCACAATAGACCTTAACTGAAAAAATGTTTAAATATTGACATCAAATGATAAATGTGTCTATTTAGTTATATTTTATTAAATGGGATCCATTTCATTAGACAGAATACTATATGTCATGGATTTACATGCATAATAAAAATTGCGTTGATAAATAGTCTGTTTAATATAATTATTAGTTTTTTCATACAATCAAAGGAGATGTTTAAATTCATAAAATATATAGATATATTATATATTTAATAGGTGTTTTGATTTATGGTAATATAAGTGGCAAATTATGTATAATTTTTTGAGTGTGTGCCTCCAACGCAAGCCACAATCAGTCATTTTTATTGAAAATTTATGCACTAACTTGAAGCACTTAAGTTACTTTCTCTGGGTTCCCAAAAAACATTTTCCAGGCTACTGCGAATGATAAAATGTCTCTTTATTTTTTGTAACCTGTAAAATGTCGCACTTCAGGAAGAAAAATAGGCCTTATATAATAAACGAGTTGTATAAAACGGAAGGGCCTTACAATACTATTTCAACATTTATATATTTCACTCAATGCAATTATTTTTTGTAAGCATGTCGCATCATATAAAATTGCGCAAAATTTAAAATGTTTTTTTCATCTATTGATAAAAACTATATTTTATCTTCGTAGCTATATTTTAACATGAAAAACTGCTACTTAACTCGTATAAAATCCAACCGCTTCTTTTACAACGTAAAACTTAATATACCTGTATGATTTATTTAAATTCAAACATCACTACGTATTTGCATGTGAACAACTGATGAATGAAGTCACCAATGAGTGACAAACTGCATTTTGTTGATAGGAATTCAATTCTGTGATTAAGAATGCTTACAGTTATCAATGATAAAAAACAAGGCAAAATATAGTTATCCACAATATATAAAATGGTTCTCAAATTAAATGTCAAAAATACACAAAACAATTATGATTTAATTAATTGGGGATAGTTAACTTTTTTATATTTATAATTATATATATATTTTTTATTACAATACAAAATATTTACAGGCGTGTGTCAACAGTAGTTTTCAAATATTTTGTATTTAAATAGCTCGTCTTATTACATTCTCGCTTGTCGTATATTCCCACGCGAATGTGAAGTATTATTTTAATATAGGTTTTTTTAGATTCCTTTCATCAAATTTGCTTTTCCCCCCAACAAACATAATATCTTTTAAGCGTCCCTGCAGTTATGTATAATATAATAATACGTATAATGAAAAGTTTTACAGCTCTCTTTATGCTTTCGGGAGGAATATTTTTTTAGTGTAAAAACATATTTTTCCTCAGACTTTTACGTTAAAGTGGTGATTCAAAGGTCCCCCAGTGGAAGGGCGGAGCTCCCTGAGGTTGGTAAAGCAGTTTTTACAATCCCACAAGGCGGAAAGGTAACGTTTTTGGAGGCTCAGGAGGATACGGGAAACTTTCACAATATTCCTCGGGTTGATTTTGGCATCACATATTTCATCCCCATAAAAGTTAATCTTTTCTCTGAAAATCTCGACACTTATTAAAGTCCCCTTTATCAACGCTTAAGAAATTTACCAGAAAATGCGCCTTTATTTTGCTAAAAATATTAAAACATTTTTTGCTTAATGAAATGTTAAACTTTTTCCAACTTATATTTTCATAGTCTGTTCAGGTCAGATCACAGCAGTTAAGTAACATTAGATTTGGAATATACTTGGATGGTGATCGCTTATAAAATACATCTCATGTCGCTGATTGGATTGTGGCTGAGCTTTGAGTGAAGGACTACATTTATCCAGGCTTTGGAAGTGTCAGACTAATCATACGAATTCCTTTAAAAATCTTATTTATAACGATGAAATATGTTTTGGATACTATAACAGCCTTTTTAACAAGTCTTTATGATCTCAATATGAAAACCGTTGGGCACCATGTGTGACATTGATAATGGTAGCCGACAGAATTGTGTGGCGTCAACTTGATGTGATAACGAATATGAATATTTGAAAACATATAAACTATTTATAAATAATTTAATTTTTATGTCACCTTAAAACTGTTGGTACGAAATTATATAATATATAATGCTACATTCAAAAATATTAGATAGATTCCCACAACTATATAATATAACTTATTTCTTAGTACACTACTCTTATGAAAATATGTCATCCCAATTTAAATCTAAGATTAAGTCACCATACAAATATACTTGTTATTAATCGGTATCAAATATCATAATTCATTTAATAACATTTGAGAAACATTACTTATTTGTTATTAAAAATTTGTCTACATTTTTAACTATATATTTTTTATAGTATGTTTGTTAATTTATTTAAATTTATTTGTAATGCCATCAGCATGATGGAAAGTTTTCGCCTCGCATCTGTGCAAATATGGGAAAAAACCGTGGTATTCCAGCAAGTGTATGAATAGTGCTCAAAGTAGCCCTTGCTGACTGGTATCGAAAACCTCGATAAACAATCTTTCGTCTCTTATTTCTGTCCGCTTGTCGACATGCATGTGTCCGCCATATTGACATTTCTGGACTAGTTACATATATTTTCACTGGTGTCGCCGTGCGACAGCTCATCACGGGCACGACAGTTGTGTGGTGACGGCTGAGAAGGTCGCATTACGGCCGGCAGCATGTCATTCCACCTGGTCGGAAGCTTGTAAAGTTTTAACATAAATATATGTCAATGTGCTTCTGGAAAAGTCTTTGTTTGCTGACCTGCTCCTCATCATGCCCTCACGCGACGGAATAACAACCTTTTGAGAGAGAGGAGGATGTTAGTAACTATAATGTTTGAAATGATTTTTTAATACAATATTTAATGAAAATTTATGAATCAAGCTGTGTAGTTGTTTCCGTAGCGAAAATAGCGAAAATAACGGCACCCTCAGGAGTGTTTAGTCATTTGCTAGCATAGTCAAGGTGGAACATTGCGAATAAATTGGGCTAGAGCGCGTGGTAAAATAAGTGAAAAAACACCGCCCTAATTGAAATAAAGGGTGTCCTTTTAGAAGGAGGTAACTCATAAAAATTGTATATTAACCAACCAGTACTTACTTATAGGTATACTTCCGCTACGTATAAAATAATTAATCAAAATAATAATGCGCCCTTCATTTATTTAGCGTAGCAAGGTAATAAAAATTTATACAAAAAATAATTAATAACAATAAGTATTTTTTCGTTTTTATTTCCTTCAATGGATTCCTGCTTTGTTTATTTCTTTCTTAAATACTAACAGAGAAATACTGACAAATATTTGTGGTAAAATCTCATGTGTGGATTGTATGACGGATTCTACGTAATTTGGATCAGTCAACGTCATAGACTTCATGGGCTTGGTATTCAAGCATCATCCGCTTGTAATAGGATTTCACTACGAATGGATGGTGTTAACGGGATGACTTTTTTTACTAGCAATATTATTTAATATGCTGTTCCTGGAATTTTACGGGTGAGGGATCAAATTCATACCAACCGGGGTATGTATAATGTTTAATAAATCGATTATGAAATTATTTATATTTTAATCTCCGTCGGGGATCGAACCCACACCAAGAGGTTCGTAAAAAATGCTTTACAAGCGTAAAAAAAGCCATACACAACAAATTTAAATTTTATTATTTGATACTCGTATACACACTTATGAAATACATGAGTCTAGTTTATATTATATGACGTTAATAGTATATGCGAGGCTCTTTAAATATTATATCTCACAAAGATATTCCCCACCACAGATAATGCACTTTGAGTGATTGGGGTTAAAAGAAAAAAAAATAATGTAAAGTGAACGTTTAACATTAAGGAAAAAAAAATTAAAACCTTACGCATATATAAACATAATAATTGATGCACTCTGTAACTTTTTTTCAACTTACATAAGTCATTTCTTACCTTTGTGACCTGCAATATAAGTTGAAAATGTAATATTTTGTGTGACTAAGCTCGAGACTAGAAATAAAATTATGACTGCGAAAACTTTATGCTGACAATCCGTGTCGACTATATGCTTCAGCTATGGAATGGATACACGAAGAAAGAGACAAAATTTTCGTTCACACGCATAAAAAGTATGTACATGCGAATTTTCCTTTTTTATAAAGTTTTTAATAGGTTAGGCGTCGGACGTCAATCACCCAGCGCGCGTGTTATTGCAACCCTTTTCTTCGTGCCCCACATCCAATATCCAATTCTTCTGCTTGTGCTTGAGGATCGGCCTCAAACGACCACTCATATTGAGCCAATATTTTTCAATTTCGCCTCGCATCTGTGCAAATATGGGAAAAAAGGCGAGCGTGCCTGCGATGCTGTGCCCATGTTTTTTGAATCGACGTTTTTTATATCAAGATTGTTTTTCATCCAACTTTCGCCCCGGCGAAGTTGCAAGTGAATAAATTGGGGAATGTATCTCTCCTTCGATAAAAAAAGTGTAATATGACCGAACTGTTTTATGTGCTACTATCACACGTGAATCTCAAAGATAAATACATTGTATTACCATCGGAATTGCAAAATAAAAAATATAATACGAATAAGTTTTTGAGACATAAAATATTTGTACTATTGATTGAATGTTTTCACATTACAATGAAGGCGAAACCGTGGTATTCCAGCAAGTGTATGAATAGTGCTCAAAGTAATCCTTGCTAAAACAAAGTTGTTATCATTTTAAATTCATAAAAAAAATTACGACGTCTCTATCTTTATATTTACGGTAACTATCCATTCAATGCAATCAATTCCGAACATAACCCAACTCTTTTTCTTCTAAGGATTTCTTCTAAGGAAATTCTTTTTCTTCTTTCGTTAGAGTCCCGGAAGAAAATTGCTGCTCTCAAACATTCATTCCTTCTTCTTCGCGGTGCAATTCACAACCCAACGATTCTTAAATGTTTTAACTTATTTGTTCCAGGTAAGTACACCCGTGCTCATTGCCATCCATTGTTTTTGATCCCAGTTGATACTTGAGGAGCTTCGAGCACTCAATTTAGAACAATGGCAATGGCACTCCTAAATGGCCTACCAGCACACCTCGATCCTTTTCTTACATCCTTTTCCTCTTTTGTCGATGGTATTGTTCTCCTACATCTCTGTGATCTTTGACACATGTCATATTCTTCTTCTTTAATGTTATTTTTATTTTTTATTAACTTTTCTATGTATTGTATATTTATGTATCCTCTATATTTCTTATTATTTTTATATTGGAACTTCGGTTCTGTTAAATAAATAAACAAAAATAAAATAAAAAGAAATGTAAAATAAATCAAAAATTGAGTGGTTTATATGTATAAAACATTAATTATTCATCTCAATTTTCTACATTGGCACCAATAATGGCTCTTTAAAATGTATATGTATAGTACATACTGTTTGTGCAAAATTTATGTCGTGACAATCTCTCGATAAAGCTCACAAACAAAATAGTATGCAACGAGGGTGCATTTTAAAATGTATATTAAATATTTTCGTGCTCTGCCTGAAATATTGCCTTCAGTTTTTCAGGCGAGTGGAGGCTTCTCCCCAGTGCAGCATCACACAACACGCGCGGCCTCGCGGAAAATATCGACTGCCTTTGTACTATTTTTGCCTCCGCTCCGTATTTGATAGTATTGAATAAATTCTCGCTACTTTATAACCCTTCTCACTGACAGAAAAAAAGATCGCATTTTGTACTCACATAATTTAAACTAGCATATTTCTACCTGCATTTTTTCGCTCATTTCCTGTGAAATAATAAAAGCATGATCAACATGGAAATATTAGTAGTATTTTTGACACATTTTTTTGTCTGTTTTGGAATGTTGTTGATATCTTTTTTTTTTAAATATTTTCAGCATTCACTTTGAGATCCATTATAAATTATAAATATTTATTTATTTACCTTTTTTAACATGGATCATGTGAGATAAGTTCTCTATCAGGAGACTGCAATTTCAATGAACTCGTAGCCTTCCTCAATCCTTCTCTTTGTTACTTCTCACCAATCCTTCTCTGGAGTTATCTCCTTAACAACAGAAGGATTTAAAATGGCTACGAGTTAGTTGAAACTACAGTCTTCTAATAGAGAACTTATCCTACGTGATCCATGTAAAAACAAGGTAAATAAGTAAATATTTATAATCTTGTTCTTATCCTGTTACGTTTTTGAACAATGAGAAAAACGATTTATTGACTGCCATAAACATATAATAATATAAATTATTTTAAAGCTTAAAATTGTTTTTAATTTAGAAAATAACAAATTAAAAAATTCGAGTTTCTGCTTTCCAGTCTTAATTTTACGAAAAAGAAGTTTTGTAATCGATTCCTGAGCTCTTTTCAGGTTGGTGTGAATTTGATCCCTAACCCGTAAAATGCCTATTAGTCAAAAATAGTGATAGACGAAAATCGTCCCGTGGAGACCCACCCATTCATAGGAAATTCCTGTAATATAAAGGATGATGCATGAATGTCGGGTTGTAGTCTATGACGTTGACGGATCAACACTCCACGTGCAGCGCACATATGAGACTTCAGAATCACTATCACCGTCTGTCGGTTTTCTCCTGTATGTGTTTACATAAAAAATAATGCATATATATATATCAATTTATCTCAGCTTATAACCTTAACGTTAATAATTTTATTTGACACGTAAGTCAAATAACTTCAGTAAACACGTTATGACGAAAAAAACAATAAGTAAGGTAATGAATAAAGTACGTTGTATTTATTTCCGACAAAATTTAAATATTCATTTTAGATTTATAAAATTTAAATAATAAACGCTCTCAGCTGTCGAAATGCTGGAATTTCAAATTGTGAAATAACTGCCTTCGTTGCAGCAAGTATTTTAATTAAAACGAATTTATAAAAGCAAATAGCAACGACAAACGAATTAAAACTGTCATATACATTTATAAATATATGAGTGTGCCGCTAAAATAATTCAGGTATAATACCTTATAACTTTCACTTCACGGACATTTTTTTTACATACCTAATTATTTTCCATCTCCATCGATGAATATACGTGAATTGCTCTTTAATCTTCTTATTTGCTTTTTCAAGTTTACCGATGACATTCTCATCAAAATGACGATGTAAAGGAAGGCAAACGGCAACCTTGCATCTCGTAGTCGTTAATGGTGTACATGGTAGGAACAAGTTTTTTGGATTCCATAGAAGAATATTAGATGCAGCCTATTTTTCTTAGTCCCTTGAAACTAATGGCGGTAATTTGTACATAATGGTATGATCTAAATAAAGTTCAATTGTGGAAGCTTAAAAAAAAGGAATTTTATTATAAATTGTATCAACTAAATTAAAGTACGTGTGAATAATTAATAATAATTAAATATGTAATATAAAGGGTAAGCGATTTTTTCTTCTTTTAATGTCAGCTTCGTATCTGGAGTCACTGCCATAAAGTCTTGTCGGATAGCAAGGTCTTGATTTTGTCAAATTAACTCTTGTGAACGGAATAAAATATATATCATACATTATATAATGTTTTTTATTTTAAATTTACTATTTTTATGAAATTACTACTTTGTCTGATATCCTGCAGATAGAAACAACTGATTATGACTGATCTGGCAATATCGATATATAGTACTAAGACATAAATTTAAAAAATACTTGTAAAAGTAATAAAAGAGTTTTTAGTTTTATAAGTATCCTTCAAAACACTTGTTTGGAGCATCTTAATGTACGGCTGTGAGACATGGTGCTTATCTGAAAGTGATAAAAAAAGACTAGAGGCCTTTGAGATGTGGTCGTACAGAAGAATTCTCGGAATTTCCTGGAGAGACCACGTCACGAACAATGAGGTTCTCAGGATAATCAAGGAAGATAGGCACCTAATAAGAACCATCTCAGAGAGGCGAGCTCGATGGATTGATCACATACTACTACGAAGAAGAAGCATCCTTGTTATATTTCAAACAATGTTGAAGTCTGCTGTGGAAAAAAGATAAGGTGGTTATAAAAAAAAAAGAAAAATCAATAAAACAAGTAGAAGAATTTGATTTGAATCACATTTTATTTCAAATGAACTTAAGCATTATATAATATATATTTAATATCATACATATATTTAATTTAATTATGTACAACCACGTCGTTATAAAACAAGTTTATTGTCACTCCCTTTCCTTAGGTTGGTACACATTAGCGATTCGATCAATCCTACGATATATTTTTTTATTATATTTTTTGAATCCTTTTTTTTTTTTATAATTAACGCTTAATATGTACAGTGTTTTTCTACTTCATCCATCATTGTAATTTTATTTAAAACTGACAAAA
The DNA here is from genome assembly GCA_022606575.1 of Glossosoma conforme. Taxonomy (NCBI): domain Eukaryota; kingdom Metazoa; phylum Arthropoda; class Insecta; order Trichoptera; family Glossosomatidae; genus Glossosoma; species Glossosoma conforme. Next base: position 637,866 of record JAGTXR010000137.1, read on the forward strand.
CATTTAATTAAAACTGATAAATAATATAATATATAAATAAATTAAAATATATATATTAGAATCATTGATTGAATTGAACGAGTATATTAGCAAAATTACATTTATTTTCTCTCGCTGATAATTAATTGAACAACACACAAATTTTTGTATCATTCATTTCCCGTCAAATAGAAATCATATTTTAAATTTTAATTGTTTATAAAATACATATGATATGGTATTAAATCTATAATAAATAATTAATTATATTATTTTAGCGAAATATAATGCAAATATGTGTTACATATAAAAAGATAAACAAAGTAGTGAATAACCTAAATAAAAAACTATTTATACGTCGATCTTGTGACTTCACAAAACTACTTCTTTCAGTTAACCTTTTTAATAAGATGGTATACTATAGTGGGTATGTATAAACCAATTTGTATATATCCTAGTGATTAGCCAGACATGATATGCTTCGTTTCAATAAAAATATATTTTTATAAATTTCAATGTTAAAAGCGAAATATCTGATCTGTTTGGTATTATTTAAAAATGCAATGCTATGTAAAAAAAAGTAAAATCGAACACTTTTGTACAAAAAACAGGTATTCCTAGTGTTTTCGGAAGACGACAATAATATGCCTACAGTCTAATGATAAGCTTTCAACAACTCACGTGGTCAATATATAAGTGAATTTCATTAAAAAAGTTTTTCTCAACTCCACATATGATAAATAGAATAATAAATAATAATAAAAAAGCTTTAATCAAAATAATTAGCAAGTAAAATAACGTACTTGCAATATTCTTAATAGCAATCGAAAATGATTAACTGTAAGTAAATATACCTATTTTAACGCATATCACTCTCTTGCTTAACACGAGTATATTATAAAACATTACTTTTTTATGTTTATTATTATAATATGTAATTAAATATCACTTCACTTAGATTCATAATATTTGATGAAAAAAATGATATCATTGTAACTAGAAAAATGTGTATACATTATTATGTTTTACACGATTCTTTACGCAAATGAAACATAAAATTTAATAACTATTTTAATTAATTATATTACATTTTATTTAATAGCTAAATTATTTATTAAAATCATTGGATCCCCATAAATTTGGTGATGAAATAAAACAGAATAAAACTAGATAAAAGCATTTTTTTTTCAGAAAACATTTTTTTAAGGTTATGTATTGTGCACTTATAACAAATATTAATCTACAGAATATGAAATCATCATGTTTTTTTATTTTACAAAAAATAACGAAAGAATAGTTAGATCTAATATTTTTTTATAATTCACTATTTAAAATTAACAATTTTTTTTTCAAAATATGTAAAATATCGTCATTTTGTGTGCATATATATGCAAATAACATTATTTCAAACAATATAATGAGGTTTTAAGATCTGGATAATATCATTTCTTATTCAATTGTCACATGATAACTAGACAATTAATTTCCGTTATTTGTATCCATGTATTCTGTTAAAATAATACGATCACATTAATAAAGCTGTTTAGTATTTAAATCATATTTTATGTATTACATACTTAAATTAAAATTACATATGTATAAGAATTTTGATTTAATGGAGCATTTCCACAGCTTTTATAAAAAACGGCTTTTATATTGATTCAACGCTTACTTTTCAAATAATATATATATTTCTAGTACAATACACTTCTTAGAAAAATATATCTTTCTCTCGTGACAAACAATGACTTCAATATAAAACAAAACGTGATTTATCGTTACATATCCAGCAGGTTACGAGTTGGAAAAACTAAAAGATATTTAAAATAATAAATAGCTTATAAATCTGCCATCGTGTCACTAAAGATACGCAAAATGTTGCACGTATGTTCAATCGCATCATATACACAAATTCTCACCATGCAAAAGAACAAAAAACCGCGTATATTTTCCATTTCAAATCCAAAGGAAACGTATTTATCATTTCAAGTTTTGAGATCGAAATAAATTGAAATGTTAAAAGTATCATATATCTTTCAACGTGTCGCAATCTCTAGAAAAGATTTTTCTCCTCGTACAGCAGACGTTCAAGTCAACCACAATTTTCTTGTAGTATTAAATGTTTTGATTTTAATCTGTGCTTACAGAAGATATACGAAATTTTTGTATGAGGATACAAAGTGCTTCGTATGTTAAAAAATGACCATAGTTTCACTGTTCTCTGGTGCGTTTTATTTACGTGACATGTTTGTTCACCATTTTTTTCTGCTTTGACATGGATGATTGGAGTGTATATCGCGATACATACATTACATGTTTCATTGTTACAATTCCACTTAAACAGATATGTCCTACTTTCAGTGGGCATAGCATGGCATGAAGTTGCAGGATTTGTTGTGAAGAGTCTGCTGTTACAGGGATGGCACGTCCTCACAGCGGGCATGGCATGAAGTCACATGACTGCTTGTCTAGCCTGGCCGTGCAGGGCGCGCCTCCGCCCGCCGCAGCACGCAGCACGGCACGCGTGCGCTGTCTGACAGCAGTGGGGCCGCACGTCGCTGAGCACGGACTCCAGGCCGACCACCTTGACAAAATGCAATCTACTCGGGCTAAAAAGTATCAAAAACATATTAAAATTAAGCAACGTACAATTAAAAAATATTATTTTATGAATCCCTATACAATATGATATAATAATAACAAACGAGTACATCGCCTGTATCACTATGGAATAATGAATTACAATCTACTAGCAACGTTTCTGTGCAAAAAAAATGTTTTTAGGACAGTCCCACCATCTTTAAATTTAGATTACGTTAAGTACTGTAATTCACATATTGTAAGACTTTTTTTTTCGATTTTAATGATAATGTTGAATGTACTAATTTATAGGGAATAAATGCAATACACGAATGTAAAGCGTACACTTGAGAAACTGAAGAAGCATTCATTTAAAGCGAAACCGTGGTCTTCCGGTATGTAAATAAACATTAGGAGAAGAAGATCATCAAAAACACGGTTCTAGTAGGTTGATGTTAATTATTTCATAGTGAATAATACATGCAATGTACTCGTATTTTATATTTATGTTACGTATTTCATTAAATTAGTGTATAAAAAGTGCTTAACGTGATTAATATGAAGAAAAAGTGAAAAGTATTAATAATATTTGAAATAGATCTCAAAGTTAATGCTAAAAATATAAATAACATTAAATTCGTAACTTATTGTCCAATAAATAATGTTTACTATAGTTACATTTTGGGAATAATAAATTTACAGTCATCCATGTTGATGCGTTTTCATAAGATCGAAATATTAGCCAGATACTCTCAAAGCCTGGATCACTTAGTCCTTAGAGATGGTTCAAGCCAAAATAACAGCATAGTAGGACCGTTATGTGAAAAATCGCAGTAAAAACATTACAGAAAAATCTCCGTTACAAATAAAGAAAGCGTGTGTTTTAGGAAGGTTGAGTGTTTTTATTTTTTGTGCTTTATCATTGTGCCTAGATAATAAACTCAGACATTGTGCTTTACTTACCACTTGATATCGGGTTTCCGGGACCCCACGTCGGATTGGTTGAGTCGTAATTATTCTCGATATCTTCATCTTGCGGATCTTCTCTATTACGACATGGTCTCAGCCTTTTGCACTTTCTCCGTCTTAATAACTTCTTTGGACAACTCTTGCCACCGTTCAATGGGTGTTGCTAAAAAAAAACACATCACATTTCATTTCATCTTTTATCTGAAATATATGATAACCTTAAATACCGTCACTTAGTTCAATCAGATACTACTATCCATTCTTCATATAAAGAAATTTTTGCAGTTTAATGTCTACCTGATAACATATTTACTTCCCAATTTATCAAGGCATTTAGACAAGAAACTTCGTACTTAAAACATAACGACAAACTGTAGGATTCCAGGCTTAATTTGGATAATTTTTTAATCAGAAATTTGAAGAATATTTAGCCCGAGAACCAGGCTAATGATGTGTTGTATATTTTTTATAACACTACAATCATACTTACAATAATTATCCTTGATTTTTCTCTGAATCCAGACCCGCACGTGGCATTACATTCGGACCAATCCGACCAATTTGACACCTGGCACTTTTTGATCTGCCCCACGTGTTCCTCGATGACATTTCCATACATTGGTGGTTTACGAGGACGATCATTTTCTCTTGAGACGACCTCTTCGTCATTATAGTCGTCATCTTCATCTTCATTGCTCACTTGAACTGGAATTTTCTTCTTGGGATGCTTCGGCTTGGGCATCTTTTGAATCGAAACCGCATTGTTATTTTTGTAATTGGTGTAATTCAATCTGGAAGATTCGGCCCGAAATTCATTGAACCTTCCGGAGAATCTTGAAGGTCCGTTGTATCTGGAGCTTTTAGCGTTTCTTTTGGAGTAATAGTCATCCTGGTCGTACGCTGGACCCTCAGTTGGGGTTCCATCATAGCCACTCAAGGATCCGTCTCCAGTAGCTGAAGAGGAATAAACGTCTCCGCTTACAGGATGCCCGACTTGATTTCCAATGTAGAAACCAGAATACTGATCATCACCTAAAATAAGTATTAATTTAAGAAATTAGTGGTATAATTAATTTGATTAACTAAATTAATGATTATCATTTTTTACATTCGTAAATCAGTTGCAAACAAATATATGTAATAAAGGAACAAAGGGTTGAAGATTATGGCATTTTACTAACTATTATTACACTACGCTATAATTTTCAGTAATAAATTGTCAAAAAATTATCTAAATATATTTTAAGATTGTATTCTGTAATAAATAACTTATAAGTAACGCTATCATACATTTCATATACTCGTATTCTATATACTAATTATTTAATTACAAAAAAAATTACAATCTTTGACACAAAAGTTCTTATACATCATTATGAAAGAAAATATATTTTTAATGAACATCTCTCGTATGATTAGCCATAATTTACCAATTTAAATAAATGCTTTTCGTACAGAAATAGTATGCTAAAATCATGCGTCACATGAAACATCTATATATTACCTGAAATGTTGGGTCATGTGCATTCTTATACCTATTATATGTTTAACTTTTTTTGTTTATTCATATAAATAATCGTTTTTCAAGTGCGAAAAAATATACTTTAAATGATATCAATCATGAAGGTGTGGTCGTCTGTTTATTAGACGGGTATGAATGCAATACGTAACGTGCAAATATGTTGCAGATATTGTGTAATTAAATACCGATTTATATTATTTTTATGTAATTTAATCACATGATTTATCATTTTTTCAAATAAAACATTTACTATTGATTTAAAAATTTACCAAAAAATACAATATATTAAAAATGACAATATTTTAAAGTGTTTTATCTGCATAAAACGTTACTCATAATCCTTTTACCATCAAATAAGTCAGGGTCGTCCTGCATGGACACTTCCACACTTTGATTCCTGACTGAAGGATTGTTGACCAAGTTGATCTCCTCAGGTTCATCTTCCTCCAAAAGTTTTTCAATTCTGTTTAAGTCCTCTGATGTGAGCAGCGTGGGGAGAATACAACATTATAAACAAGCTCACAAAAGTTTTACGTTCAAAAACATTGTCTGCGACGTACTTTGAATATATCAGTCATTTTGTTACGTCAAAACGAGCAAGAATTTACCCGGAATTAATATTATTTCATTTAAATATCACAACTTTAAGCTGTTTAATTAGTTCCTCTATGAAACTAAGTTAATTTACAACATTAATTAAATAGTTAACCTATTTAATGCTACATATATTAAAACTATTATCAATCAGTGAAACAATTTTTTTTTGTGTTTTATATGAAATCACTAAGGCAAATTTAAATATTATACCTGTCTATCATAAAATACTCCTATATTACGTATTACGAACTTACGAAATATTTGAAAAAAATACGTCATGTTACATATTACGGAGCTTATTAGTGTACAAAAACGTGACGTTAATAATCAAATTATATATTTATTTAATAATTAAATTAAATACATTAGATAGTTTTCCAGCAGGAGAGTAAAGTTACAAATTGTTTTAGATCAACGTTGGTGCAATGAAATTGCCTGACGTACAAATTACTCTTATGCGATTTAAAGCGAAATATATGCGAAGGGAACATAGAGTAGATAATATTGTGCCAACAATGAAATAATGTATGGTTTTCTAGATGAATCATACAAATATTCATACGTGTATAATAAAATAAACAATAACTGTAAACCAAAATACTACATTTTTATTTTTCTGAATTTTCCTCGAGGCAATAATACTCGTATAAAATTCAAGTTAAACGTTAATTGCAACTTTATTTTTGAAAACATCTTGTCCACAAACATTTTTAAAAATAATTATGTGAATTCTATATTAATACGTGACTGTGATTTGCTTGACGCGATATTAAGAAAATGCAAACTACGTTATTCATTTGATGCACCTTTGTATGCCCGGCAGACGCGTTGGCACTCGTGATGAGAATCGAAGTTGTTTCTGTTTCCTTGACAACCTGTATAGCCGAATGGCTCACAGACTTTGGTGTTGACGTCGAAGAACCAGCGTTCCATGTAAGCACGGCAAGGACCCACCATCTTGGGCAAGCCGCAGATATCTGCGATAGATTAGTGAGTGATGAAGAGGAGTTGTTAGTCATAATATAATTTGTGATGATAAAGCAATATCTTGTTAATTAAATGATGAGATCCACGTTTAAGCAGCTCCAGATCGCCGGACTTGTCATCAGGATGCACGGTGGATGGTTGAGGAGCAGGTGGCCAAAGCAAAGAACTCGACGAGCACATTGACATTTATTTTACATAAAAGAAGACTGACAAAATTCGGAACAGAAAATTCTGTTAACTCCACGACATCCGGGCAGGGACTGCCACTGAGGTAGTTAGTCAATGCGCCGATAACTCATAGCGGCCATCTGGTGGAACTATGCCGCTCCACATGACAGTTAGCGACTTTGTCTTAGATTTATCTACTTAAATATAAAACATAGACTAATATTTTTATATGTGCGTGTCAGACGACGAATAAAAATTAGAGACAAAAGATCACATACTGATGCTTTTCAGCACCAGCCTGAAAGGGCTAAATCGAGTTGGTATGAATAACATATTTTTTCCGTGCAATATAATATAAATAGTGGTACTGTGAAAAATTATGTACTCATACATATTTGATATCATGAGCGTAATGAGTTAAATGAAAGGCGTATTTAAATGTTTTCTTACCTCTAGCGTCTTTCTCGCTGATTTCACAGGAAGACAAGGCTCCTTCACATTCCACCTCCTGCATCATCGGTACGTTGGCACAAGGGCCGCTTTCATCATCGCCATCTTCCTGATCATCACCGTCATCTTTCTCTTCAGCATCCTCTTCATCTTCCCTTGCATCGTCTTCCTCAGACTAAATTTGATTATGAAAAAAAAATATGTTACAGAAAATAAACATATTACAAATATATCTTTTTCCTTGAACTTAGATTTTATCTTTGTACCAAACTAGCTAACGATGACCTGTAGTCAACGGTTTCCAAGTCGAATTTATTTTTATATTTAATGTCTTTAAAACAATGTTCCACGTACACACTACGAACACATTCACTACTTATAACTACAATGAAAACCTACGTTGATTCAGTAGGATTACGAGTAATATTTTTTGCACCCCGTAATTTAAACTCCAACAATATTCCAGGATTGTTGATTTCAGATAAGACTACATACTGATTTTCTTTGAGTCTAGAGTACGTTTAAAAAAAAATAACTTCAAGGTAAGAGTACTTATTGTATCAATTCGATACAATTTAAAGAAGAGCAATATGATTGATAAACAGTGGCAGCCTAACAAATAAAGTCAATAGATCAAAACATTAAATCAAATAATCAAACCTACAATACATTACCTACCACGTATTTTCCAAAACCACAGTTTTAATTTTTGATTATTTATTGCAGTTGATGGTTCATACAAATAACCTCCCGTAGATTTTCAGTGTGTGTGAGTTTAGTTAATCTTTCAGCTTTAACGTGGACAGTCGATTTGTACACTTCAACGCAATAGTACTTAATACAATAATAAACAAAAAATACTACCTTTTAAATTAAAATAAGTAATATCTTACATTTTTTCTGCCCCAAAGTGCCCTTTTGCGCTGTGAGTTGTAGCTCCTGTACATCTCCCTTTGTTTGGGACTCATTTCCAGTGGGTGGCGCGTGCGCGTCTTCTTGCCCGTGCCGCACGTGGCCGTGCACGGTGACCACTCCGACCATGGAGACATCCGGCATTCGGTCTCTACTTCAGGCTCCTCTTCTTCCATGCTGCCGAAAAATACAAGTGATAATAAATAAAACATACTTACAGCTGCATATAATATACGTATTTATACAATTTTTCTCCTATATTTTGTATTAAAAGAAGCAATATCCACACTCCCTTTCAACCTCTGATACACATAGAATTTTACAGTTAACGCCATATTATGTGACATTTCTTTCATGAGAAAAGCAAAGAAAAAATAAACAGCCGACCCGGAGATTCAAACCCCCATTTCTTTACCCAAAGTTTTCTGCTCGGTAATTTTGTACCACCCATCAAGTCTAGAAATTAACACGTAATTTATGATTGAGACATACGCCTTATTTATAGATAGCGCTAGTTTAAAACTCTTTCTATATTTTATTTATTACTGTCAAGATCGACACAATAATGAAAAATATATAATTAAAGCATATTTATGAATTAATAATATTACTTTTTATTATATAATATTGCTTTTATATGCTATATAAGCTTGGATTAAAAAGTGAAGTTCTTGGAATAAACAGCTTTTAATATTTGAATTCGATTAATAACAATTATACATTTTTTATGTTGTGTATTCCAAATGTGAACGTGGAATTAAATGATGAAATATTTATGCTTTTATACAGGAAAATATCATCGAATAACATTATTATTATTTTAGTGAAATGTCAATGGCGTGAAACACGAATTTGTATTTTCAATAATTTAATACCTGTGACACCTTTCACAAAAACAACATGCAATTATACGCATTCAATGATTTCAATAAACACATGCAAATATACAATTTTCGTGCAGTTATACATATATTTAAGCATTAGTAATTACTTTCAGTGACATTTTCAATACCTGAAAAATAAATTTGAACTCTAAATTGGCCCTAACAATAAAATAATTATACGAACAAATTATTCGTAATAGTTAATTCACGTTACGTACACGTACGTTAATTCATGTGATTATACTATACGTACATACGAGTATATGGCTACCTTAAATTGATTCTTGCATCGTTCGTCATCTTGCACCAGAAACTCTGCCGAATACATTAACATCCTCTTCTCTCTCAAAAGGTTGTTATTCAGTCGCATGATAGCAGGATTAGGAGCAGATTGAAAACACAGACTTTTTCAGCAGCACATTGACATATATTTACGATAAAACTTTACAAATTAAGGGGTTGACCTAGTCACAACATTAGGCCGAGTCACAATACAATATGCTCTCGCCGACGGGCGGGACACAACTGGCGTGATGGACTGTCGCACTGGTGCTACCAGCGACGGTCTATATAACTAGTCCCAATATGGCACACACATAAATGTATGACAAGCGAACAGAAATAAGAGACAAAAGATTGTAAATCGAGGTTTTCGGTACCAGTCAGCAAGGGCTACATCATGCTGATGTCAACATGTATAGTAGTATGTATTGTTTTTCAGTCTACCTGGATAAAAACTGCAAGTCTCAAAGAGAATGCGGCTTTGTTTGCGTGTCTTTGACTAACCCTTTGACCAACACCTTTCCCATACACCTTACTCCAATTTTGGCAACATACCCAAAGTACTATATGCGAGAATTCTCATTATCACGCTGTTAGAGTCTTTCATACATGCACTCATTTTTTATTATAATTAAAAAGTTGTAAAAGATAAATGTGGTTTCAACACAGCCAAAGGTTTTGAAGTTTCTCAGAGGGTAAGCTAAATAAATAAATCATTTGAAATATAATAGTAATGTATCAATTAATCTATCGAATCTTAATATAATATAATGAAATAAGTGTCTTGTAGTTGCGTCTCGAAAACCACAATGTAAAAGAGTAAAATCTGATCGTATTTCATTTGCATAAATTGAACGATGAAATATTTTCTAATATTTGCCGAAAACTTGAAACGAGGATAAAATTAAATATTATTTATCATAGAAAAACATGTGTTTATTACACGTGCACACAAAATCAGATTTGTAATTTTTCTTTATAGAAATTGATTTCATTTAATGAAGAGGAACATTAAAAAATATTGTAGTATGAATATTCAGGCAGTGCAAAATTTTTCAGCGTCAATTCACTACAACCTTGTTTGCCATCCTCCTATTTCACAAAGCTTTGACAAAATTCCGATGAAAATTTGTTCCCAAGCTTAAAGCTGTTGTTTAGGCATTTTTACTTTTTGCGTAAGTAGATAGATTAAAATATCAGTACTGTAATACGATTAAACGAAATAAAATTGAAACAAAACAAAAAAATTCTTTTATGATGATTCTAGTTGTAGATATCTTAAAATAATATATGTCAAAAAACTCGTATTAATTAAAGAAACTAAAAAAATATTAACATTAAAAAATAATAAATATATTACTTCTTTAATTGAAGTTATTATTAATGTATATATTTTTCTTGGGCATTTCTACAAGTAGTTTAAGTTATTTAATCACAAATCTATTATAAAAAAAATAGGTGTCTAAATAATATGTAAGAATGCGAATACATGCTTAAATGACCTACGTGCCAATAAAGTTGTCAAAAATATGTCTAGATTTTAGAAGGTCAGGAAGAAAATTTTGTGTCTATATGTTTGTATGGTCTACATGCTTATATGATAGATAATAGTAGACTTATATTCCTATATGGTCACAATGAATACACTTACATGCCTATATGGGTAACATACTTATATAGTCAGTAACAGTAGACCTAAGATTCTAAATGATCAGTGAAAATACATCTACATACTCGTACCTATATGACCTACGTGCTTATGGACGGTAACAGTAAACCAAGATGCCTAATTGATCAGTAAGAATACACTAACATGCCTATATGATCTACGTGTTTATATGGTCAGTAACAGATCGTTAAGTGCATAGATGATCAGTAAAAAAACATTAACATGCCTATACGACTTACGTGCTTATGGTCAGTAACAGTAGATCTAAGTATCTATATCACGGGTCGTCAACCTGGTCCGTACCGCCCACTAGTGGGTGATATGGGCTTCCGTGGTGGGCGGTGGGTGATTTTTGTAGATTTTCAAATCTCCTACATTCCTTCTACAATTTTTTCCCTCCCATATACTGAATTGATTTCAATTTTATAACGAGGTTGGTGGGCGATAGGGAAATTTTACCATGAAAAATAAGCAAAAGTGGGCGCTAGACATAAAAAAGTTGATGACCCTTGGTCTAGATGATCAGTGATTATACATCTACACACTCGTATCTATATGACCTACGTGCATATGGACGGTAACAGTAATCCAAGATGCCTAATTGATCAGTAAGAATACACTAACATGCCTGTACGATCTACGTGTTTATATGGTCAGTAACAGATCGTTAAGTGCATAGAGGATTATTATAAAAACATTTACGTGCCTACGGCTTACGTGCTTATGGTCAGTAACAGTAGATCTAAGTGTCTATACAATGGGTCTTGTGGCTAGTGACAAAAGACAAAGGTTCCTAGTCACCTAGACTGGCCCGCGGTAGGGCAGTCTGGTTCAGTGCCAGAGCAGGGTTCGGTTTGCTGCATCTGTGGTCGCGCTGACAGTCCCTGGTGGCAGCGCTTGACGGCCCCACGTCTGCGGAAGTGCCGCGAGCGCGTGCGCACGCCGCGCCCGCAGCGCGCGCTGCACGACGACCAGCGCGACCACTCGCTCAGCGCGCACGGGCCGGTCCTCTGCGCGGGGTCGGGCTCGTATGGAGACGGTATCCTGCGCGCGGAACGATGCTCGACATTCATTGTTCACATGACAAACTAGCGATACCAAATATGATTATTAGAAAACAAAAAAAAATCTGCTCTTAAACTGACTCTTAATGAAAAAAATATCAAATTAGAATCGAACGTAAAAAAATGTCGCCTAGCTTATCAACAGTTAAAAGTGGCCTTGGATGATGACAGTAATAGGCATAAGATGACATTGAATTATAATTTACTCGAATAGGAAGGAAAATAGGCTTCGCACTACTCCAGGGTTATATCAACGACACACTTTTTAGCTGATTTTTTTAAATTTATTTTTTATGTAAGCACATACAGGAGAATACCGACAGATGGGGATTGCAATTCTGAAATTTCATCTATGTAATTCTATTTCCGTCGGAGGTCGAACCCACGACCTTTGACTTGCAAAGCAAACGCTTTGACCATTGAGCTATACTCGCCAGAAAATCTCAGTCAAAGTGGTATTATATGACCACTACAAATTATCGAGGTAAAATATCTGTCAGTTGACAGATCGTTCATTTTCACCTCATTTTCAAGAAGTCAACTCAGAAAAACTGAGGTGACTTCTTCTAGAGATGGTTTATACCTGTATATTAGATTTTTTCGATAATTGGGAGCATATTGTCTACACCTAAATGGGACATATTTCGGATGCCGCAGAAGTTTTATTGCAGATGCCTTTTCTTCAAGCTCCGGGTTCGAGCCGTCCTGGAAGGCTGTGGGGAACTATCTTTGCATAGAATGATGAAGCAAAGATCATGACAACTGATAGTTTTGTGGCGGCAACTCGTGATAACCATATGCTTAAGTGTGGAGATCAAACATGGTGATGATGATCATATAATTATCACAATCTCAGTCAAGTGTCAATATTGCAAAAATGTAATCAATCGTTACAGGTCAGACGAGTATCCCGACGTTTTAAACATGACCGAATGCTGAAGTAATGAAGACTTAAACTTTAAGTTTAAAAAATAAATTTTTGAATTTCATTTCAACCGTAATCTACTCTTATATATTTTTTAAGGAATTTTATTCAAGCATCAAGTTAGCAAAACACAAAATGGATATAATGAAAATACGAGGAAAATTACTTAGATTGAATCAATTTAAATTAATCTAAAGGCATTTCTTTTATATTTTCTTAAAATAACAACACGTTAATGATGGCCTTACTCGCTTATATTACCATCATTGTATGGATAATTAATTTTAATAACCGTTTCCGGTACAAAGCAATTGTATCGTAACATCAAATAGTTCCAGAGTTCGAAATGCTCAAATTGTTATAAGCAATATGTAGCAGTATTTCCTAGATCAATATCAACTAGATTTAAACAACATTTTCGGATGTTACAATTCATTTATAGAACAGAAAGTGAAATTCATTCTAGGTAAAAATGATTGCTTTTATATAATACGGAAAATACAATTAATTACTGTGTGATGTATTTTTTTTGTTATGGAATCGCTCCATTTCGTGGTAAATTGACGCTACGAATATGAAATAAAAACATATATTTAATATAAAATATATATAATCTTCTTCCCACATCCGTTCCATACCTGGAACATATGGTCACCACAAATTGCCATCAAAGAATTATGTTTGATACCATCACGTCCCAAAACATCTTTGCACCCGAAAGTCCGCATTTGAACATATTTGGTTCCTGATGAACTCCAAGGCAGAACCTAAGTACTTGAAAAAACATCAGTCATAGCATCCGAGGAATATTTTAGATGTTTTGTTAATCCTGTTTTTAAGGAAGTCAGATAATTAATCCTAGGCTTTTAAAGTATTCAACAAGTAAGTTCAACCTAACCGGCAACACGCGGTCAACAATAGACGGTGACCCATTAATATTTTGGTTCGCGTTTTATGATGCTTAAATTCGGTGATTTAACGAGAACCGTAGTAACGATGTCCCATTGTAAATGAACAAAATAATAATTTATTTTAAAGTCATCGTATATTAAACACGTTAAAACTCGTACAATACGAGCATACATACTCGTAGCACTCGAATACATAAAACATGTGTTTATTTTTACTCTATATACCAGAATATTCCCATGGATACGTCATTTATTGCATGTTATAATCATGTTCAATTACTTAAATACTCTTTAAAAACAAAACAAATTAAATTTATTTTCCATTTACTGTTGATTTTTTTAGAATATTCTTATTCGAATAGAATAACTTTTTTCTTCACTAAGCGAAAATTCTCAATGACTTGTTGAAACGCAATAATAATGAAGTAATATTTTTTTCAATCAATTTGCGATTGCTGGTAATTCAGCAGAGATGTGATGTGGTGGTTGAGAATATATACAATTATGGTGAGGACGCAGATTCGATTTAAGTATTATACAAATTCATCCCGACCAAAATGTATTAACTGCGAACTGATTTCTCTTATAGTACAGTGAATACGTCAAATCAAGCCACCGTGAATCGAATGTAATGAATAAGAAAAATGTCATATTTTCGATATGATTTTTTCATTTGTGCTCATATACGAACATGAATGTACGTATGTAGCTTTACCGATAACCGTTGAATGAACATTTGACAGAATTCAAATTTTACTGAATATTTACTTTATTAAATTAATTTATCAGTATTTTTGGCACGCGTCAAATGTGACGTTATTACGTGAAAATGTTACATCTTCTACAGTCTGGCCTTCCATTATGTTGGAGTTGATTCTGTAATGTGACTGTATATCCAGGTAGCAATTAATTTAATCGATTTCTCGGATCATTGAACAACCTTGCATCTCTGATGAATGGAAGTTACTCGTATTTTTCAATATATAGCTTACAATTTCAAAATATACATTTTTATAAATAAATACCAAAGACATTGAGAAGAATATTAAGATATTTTGTATAAATTAAATTTAAATTTTACAAAAAATATAAATAAACACTTATTGAAGCAATAATTTCAATTCTCGTATATTACTTATTACATATTATTCACCGTGAAAGTAATATCAACACTTTTCAAATGGAAGGTATTTCAGAAATTTCAGATTCAATACTTTCATACATTAAATATTTAAAAAATATATTATGTAGCCACCCCTTATAATTAAATGACATTTCATATATGTATTCTTTACAGGAATTTGTAAAGTATATAAATAATTATCGTAAGGTTTCGTCACTTGAGCGATTTTTCTGTAAACCACATGTGTCAATGTCACCACATGTATGGAGTTATATAATGAACGTTTGTTAAATATAATAGTTTTTTATGAATCATCTGACAGCTTAAGGATAGATGAATCGATGTGATATATGAAAATAGGTCGGATACTAGTTTTAAGCAAAAAATCTTTTGAAAAATTCACGCCGTATTGACAGTATAGTTTGTATTCCACCAAGACGGAACGAAAGGGTTAAAAGACTAGAATAACACACACTCAAGTATACTTTGGATACTAAAACCGCATTTTCTCCCAGCGGGCTCTCGCTTTGAACTCACGAATCATAAATGTATAAAGGTAAATCTTCATGAGCAAGAAATAGCCTGTTTCGTGTCATAGGTAATATAAATTGTCAGAACTATATGTCGGAAATCGTTTGTAACGAAAATTGTTTGTAACGAAAATTGTTTGTATATTTCAGTTATGGAACAAATATAAGAAATATATATATATCAGTTTCATAAAGTACTTTGCTTGATTTATTCAGTATTTACTAGTATCATTGAGCTCCTGAAACGCTATTTAATTTAAAAAGTTAGTATAAAAAGTCAATTTACATTCGCGATCGAGAATCCCTTCCTTATGAATATTCCGTTCATTGCGTCCTTAAATAAATAATAATTGCATTTGTCGACTTCAAAGTCACGGTGCTTTGCTCAAAGTGAAGGAGATGACTATCCGGAATATTATGCGCGGCAGTCTTGTTGGGTAATTCCATTAGCAGTAACCGAGGCGATGGGATGCTGCCCTGGAGCACGCCACGGAGCCCCAACCTTCGAGGGACCGGGGACCCGCTCAGACTGGACCGTTCGTGATGAAAACGTAGTGGCCGCATAAAAAAGTGAGGGCCTTTAAAATGAAAGAGAACCCTACACGAGGAGAGCTGTTACACTATCTGAAATACGATTTAGAAGGACCGCTCCATTACGCGGGCCCTAAATTTGAATGTCCTTACAGTTTTCGTCATAATCGAAATTATCTTACTAAAAAGTAAGATAATTTCGATTATTATATTTTAATATAAGAAAAAAACCTTAAAAGTGCAATTCGTTTCTTATACTCAAGAAAATTAAGCACGATCTTTGGCTGTTATGTTATATAAATTGTATATACTAGAATAAGGACTTACACAATCATTGAAACATTTAAAAGTAATAGTAATAACTAAATATAAGATTATAGCTAAATAAAAATAGTAATAGTAATAAATAAAGTTATTAGTTATCTGGGACAGACATGTGTAACATTAAAAGTTATAATAAATATCAATTTAAAAAAAAGTATCGTTAATAATCATTTGGCAAATATATGAACATTATAAATACGTCCTACCTTGTTGAAAAATGCAACACTGAGAACTTCTTAGTTATTTGCTGATATATTTGCGTAGTTTCACTTTCAATGAAGTTTGACAGTTTCCAACGTGTATAAAAATAAATCTTAATCACAATACTCTATCCATGTTAAAGCAAATCAGAAAGGATCTTTCTATTTAATAATTTATGTGAATGCAAAGAATAAATATAAAAAAATCTTCTTTATACGAGCAAAAGAGAAATATGAATTTTGTTTTACATTTATTTGCACTATAGTTTAATTTTAATGATTATACTAATAAATTCGTTTATTCAAAAGTAATACTTACTTGACTAAAAAAATCATATTTTTAAAATACTCACTGATGCGTAAAATACTAAATGAATATATAAATAAGGCAGTTGTAATAACAGTGAGTTTTCCAAAATAATAATAATTCTTATGTAAATGATTGCACCAACTCGATTTTCTTTCGTCTGCAGAAATAATACGATGAATTTGAAAGCGCGTTCTATGAAGGCGACTTAAAATTCAAATGAAGTTTGATCCCCTCGGCGACAAACAGAGGTAGTTAAATAATTCCAACGAATCGTCGCGGGCACTTGTAACCGGGAATTGAATTTGATCCAGACTTCGGTGGTTCTTCTGATCCGAGGATTGGAACGAACCGACCTGCAGCTCTTCATCCCTGCCCCCGAGGCGCCTTCCAAGTCTTCACAAAATCTCCTCCAGTCTATACAGTAAGCGTACACTTCTTAAAACTTCCTTCTCTCCGGTTCGCATAACGAAAAGTGTATACTGTATAGGTATAAGCCTCAGCTGGATGACATAAGCCGAAGAGTTTGCAGTAATTCCATCCGGTTTTGTCGGATAAAGAAATTGAATTTTTAAATGATTCCTATCATACTTATGTTCAACTGGCGTTTTGCACTCGTTTTGTTACACGAAGTTTAAATAAAAAAAATCGCCTAAAAATATAAAACAAAATTGTATGTGAAAGCATTATTTAATTGTATTCATTTAAAATTTTCAGGTTAAGCCGCTAAAGCAGAAACGTCTGGCTAGTAAAAAATCTGATTACCAAATCGCCGACAAAATTGTTCAAAAATATGCCTTATAAAAACATATTTGTAATCAACGATCTTTATAGTGATTATGTCTAGTTTCTGTCATTTAGCCATCTGAATAAAAACAATAAATAAAATGTTTTCAACGTGCATCATTATCAAACATTATTCTTTACTAGTAACGTAATAAAGCTGCACAATAATATCTTATATAATAATTACATGCTTTGTGACCGACGTTGAAGGAGCAGGTGAGGAGCTCGCATGTGATGAATCGAAAATCTAACCTTAAAAACTGCCTCCGAGATTCATCAAAACTTGGAAGGCAGAAACTTGCGTCTATTGTTATCTATAAATACTTCTGTATGAAGCCTTAAGGCTCTTATCTAGTTTGAATAATGAAAAATAAAACATTCATACGGTTTCATTTCTGATTATTTTAATATTTTGAATAACATTTGATTATTTTTATATTAAACGTTTACGTAATATTGTCTCATCAGACTGGCTGAAAATAACGGCTAACATTTACTGAAAAAAATAATAATATTGATTTGAACTGTACACGTGCTTAAAATTCTTCTATCCGCATCAATACACTTTCTAAAGCAAGTCTGCCACGTCTGCAAGGCATCCTGAAAACCTTGGAAGGAATGTTTCTCACAAAAATTGTAACATGTTTTTGGATGTTTTTAAGGTCTCCCAATGCATTTCTTGTAGGTCTTTCTTTGGTTGGGGAAACAGAAAAAACTCCCGTTGTCAAGCCAAAACTGCAATTGGCTGGTAGACAAGTAACCAACAAAAGTTGGTAACGATGAAGGACGTACTATTTTTTTGGCATAATAGAACACGTGTACACATTTAAATCTAAGTAATCAATGTTTCTGCTTTGCAAAATATCACATTTATACCCTCGTAACAATGTATTTTATGTGTTCATTAATTATTTACGTAGTCCCTAAACCGTTCACCGGTCGGTAAACTTTCGATTGTAATGTACGATAGAGTAGTGTTACACGAAGAATATCTAATCAGCAACTCCTCTTGTTTCTATCGCCAAATAACCAAACAAACTTTCTCGATTACAAGAAATTCCAAGAACAATCTGTTCTCATTTAAGCCAGGACGAGCAGAAAAGTTCCGCAGAGCTCCAGAAACTTCTAGAGCATTGGAAAATCATTTGAGTGAAAAGTTTCTTGATCGTAACGTTCATGTCTGCACTAGCAGGTGTAAGTTTCCAAACTAAAACTCAACGAAAGGTGTAAAATTGTAGTGGTGAAAACTAACGGCTCCTACCACTGAACACAATATAAAACGTAGAAAATTTAAAATTTTCGCATTATGTTTACATAATGAAGAAAGAGTGATATATAACACGCTTTCACATATACTCGTGGATTATGTAATAAAATATTCATTATTTATTTGACAAACATCATCGAATATTATATTCTGTTATACCTGTCAATTTATCTGTTACGATTCGATACGATAAATTTTTTAACTTTATTAAAAATTAAGTATATTGAATAATGTTATATTTGAATAACTAGAAAAATACTATTTGTGTGAATGGACTCAGTCTCAAAACAGGTCTAGTTAGTCAGATTAAATACTTCCCAGAAAATTCTACACCATTACATTTATATACGAGTATTTTGTGGTTATTATTGTATTGAAAACTTGTAATGTATTAGACTTAGGATACTTATCACTATCTAAATCAAAATATTTATTATTCGTATTTGTTTTATGATCGTTATTCACAATAATAAATAAAGAATAAGAAACATTATATAATTAACTAATTATTAAAAATCACCCAAGTATTAAGGCTCTTTATATCGTAGTTCCATAAAAGATCAATGGTGTAGTAAGCTTCTAACTAAAATATGTTCCGAAACTTTTTTTACGATGAGTGCTAACTGCATATAATAAAAGCAAAGATTTTCCCATATTCGTTTTGATACGACAGTCAGTAATAGTGAGACTTTCAAAGATAGCACACAAAATAATGAAAATATTATTACAACTAACATATTTCCGTAAAAACACTGTCGAATAAGTTCTAGGAATCAAAGAAACAATTTTCACGATATTTTTCCATATCCTCGAAAATCAACCATCTGTAAGTTACGAGTGTACTTCTAGTTTACGATCTCTAGAGAAGCGTTCACTCCTTACTATATTACATAGATATCTATCCACGCCCAGTAATTCATTCCAGGTACTAGAGTCAGGCTTTCCATTACGTTAGAGTTGATTCCTGGAATGTTACTGTCTATCCAGGTAGCAATTAATTTAATCAATTTCGTGAATCTCTGATCAACTTTGCATCTTTTATGAACAGAAGTTACTCGACATTTTCAATGCATCATAAGAAAAATTATCAACCTTAACTTTGTCGATGTTTTTTGTAATAAAAACATCGCCTTTTATTTTTGAATATAAATACTAGAGTTTTGAAAAATAAATTTCCTACCAGTTTATACAAGAAAATATATTTTATTACATAATTACCGTTTTTTTTTAAATTTAAGTATATTTTTGACGAAAATCGTTTTTCTTATCGTACACAAACTACTAAAATTTAAGTGTGATGATTCACATACACTCGATGGATGATATTAGTGATTTATTATGATTTTAAAATTATTATTTTGCACCGCACAAATTGATAACGTCATTAATTTTCGCTTTTAGACATATAAAAAAAAGTCGTATTCAATGATCTATCTTTTTCAATATATATAGATATTTTTTTCCATATTTGTACCATATCAGGAACATATGAGCACCACAAATTGCCACCAATCAATTACCAACTCATGGACATGAGTTGTTACAAGACATGTCTGAGCCCAAATGTCCTCCTAGGAACTAATGATATGATTCTCGACCTCCATGGCAAGATTTCGTATACTTAAAAGAAAAGGCAGCTATACGAAGCATATTTTGGGAGATTTATCATTCGGAATTCATAAAAAAATCGGATTTTAAATCCGACACTCCAGGCTAGGACCGTTTAATCCTAAGGCGATTTTTATATCCTAAGACGCATCAATTTTTATATTATTTAATATATACTTAAAATCGAATTGTATTACCATCCAAACTCAAAATATTTTAGGCTTAACCTTTGTTCGTTAATCATTGATCTATTACGATAAATGATGATGTGAATGAATCAATAGTCTGCACCTGTTATACTATAACTACTATTATAAACCGACATTTAGATGACATTTCCATGACCTAAAACATATTTCAACGCATAGTTTGTAAGCTGCAACTATAACAATGTAACGGTAGTAAAGCAATTAATTTATCACCAATATCAACAATCGAATACCTGTCATATTCAGCATTTGATATTAGTTTTCGACGTATTTTTCAACTAATAATAAGGCAGATACAGGAAAATGGATCACGTGTCGTACGAAAGTAATGATAAAATATATTATATTTATACAGTATTATAAAAAATCTTAAAGTAAATATAATACAATACGTTCAGCATGTATACTCGTATTATTCAAGATAAGCAGTTTGGTTAGTCAAGCGTTGCAGTCTAGCGTTTGATAAGGGGCCGGGTTAGACGGTTAGCAATCATTCTTAGACTTGTGCTCTATCTACCCTGACGTCGGGTTATCCTCTTCCTGTTCCTGTTCCTGTTCCTGTTCCTGTTCCTCTTCCTCATCTTCTCCTTGCCTGCAATGGCGTCTGGGTCCCACGCAAGGCTCTCGCTGCGACAGCCTGCGCGCGCAACTATTGCTCAGCGCGCGCGACGTGCTCACGTAGTGCCTCTGCCGGCGCCGCACGCCGTTGCCGCACGTCGCCGAGCACGCCGACCACACGCCCCATCCGGTCACAGTGCATGGATTCTCCGCAGATGCATCGTCATCTGCAAAAAATTAAATATTAAAAAAAAATGTAAAAACATCATAAGTAAGTGTTTAAGCTTGTGGCAACACCACGCTGACGAAGTACGCCAACGCAGCACAAATAACGGATGACAGGTGGTGATCCATCTCTCAAGGCGCGAAGTCCTTAACGAACTGCTATATCTCTTCCATTATGATTCCGCTATCAGAACTAACAATCATGATAAGTTAATTGTTATTTTTTACTACCAAAGAAGAAGCTGTTTTTAATAAATATACCATATACGAGTTTAATGATAGAGACTAATGTTCAACTTTAACCCTATCCCTAAAGGTATAGGGTTTAATATATACAATATATGTTTTAAAAAACAATCTTATATTACTAAGATAGATAACCGTTTCATTTTCTTCCGATCACTGTGAAGTTAAACATTGATTGTGGAGTGTGTTTGGATAGGTGACCTTCTCGGAACAACATGCGTTGTTAGTTATATTAAATCGCCTCTTAAGTTTATAGTACAGACCTCAGAAACGCTAAGCCAATCATCCATTTTTTTTGGAATCAATGCCAATAAAAAAACGTCTCAATATACTTTCGATACTACAATTGCTTATAATTAAGCTTCTAGGCTTTTATTTAAAATTCTGTTGGGATATATTTAATGTAATTTCTAAAGACATCAAGCTCGAAGAATTTTTCATATCTCGACATTGTGAAATTCTACCTGTATGTATATTTTTCACTTTAAGCAGACATTTAAATATGTTAGCATATGCCACATGAAACGTATAATTCCTTATAAGATAGCTAATCGCTGCATGCAAATGCTGGTCAACCTACGGCATTAGTAAACTGAACTGGTATTCATGCCCGTAGTGCAGTTTGAGATATTCGTCGAATATATTTCAATTAACATATATATTCTAGAAGGTTCTCTTGACATGACATTACTAAAAGATATTTATAATATTTTCAATTGCATATTTCAACAAAAACATCTCTACTTTCTTGATATTTTGATTAATTACTAAGACATGCTTTGATGTTGTGGCTTTTGGGTTGAGCCGTGTGTGGTGAACTTTTTTCAACCAATATTTCGACCGCCATTGCATCCTGAAGAAGACCCCTGCAATGGCGGTCGAAATATTGGTTGAAAAAAGTTCACCACACACGGCTCAACCCAAAAGCCACAACACCAAATCTGGTCGTGAAAACCTAAGAAGTTATTTAAGACATGCTTTGTTTTCTTAATTTTTTTTTTCAAATAATTGATTTTTTTTTTATCTTATTACCATTTCAGTGATATCTCTATCGATGAATTGATTTATGATAAATTACAACTTTAAGAAAGAATTATTCGTTGGTCCATCCTAGTGAAGATTTTATATGAATAAATAAAGAGTAACCCATCTATTAATATGCTCTCTTGCATCATCCGAAGAGCATCTATAATTTATTTAAAAAAATAAAATAAAAATCTTCAGTGGACGTATTTTGCCTAAAATCAGTATTTACTGCTTGTTGTTTTTTCCGATATTAGGAAGTGACAATGAAGCGCCATATATCTTAAATTCATAAAGAAGGTCTTTCCCTTAAGTTCTGAAACGCTTGGTAGTAAAGCGTCGTAAATGTATACTTCATCATATTTATATCAGATTAAATTTGTCAAAATCACTTTGCTATTCTTACATAACACTTTTGAAGAGACACTGTACCAGCGACCGCCCGAACGTTACTTTTCGTGATCACGTAATTCTTCATAAGCTCATACTCTTCACTACGGAGCTTTCAGTCAGTGCACTCTTCGTTAGTTTTCTCTCTTAGCATCTCTAAAAAGGCTCTTTGCCCATTTTCCCTCTATGCACATTGCCTCTAAAGAAATTCTTTCCATTAAAATTTAAAATAAACGAAGGTTGTCGATTTTATTTATTTTCCAGCGATAAAGCGAGTTTTTTCTTCATCGCATTTTAAGTTTTGTTTTAATATACTTACGAGATAAACAACAATGTTTTTTTAAAGGCGTTTTAAATTTCATATAATTTAATTATGCATTAAAGAGATCGTTGCGGAACCGAGATTGCGGTCCCGAAATTACAGCGTCAGCTAAATGGTGACGCCGGAATACCAAGGTTCCGGCACTAAAAATAAGTCCAAAGTCCGAAGTTGAGTTGGTACTAATTTATTTGATGACATATCCTTTTTTATACCTTAGTGTACAACATCAGTAAGCATTCTGTATTTTATAAAATTAATATTAATAAATTGATTTTCATACACCGCAAATTCCTAGATACCTGTTGTTTTGGAACTTGATCCCTTCAATTTACATTTTGTGGTAGAATATTGTGATGGTCAATGCCCTGTGTCATATCCGACTGTATGAATCGACAAATTCGAGCTAAGATTCATTTTAATTTGACAATTAATAATTTAAAGACTTTTGGATATTTTATACAAAATAATTATGTTCGAATAACGTTATATATCACGCATGATTTGTGTGAACGGAAAAAGATTATAGTGGTTGAGTAACGTATTTTTAAAATGCAATTAGAGTAAAATGGATTTATTATAAACATTGAACAAAATTTTCATCCTTCATTTTTGAGGTATTATCATTTGAATATACAAATTAGGTTAACTTTGATAAAACACGATCCAACTTGATTATTAATATTCAGGATACAACAATTGTGTCGGTCAAAATTGGTAAAATTCTTAGTGTGCACAAAAATATTTCTTTCCGAAATACTAATAGGGTACTAGTATTTAAACGCACTATTTTAAGCAGTTTTTAAATCCGTCAAAATATCATGTAAATATTTTATTATTTATACAATATGTTTATTTTTTCTCGCGTTATTTTTTCAACTTTTAAAAACTATACTACTATTTAATGGCAACTATTTTTTTGCCAGTAGTTAATTCAATAAATGGGCAGTAATTATTAAGCAAGCAGTCAGTAATAATTAACTAAAAAGATAAGTAAAAAATACTAAATTGGAAGGAAATAATTAATGAATGGTAATCAATAATAGGTTAGGTTTCCATTTTATGGGTTAATTATTCATTAATTTTACAATGTTTTTTACCAACATTTGAATATATAACTGCAATTTTATAACTGACCACATTATTAACTTACTCCCATAACTTTGAATTGGTTGAACAAAGAAATACAGGCCCTATTTAATTTATCTTAATTATAACAAATTATCATTTCAACGCTTGTAAATTAATTGACGATTTTGAATTTAATTTAAGCCAAAAAGTACATAAAATACCATTACTATTAATGCTAATACTATTAATACACAATATAAATGTAAAAAATCTCAAGCCATGCTCATTTTCTAAAATAATTTCCTGGAAGGACCAATACTGTCAAATTGAAAATATCCAAATAAAAACTAAAATCATGTGGAATTGAATAAATTATCATTAAACTCATACCGTCGTATCGCACAGGGGCAGCTTTCCGCGGCGGCAATTTGACCCTTCGACCCTTAATATTGCTTAAAATGTAGCCCGAATCGGGCGGGTAAGTCCGACGAACGCCATTCGTTAAAAAGTGCGATCGCCATAGCCAGAGCTCGCCGGTCATTTCCTATGGAATACATTAGCTTACCCCAGCTAGAGAACCGCCCATAACCACGGCCCGCTCAAGGGCGGTGCCCATCAGTGTTACGGAGCCATAAAATTTCAATAAAAAAAATACGTTTTTAACTCTTTTTGCTCCCTTATACGTGGCACTGCTTTAAAGTATTAATTTTATATTGTATAACATTAAGGCAATAATACATATAAACTGCAAATCTACATAGTTCATATAATTAATTCAGTGGCAAAAAGTATCGCACAGTTTTCGCAATATTAGACATTTTAAAATCTTCATATTTTAATTCAGTTGCATATAATTTAATTAAAATCTGTTTTATCTGTATTTAATTTTAACACTATTCACGTATAAGTTTAGTTCGAAACAGTGTCAAATTTTATATGCTCATATTTTTAATATTAGTAATTCAAAAATTAAAAATTTTAAAGTCCTCGAATTAGAATTAACGGTTTTAGTTAAAATTATATTATTCAGTTTCGGCGAGGCACTTTATCTAGAAAAAAATCATGAAAATGACAATCAATAATGACTTCGGCCGTAGCCTTAGAATATCGCATTCTCTAATAGTAATAAATCTTAGAAGAAAAGAAAAAATAATTGGCCTCCAAAATAAAATTTATTGAAAATATAACACGAAATAAATATTTAAAATATAAATGTAACAAGTAGTTAAACTAAAAACATACTTCAAAGTTACAAAAGTGTTACGAACCAAAACTAAAGTAATGGTATAAATTAACCTGTAAAATAACAATGATGATCTCTATCATCTATTGAAATACGTTTTTTTTTAATCTTTAAATTTTCTTCAGTGTATTTCGTAGACCAGCAATGCCTGGGTGCATTCAAATAACTAAAGAAAAACGACATCAGTTGAGTTTATAATAAGTAAGAAATTTTGTAAAAATAGTCTTTAAAAAAGTAGACTGAAAGGGTTAGACAACACTACGTGGTAGGAACGTAATAAAATAAGGCTTTTAAATTTTTTATGACCCTTACGTTTTACGTGATGCATTATACAGACATCAATAAAAATTTAATAATCGGATACAATTTCTCGGTTAACGGTGGCTAAACTACCGGGTTAAAAAATATATTTTATCATGCTGAAAGAAGACTTACGACCAAATGGCCGACATACGAGTACATTTGGCCGACATACATTTGGCCGAAAGACGTTTTACCTTATGGACAAATATTCATAAGTCTAATGTTTTAACAAACTCTCGATTAAAATAAAACCAGCGTCTACTTTGTGTATATAACATAAACCAAGTATTGTTCAGTTGCAACAATGTGGATGGAAATGAATTCACTAAAGTAGAGTAAACATTTTCCACCAACGCGTATAACCGGGCTTCTGAAAATGTTAAAGGTATGATATATAAACATTTTCAGCATTTATTTCATGATAGTATCAATTCTTACATATTAACATCCTCCTCTTTTTCAAAAAGGTGTTACTCCGTCACACAGGGGGCAGGATGGGGAGCAGATTAATAACACAAACTTTTTCAGAAGCACATTGACCTATATTTACGATAAACTTTAGAACCTTGTGGCCCGACCTAGTCACAGCATTCGGCCGAGCCACAATACAATATGCTTTCGCCGAAAGTGAGGACACGGCTTATGCGCTCGTGATGGCTCTCGCCCAGCGCCACAAGCGGCAATCTATATAACTAGTCCCAAATGCCAATATGGCGGACACATTCATGTACGACAAGCGAACAGAAATAAAAGACGAAATATTGTATATCGAAGTTTTCGGTACCAGTCAGCAAGGGCTCTATCATGCTGATGTCAACATTTATATTGTTTGTGTAGAGTTGCCAACCGGAAACCAAAATCTTTATTAATTATAATTAAATAATATTACAAGTTTAATTTAATTTTTGAACACAGTGATGTCATGATGAATATTCCTTTATTATTATATAAAGAGCATTAATGTATTTTACAAATATATGAGTTTTATTAGTGATTACAGAGTTTAAAATTAAAAGTAAGATTATTTAATTTAATAATAATTAAAAGTATACAATATCACGACAAATTACACATTGAAAGCATTATTAGTGTTCGATAACGGACGCTAAGCAACGTAGCATATGAACTTATATTTAGATGGGTCAGCCTGATGCTTACTGCGAATCATAGGTTAGATTGAGCCACTTTTAAGAGAAAATTATCAAAGCCTTAGGAGCGTCAACCTTATCAACCGATCTTCTTAAAATTGCTATGTATTAAAACACCCAAATATGCTTTGGGTACTACGACAGCCGTCTTTTCAAGTGCTTCTGCTTTGGAAGTCGACGAAAATTATTAATGTTCACATTAGGACCTTCTGGTATAGGCTGTTAGTACCGCGATACTGAAAGCACAATTGCCAAAGACCGTGCAAGGTCTACCTCTCATCAGCTGCAGGGTATTTCTAAAGGTAGTTATTGCAAATAACATTTAATTGATTGGTTTAATGATGATAAAAATAATATAAAAAGTGAATATAGTATATCTGAGAATTAAGCATAATAAATATATGCCCATTTTAATACTTTGTGGCGTGTATGGACTTGGCTTATTTTCTTTGAAGGTTAAACAGGAAAAGTATAATGACTCAAAGGGTTTCCTTAACTCTTTCCAATAATATGCCATTTAGGCCAAATGACTCTTTGGCGGCTCGATTCGACTAGATTACATTGAGATGTATCGCATAGATTATTAACTGAACACTGAAGGTGACCCGCGATTTCACTCCTCTGAGGCCTGGATTAGATTAGACCTAACAGCCTCTACCTGGACTGAGGGATTCAAAGGGTATCCATACTTTATAGTTTTCAGCGAAGCGAGGGTTGTTAGGAAACTACCCACACGTATTTTAGATGTTCCTAATTTTTTATTTGTAACGTTTATGTGTAACCGTTACGGATACATTTGAGTATTACTTTTTATACTCGACAGACTTCACATGAAACAAAGTATAATACGTAAATAAATTAAAAATTACTAAAACTTAATTCACATGATTCACGATATATGTCAATTTATAGTTTAATACATAGATGTAAAATAGTTGTGTTTTAAAAATACAAATCAAATTCAATTTAAGATTAGTTTATGCTTCTGGTCGGTATGAATAAGTGGTAAAGCGTTAGCTTATAATACCAAAGGTCGTAGGTTCAACCCCCGAAGGAGATTAAAATAAACTTTTTTTATTTCAAAATTCTATTAATACCCCTATTAATACCTTACCCGTAAAATGCCAGTCTCAGCTGATTAATTAGTAATGCTAGAATACGAAAATTGTCTCGTTAATATCACCTATTCATGGTGAATTCCTGTAAAAAATTAATGATGCGTGATTACCGGAACGTTGAAGTTGTACAAGTATTGGGGATATAAATGCATTTTTATCATGATCGTGTTTCTCCACTTCTAAGCATAACTTATCTTAGTTTCCCCCATTCCATACGATCCTTTGCCTTACACTTATAGCCTTCACCTGCTATTTATCTCTAGCAGGAGGTCGACTATCACTTCATTATCCGGTTCTTTGGAATTACTCTAACATCTTCTTTATCCTTCCACATCTATCTTATAACCTGTTTTCGATAGTCAATCTAATTTAAAAAATTAACACAATTTATGATGTAAGTAACTGATGTGCACTGTGACTCTCTGTGGATCCTATGTTCTCAACGTGGGCGATAACGCCTCCTTGTGAATATATGAGACTTTCAGTGGATCAGTAAAAAACCCAGGTAAGAGTTATACGCATTTTTGGAACCCTAGGCCCCACAGGTTGGTCGCCTTCCACTCGCGTTACTTGGGAACTCTTATCAAGACATTGTTTTCAGAGAACTTCCTCTTTATATGACTAGCGGTCTTTGGTGAGCAAAACCAAACGTGGATGTAATAGTAGTAGACGTTAATATTTGTTTTTTTTTAACTTTTTCACTGAAGGTCACCGAGTATATAGAAAATTAATTGGTAGTTAGACTCCGTTGAGATGAGGTTGATGTATCGAACCGGTCCAGGCTTCTGTTGCATTACGCTATCAAACTTCTATCTATTTAACTCTAATATTGGGCAATACGGAAAGAATGTAATAAAATAATGTAATTACACGTGTTAATATGATCGTGACAATAGCCATGTTATCTGAAAATCGCTGAACCGAATGTTGGTTTATTTATTCAGAATAATTACATTTCGTAATAATATATACCACTGCAGAATGTTCTGGACGTAGGACTGTACCACTAATCCGATTTAAATGCTTCCTATTTGACTCTAGTCTGTAGGGGCGGTTTCTGCATCCCCACTCATTCCGTATTCAGAGAATGTATACCGATAAAGCGAGTCCAATAGCAGCGATAACTTAAAAAACACAAACAATTCCTTTATATGAATTATACCGTCTTCGTGAGAATTGCCTAGACTGATATATTGTTGTTCGAAATTGGCATTTCAATAATTGTATTAAATAATTATTTAATTATTTATTAATAAAAAACATGACCGACGAAAATGATTGAAGGAAATGTTGGAACGACGCCATGAACCGGAAAATATTATATTAAATATATGAATACTTACTCCCATGTTATACCATAAATCACATTGAACATTGTTTATTCACTTGCTTGAAAACAGCAGTTCATTTCTTCAATGAAAGCGTCATCAGTTCTCAACATACAGACTAGAACATAAACATTCTGAAGAGTAAATAATTTACAAATTATGTATATGGGTGGTAGTAAATAAGAGTGATGGGTGAAGCGTAAGAGAGTTAACCCTCGCTTTACGATGCTAAAAACTTCCGCGCGTTCCGATGGTGTCAACTCATTACACATTCTGATTTAAAGTGAATAAAATGAGTAGAAATTCGAAAAAATTAAAATATTCAAAGATATCGCTTAATTTTACAATAGTTGATGTCAATAAGCAGTAATAATTGACATTTAATAGCTAAAAACATTAAAAACATCAGACGAAGACCTCAAACGGCCAGACGCACCTTCTCGCGTGAACTTCCGAGAGATACTAACATTACTCAGCCTGTCGATATATCGATGTGCCGATATCATTTCGAACTAGGTGACCAACTGAGGTTTCCCGTCTTGCTCACTCATATTAGTACGTCAGCGAGAGTGAGGAGTATAGATGCCGCCTCATCTGGGTATTTTTAAATTTTATTTTCGCACACGCTTCGAATGATTCATGACAGTTGACGCGTCTTGATTGTAGTGGTGAATTTATTCCGGATTTTAGAAAAATATTTCCTGCTTCCGATGAGTGCCTATTATTATAATTATTTTTTTTCAATACGTAAATGTATTAAGGAGGAATACCTAAAATCTGAACCCTGTGTGTATTATATTTACAGAGATATTTAAGTTATTACAAGCAATGTGTAGTCGATAGACATCACCGGGGAGGAGAGGTTAAGGAAAGATGTAAGACCTACGAGTATGTCATTTAAAAATATATCCAATAATAAATTAATTAGGACATATTTTTATGATTTAAATAGATGTATAGGACATACATTTGAGATGTAGTCGTATACAATTATATCGCAGTATTATTATTAATGAATGATTCAATAAATCATTTGCAAGTAGGTTTTTGATTTATTTTATTTGGTAAAAGGCTACAGTAAAAAATAGTATAGTAAATTATTAGATTGCATATAAATAAAATGTCATACAACACATTTTTCCTAAGTGCTGGGATGCATTTTTGATAACCCCGACAAATCCGTTTGAAACAGGATGCAAACACTTTTATCGAATTAAAATAAACGAATTCGCCATCAAATTGACAACACATAACACATCACAAATCAAAATGAATTGTCGTGAAATTTAAAGCCTTTGTCATCGGATAGTGGCGTTAATAATTAAAACTTTGTTTGGATACATCCATTATTTGTACCACAGACATTTTTTTTTTATCATTTTAACATATTTTTAGATTGATGTCTGTTGATTCGAGGGCCGAAGACTTTAAAACCATTCTTAAAAACTGGAAGACTGAAATCATATTGCGACACTTTAAAAACAATGGTTCTAACTGAAGAAGTCTGAGAAAAAATATCGATTTACTGGTTCAGAAGAACATCAGATCCCCTATGAAGCAATGTCCGTTGGAACGAGGCAGCTTAACGGTTAGTGGTGTTCAAGATAACATGAAAAGAAAAATACGGTAATTAATAAAGAATACCTATAAAATTACAGAAAAATATATTTTAAAATTTATATACTGATATCAGCTTGATATAGCTCCTTTGGGCTGATGCCGTAAAGCCTCGAAAAACGATATTTTGTCTCTTATATATGTTCGCCCACCTGACATGCATATCTAATAATGCTAGTTTTAGGTATATAATAATACACGGTGTTTGCATGCGTCATTTTATTTGTTATGACAGTTGGCCCATGTCATGTTGGTGCCACTGTCATCTTTAATTCGCTTTTTCTGCCGCGACTGTTGGCAGCACTAGATGTCAGAGCGCGATCAGTTGGAGCTCGCTCGCGACTGTTATGGCGCACGCCTAATGGCGTTTGCCATAATGGGTGGACGAAAAAGCAACTGTTTGAGAAAAAACGTGAATTGTGAAATGAAAACAAGTTCTTTGCATTGTGAACCTGATCCTACATCCTGTCACACAGTAATTCGATAGTCAACGTTGAGATGAGGATATCAATACTATAAGAAAAATATATCATTTTTTCATAAAACCTAAGACCTTTGGTATGATAAGCTAACATCACTTATTTATTCCCACCGATATCATAATTGAGCCAGTAAATAAACATTCAATGTACATAAAGATTGAGCCGGTTTTTAAGATCTATTATCAAGCTAAATATTCGTTTTGAATTATTTTTTTTATTCAATCGATTGAAACGTACTTTTAAAATCGTAACAGTTTGGTTATTTCGTTTGAAGAACAGCAAAAATGTTAACATTTCAAATTACAGAAAAAAGAACAAACATATAAATATACTGAAAAGTTCCAAAACAAAATGCAACTATTTAAAAAATAAATGTTAACTTTATTTTATTGCATAATTTTCGTAACACCTCGAGATTTCATCTGATTTTAATATTAAATAGAGATTAAACTTTGTCTGTAAAATATTGTCGTTAATATTAAAGCAATAATGATATTATCAGCGTTGTGTTATTTAATTAATGACGGAGAGCTGTTGGCAATTTCACAAAGTTTCCTCGCTCTGGAATTGCGACGCCTCGGTTCATTCTATCTCAGTGGACGGACTAATTATATCGAAACGGTTCGATGGCTAATGATAAGCCTGTTGGAATCTGTAGAGGAAAGAGCATTTTGTCACCGAGTGCTTGCAATAAAGAAAATAACTACTTTACAAGCTTTTCCAGAATATATATGTATAATCTAATTTCATAGACAAATACTCATCGTTTATTATTTAGTGAAGTAATGTTGTCATTGTTATGTGAAACGACGCTTTTTTACACGTTTAAGTCCTGGAATCTCACCAAAACCGAATGCTTCGAAAGCAGATGCCTGCGCTTAGTGCAAGATTGTATAATGAGGATTTTGTGAAAAATGACGAGGTGAGAGAGAGAAAAAGGCAACCAATTATATTACAGATGGCCAGGAGGCAAAATTGAACCAGGTTACGAGATATACTTGGGATGCCACAGGAAAGCGTAAACTTAAGTTGGTTTTTGTTAAAATTGGTGGTAGACGAAAGATATCCCGTGAAGACCACCCGTTCATAGCAAATTACTGTAATAAAAATGATGATGCGTGAAACTCGGGCTGTAGTCTATGACGTTGGTGGATCAACACTCCACATGCAGCGCTAAGCCATATACACCATGCTAGGCGTCATATAAATCCACATATGATACTCCAAAATTACTATCACCATCTGTCGGTATTCTCCTGTATGTGCTTACATAAAAAAAATGATTTTGACCATTTGTGTAAGTGTTTAAGCTTCGTCGTTATAAATTTGATTTGATCTACAAAACCAATTTACTCTTTAAATAACATACTTAAGAAGTTTCAATTGAAAAAAGTTTTTTCAATGAAAGGTAAAGGTATTTTTTAAGAAGGTAAAACGACATTGCTTGGCTTTTTAATGTGAAAGGTTTTACTTGGATAATTTAATAAAACGAGCCATTGTTTTTTTTAAATTGAACAAAACGTAAGGTTAATAGTATTGAAACAACTAGGAAGTCTTTTATGCTCAAAGCAATAGAATTCTGTTTCTCTGCCTTTCAAACACTTACATTTACATATAAATGTACTATTCCATGATTAAATCGAGCATAATTGTACACATGCTCACACATATTTTCATCACTTTTTTACGTAGACACATACAGGAAAATACTAACTGACAGTATAGAGAATTTTATATCTGTGGATTCTACAATGCTTTCTGTTTTTAAAATAAAGCTATCCGCTGCATATGGAATGTTTTTCCGCCAAAGTTATAGACTACAGCCCGGAATTCACGCATCATACTTTTTTTGCAAGATCTCGCTATGCTTTGGTGGTGTTCCCTGGAGAACTTTTATCTACAGTCCTTTATTTCAATAATAGGCTATGACTGATATTTTACGGGTTAAGGATCTAATTCCTATCAACCTCATATTTATATAACTTAGGAATTCATTAATAATAATTTATTGTAATCATCTTCGGGGATCGAACCTTTGGTATGCGATGCAAAAGTTGTACCTCTAAGTCATACTGAAATATGATACGCAATTATATTTTATTTTATACATACTTCTTTTTTAAGAAAAATCATTTAAGTTAGCATTGGGAAGTAATTATATTGAATCAATGAATCTTATGTTAAGCTCGTTCTTCGTGATACGAGAGCTTGTTACATCAAACAACTGTGTCTTTTCATCTCTTCAAATAGAACAAATAAACATCGAATAATTATATACAAACAGCTTAGATACTCGTATAAATACTATGTAGTGTTGTGGGAATGTTGGCGATACAAATGTAAAGTGGTGAAATGAGTATCCACTTTCTCGCGACACTTCAGCGACATAGTAAGTGCTGTGGCGACCGCGTCAATAAATAAAGAAACCTTATCGGGAAACTGTCTTCCGTAAATAGTGAATCATGAATAATTTAATATGCTGATGCAATATTGCGGAACACTGCGCTGGTGAATAAATGGTTAGAAACGCTTTTCAATAATTTAAAATAAATTGAACCACTTACTTAATACATCAATGATATTTATACAAACCGATGATCCACAATGTAGCATTATAAATATCAGTAGCACAAAAATCGGAATTTCCATTAATTAAAATAGTCTATAACATCGACGTTTATTTAGTTTTTAGAGCTTCTTATTATTCCTAATTATAATATAAATAAATTTTCATTTATTTTTTATTACACAAAATATACTGACTGTACAAATTATTCAAATAAAGAATCATCCAGTTCTTATTTATAAAAAATCCTATTATTAGTACTTGTGGTATTTGTAGGTAATTTTTTTTATCTTTGTATTCAAGAATGCGTGTAATAAGCGATTAAATCCTTATATTACATAATATTTTATTTTATTTTACATAAAATAAAAACATATTTATGTTTTTTAGTATCAAAGCGCTTTTGTTTTAATGGTTTCACTACGAAACGATTCCAGTTAATATGATTGCGTTTTTTTTTTCTCTAATATTACCCCTTTTTGTAATTTTGGGTTAAGCCGCCTCTCAGAACTAAATATTCCAGGCCTCGGAACATCGAGCTAATCATCGAATTTTATAAAAACGTTAAAGAAACGATGACTGTATCCACCAACACATACATATGTATAATATATAGTACAGGTAATAAAAATAAATTCACATATTATCATTAAATATTATGTAGGAATATTTGTAATTGTAGTTTCAAAATACTCGTAATACAGAAACGAATCCAACTTAATAGAACTCATCACTCTTCTGCAATTGTTTTTCCATATTAAGTTTGGAGGTTCGTGAAAAGGTTGCTGAAGGGCGGCTGGGAATGAAGAAAGAGGAAGCAAGGGCGGCGTTGGTTCTACCAATAGAGCAAACAAAATTAAACGTCGGATAAGCGCGATAGAAACAAAGTAAGGGCGGAGGCGCCCTCTGCCAGGTCATCGCTCGCAGGATGGGCGGCCTCTCCCGCCCACTCCTCCCCGCCCAACACCGGCACTCTGAGAGGAAGCAATGTAAAGAGAACCAATAAACCATAGACTGTGCTACATTGCTGAACTATTGTGGATAGATACAGCTAAAATAAAATAAATAACATTCAAATTTAAACACAATATGTATATTGATTTTATTATATATACGCCATGATCGTCACAAACCTAAATTACTTAAGCATTACATAAGCTTTATTAAATGTGTTTTTTATTTAAATTTACTCTAAAATATTTTTTTTTCTTTATTTTTCGATTTAATTGTGCATGTAATTCAAATACAGAAGATTATGTATCGCATTACATATCCGATTGTTCTTAAATAAATGTTTTATTACACGATAAAGCTATTATTTTGATGCTCCAAGAAATATGAAACGTGCAATTGCAAAACCCTTTGTATAATTTCGAGCAGTAAAACCAAAAAAAATAAGTATTCTCCTTAACTTTAAAAAAACTTTCACTTCTTCACGACTGTGGCCATAATATTAAAAAATCTTGAATCTTTTTAAATACAGTTTCTCCAAAATTTAACCTAAAAGAAACTTTGAAAAATTTAAATGTTGCTTTGTAATTAATTAAACTTTAATAATTAAGTTATATTAATAAACTTGAAACCTTGTGCCCAATATACTTGTTTGAGTAAAATTAATGAATTTTATAAGCTCTATTAAAATAACAAATGCTAAAATAAACAGCTTAAGATTTTAATAATTCATCTTTTAATGCTAATGACATCATGTTTTGATGTTAGTCGATAAGTATATTCATGGAAAATGTCAACATTATCATGTGACATTTTTTTCTTTTTTAAAATTTTACCACCCCAGTATTTTAGTATTCGTGAGTTCTTCAAAGTGTCAGGTTAGATACTCTTCTCATTTTTCCCTCTGATCGGACAGCTTGTACTGCGTAATGGCGGCAGGCAATAATTACAGCCGCAACTTTAAGGCTTCTCAACACGAAATAATAAAATATACCTTTCATGAAAACGACCGCGGCAAATTTGTTGTTGTATGAGCAAATGAAAGATATTATATCACGTACATATCATAATACCCGTATATATTATTGATACAAAAATTGTGAAATAAATTTGAAATAATTCTGTGTCATATACAGTTACACACTTGATTAAATTAAATAAATTATTTATTTATGCGAAAGAATTCAACATTAAATTATTGTCATGAGTTATAACTAAGTTATGTGAGTTCTTTTTTGCGTGAAAACAAGGTATTTTTATAGCTTGATAAACTTCAAAACAACTTACGAAAACAAAAATAAACATCTGTTAGGAATTGACATGTGATGGAATTTTATATTTATAATAAATCAAGCAATTCTTATTTGATGCAATTTAATAAAAAAAAACATAATAGACGTCATTGTAATTTATCATAAAATATATAACTTAACCTAACAATGTTATATACTCTTAATTGTGGTTTAAATAATTTCACCGACATTTGGACGTCAAGAAGTTGTAGAAAATTTATTTCTTACCCCTTTTAGGATTGATAATAAAACAATTAAAAGCTAAAAACCTTTTTACTCAGAGTTGAAGTCGGTTTAACATTGAAATGAAGTCGGTACTTCAAAAACATTTTCCCGACACTCAAAAAAGTAAACAAATTACAAAGGCTTTGTTTTTATACGTCTTCACAACTTCGCCCTTACTACTAGACTGATGGGGTTTATCTTTTTGATTACGGTTTCCGAGCTCTCACACCTTCATTTAGAAAATTAAATATTTAAAAATACTTTATTTTCCCGTAGGGCGTTACAAATATTAAGAATTAAATTATAATGTTACGTAGAAATAACAATCAAATAAATCTATAGTATTATTTATAGTGAAAAAGCTCTTATAAACAACTTAACAATGCTATACGGTTACGTATATAGTAAAGTCACAATATTTTTTATTTCATTCAATTTACTTGCTTCTCTGACCAAAAGCTTAAGCTCTTACTTACAATAAAG
Source organism: Glossosoma conforme (assembly GCA_022606575.1). Lineage (NCBI taxonomy): Eukaryota > Metazoa > Arthropoda > Insecta > Trichoptera > Glossosomatidae > Glossosoma > Glossosoma conforme. The sequence continues at coordinate 675,238 of JAGTXR010000137.1, forward strand.
ATTTTTGATTTAAATAGTGAGGTTTTCATATAAAAATGTTCTAAGATTTTCAATTTTAATTAAATGGGGTATATTCGTTATGAATTGTCAAGCTGCTTGCTTGGTGAAAACCCTCCCTGTCCCGTCCTGTTTTTGAACGCAAAAAGCTTCTTGTTAGAGAGTGACTGAAGGTCTTCCCGTGATTCTAGGTGAATCAGTTAGATGTCAAATAGACCTCAGTCTACGGCATCGAAGTTAGTATACCACAGCGACTCTCGAATTGCCTTCTTAGGTAACACGTTGCTAACCACGAAATACGTGGAAAAAACGTCAAGCCGCTCAAATGATCAATAATCATTACCATGTTGATATTGTGGCTTTTGGGTTTAGCCGTGTGTGGCGTATTTCTTCTGTCCGATATTTTGACCGCCATTGCAGGGGTCTTCTTCAGGGTTGATGACTTTCAAACTAACAAAGTCGGTCGAAATATCGAAAAAAATAAATTCTCCACACACGGCTAAACCCAAAAGCCACAATATCAAATCTGGCCGTGAAAACCTAATACATTACCATGTTCGCTCCCTTAACTGGACATATATCATTCACGAATCACCGTCATAAATCTCTGTCAGTCGCCTTTATTTCTTGATCAATACTGAATTTAATTATATTATATTTTGTATTTCATACTTTGTGCATATTGACGATGTTTTCATTATTTTTAGATTCCTTCTTCTAAAGAAGGAATCTGAAAATTTTAGATTCCTTCTTCTCTTGATCTCTCTAAAGAGAGATCTAGAGAATCAAGTAGATGGGGTTGAAAGTGGGAATGATATAAATTTAAATAACGATTGAATGAGTCAACAACGCTAGTTAATTGACGAACTGGTAAAAAACAAATAAAACAGGTAAAACAAAAATATAACGTTTGGATCTTTTATTCTTTATGACACTATTTACTGGCGATTAAATAAAATGAATGGAAGCATTTATGTATGAAAATAAGCAGCAATAGAGAAATAATAATATAATATACATTAATAAACGAACGATCGTAAATTACCACTGGTCCTCTTACTAATCATTTAAGCATTACGATTATATCAATACCATCGTGTGTATTTTCATTGAACGATGAAACTTAAAAAGATGCTTTATCGGCGACATAAAATAAATAAAAAACATGCAAATATTGTGAGCTTTCAGACGCTGAAGGCGGCGAGGATAGTCGCAAATAGTCGCTGACTGGAGCAGGGTAATGGCAGGAGCTTAATGTGGATGAATGTATCGCAATAGAGATATAACGAAGAATTTATGACCCATCACAGCTTGCGTTTATTTTTTTATTCGAGATTTTTATATGACGATTTTATAGCGAAGGCAACTTTACAAGGAGGCGCCCTCACACCAACGTACTTTGAAACAGAAGTCATCACGTAATACTGAATCGCTCACAAAATGAAGGAAACGCTTCCACTATTTCATGAATGAAAATCGAACGTCATAAATTTTTCTCAAATACATATTTACTTATACTCATTTTGTAAATGTATTATTTTAAAAGTATGTTATATCAACAAAAAAATCATTTTATATTGTTATATATGTTCATTTCAATAATACTTTTACATTACTTATATATCTTGCTTAAGCTCCCAAAAGCATACGACTACCGCAAAATAACATCTGCATCTTACCAACTAAATCCTTTCTACGATCTTACCCAGCTTCACATCTTAGCGTTCTGTGGTATATACAAGTATTATGAAGTTCTTATCCCTTAAAAATTCAGCGACGACTACTTCCTAAAGGATTATATTGTGACCAAAATTTGCTAGACACGTTTCAGCCAGGCGTTGGCGTTATGGTTGGTGGTGAGGACATACAATATTTTTCTAGGTGATAGTCTGCATTAACTGGTAAATGATGTCTCAAATTTATTTTATCGAAATATAAAAGTACTCGTAATTAGTTATATTTATTAAAAAAAAATTTGTAAATACACTCACAGTGAAAATGTAGGAAAAGAAACGTATTTAATTCACATAATTTGATTACTTTACATATTGTATTCTACATAATTATCAAATTCAAAAAATAATTTACTTTGACGAAAAAATATTGCTGTTATATTAATGGTGAAATTAAATAATAATTTTTAAAGTATTGTTAAAAAATCCACTTAACGGATAAACAATAATGTATAATAAATGCATAAGTTAATAATTCACTGCTATTGATTTAAATTATTCTAATGAATGTATTTTTAAAAATTATCACATATGCATTAATACAGTAGTGGAAACAACGCAATTGAGGACTCGATGATGCTTTTCATATTTTCAGGAAGGTAGACTATTGTAGGTAGATTGATGGTATTATTGTGTAATTAGATCATTTAGGAAACCTTTCCACGTATGCCAATCAATAGGCTATGGCAATCATTTATGGACGATAGAGTAGCTTATAACCAACCAGGAGTATTTATTTCTACCATATATATGAACAAATTTGTTTGGAGCATTTTTATGTACGGCTGTGAGACATGGTGCTTATCTGAAAGTGATAAAAAATACTAAAGGTCTTTGAGATTTGATTTTACAGAAGAATTCTCAGAAATTCTCGGAAAGACCACGTCACGAACAATGAGGTTCACAGCATAATCAAGGAAGATGGAGAACCTAGAAATAACCTAGTAAGAACTATCACAGAGAGGCAAGCTCGATGGATCGGTCACATCATGCGCCACGATGGTCTTCTTCACGACATTGTGGAAGGAATGCTAGAGGGTAGAAACTGCAGTGGACGCCCTAGACGGGAGTATTTGCGGCAAGTGTTCGAAGACATGAGTTGTAGCTCTTAAACTGAGCTAAAGAGGGTTGCAGAGGATCGCGAAGAGTAGAGATCGAGATGCAAGATATTGTTGCTTCAAACCAATCCACCGGATTGATACTACAAAGAAGAATAATAAAAAAAAAACAAAATTTTCAAGAATCGAACCTGCGATCTCTCTTCAATGGTAAGAGAGCACTTTTTTCTGCGCCGTAGTTTAGTGACATACCGTAAAATAATGATACATACATTTTTTTTGTATTTCTACCGAATGAGTAAAAGATGTGTACGTATTACTTGTCAACTTTTATTCTTCAAGTAAGTAGCTTATTTTATATTAAGTTATTTACATCAGAAACAAAGTGAACCCGTGTGGACGATGTCTCAGCGTGAATTTGAATAATCACGTAATCAAAAACGGAAAAGATAATTTGCATATATTTTGGGATAATCGTGGGGTGTCTCGAGACCCCGCATTGCCAACTAGACTTACCCTAAAAGGGAAGAAAACGGGGTTCCCGTTTATATTTTATGCGCTCGTATATAAGAGAAGGTAAATAAACGTATATTTGTGTGCACAGTGTGTAAGGGCTCCGGTACCGTTACGAAGAATCTTATTATACGTATTATGTCATAGATCTTCTACTAGCTCAAAAATAAATAAACACTTTTGGTTTTTTAAGTGAATATATTTAGTAATTAAATATACACATACTATAATACAAAAAATTCTTTATACGCATCAATTCGTTCAGAAAAAATATCGGCAGAAGCGGGATGCGAACCAGCGAACCTTGGAACCAACTATTTGTTCAAGTTCATTACCCTAGACTACTCGACCATCGCCTGCCCGAACTGTTGCGTGAAATAAGTTATATATCTATACCATTGTTACCATCATATAACGACAGATGTCTCTATAGTATATATTCAGAGTGTGGATATTATTATTTTTTTTATCTAGATAAGTAGATTAGAATATTGAAAGATTAAAATAATATTCTAATAAATATTTAAAAATCCTTTTTATTATTCCTTAAATAAAATCGTTACTCATTCATGGCAAGGTATTATCTTACAAGCATTCCTCAAAACAATAAATTCGCAATTTATAACCAAAGAATATAGAATTCATATTAGAAATAAAAGTTATATCGTTAAAGCAGTCACTAAGCAAAGAAAGTATGTGACATGAAAACTGAAGGCGCCTGAAAAATACCGTAAAGTGATTATTGTTGTTTTCGTTCCGAATAAGAATTTAAAATTAATTTAAAAAATACACAGCTCAAAGCAACAGGTTAATTTATATTTTATAAGTAGCTCTTAGTTTTAAAATTTATTTATAGATAGTTTTACAAGTATTTATTTTTACCTTAATTAAATAAATAAAAATGGTTAGATCCCTCTTTATTATCAAATGGTTTTAGCCACGGGAGAATCAGGCAAATCACTTAATGTATTTTAAGATTATAAACTGAAATGAACTCTTAAATAAAGTTCATATACTTTAGATGATTTTGCTCTTCGTAACCTCTGGTTCTTACTAGTGGAACTTCGTGTGTGTTTTTAAAAGAAAAGCATAATGACTATTGAAAAACTGTACAGCGATCATATACTCTATCATAAAGGTAATCAAGAAAGAGAAAAGAAATCTGTTTTAAAATAGTTTGATTTTATTTCGCTTATCAATTAGCTTATGTAATATAAATGTTTAGACGTTAACGTTTTCTATCGTTAAAATTTTGTGTTAGTAGACAACTGATAAAAAATGTTTTATATAATTTTCGTTGCAGAGTAAAATTGCTTTTAGAGCAATAGCCATGTCGGATAATAAATGAATTATATCACGTGCAGCAGTACAAATGCATTCAATTACATTGGTTCAATAAAGCGAACAGCGGGAGCTTTCAGGTTTTATTTGGTGTTTCACTTTAGCCAGTCGGGCGGGACGGTGATAAACTTCGCCAGGCTTCCCAGGCCTTCCTCCGTTGGTCAGAGCGAGTGGTCTCACCTGTCTTGCATTCACGTTTCAAGAGATATTAAAATATTTGTAAGTTTATGTAAAGTTTTCACTATCAACCGGCAAAGAATAATAGTGAAGCGGAATGTTCAAACTGTCGTTAAACAGATATAAGGATTTTGCACATTGCTGTTGTCTTAAAACTCAAAGCTTTATATCACAAAAGAATATCAATGTCTACTATATCTATTTTCAAAAGGTTTATTACTATATTATTGTTTCATCAAAAGGATCTCTTCACTAGGTACCGAGATGTTTTGAAACAAAGCAAAGAAATGGGAGATGATAGCGTGTGAGCGATAACTTGTAGAGACCATTATATCTAATTAGGTAGTATGAAAAACGTAAGAATATAAATGTAAATGCTGCAGCTATGAAGTAGAAATGGAAGTTTTTTTTTTCCATTTTCATTATTTATCTGAAGTATGTTGTCGCCACACATTGCCGTCACATAGTCATCTCATAGTTGTCCATGAACGAGTGTTGTTTCAAGACATATCTGCACCCAAAAGTAAACTTGGGAACATATATAATATGGTTCCCAACGACTTCCAGGCTCGAAGCCTGGTGACTTCAAGAGACGTCCGCTTTAGTATCCCGAAGCAAAATTGTATGTTTGTTAATCAGCATTTATAAGAAGTTATGTATTGGAATGGCGCCCAAGAACTGGCAAACGAAGCATTGGCCGACCCCCTACAAGATGGACTGACGATATAAGAAGAATAGCGGGAGTGACCTGGATGCGGAAGGCGGAGGATCGAAGAGGATGGAGACTCATGCGGGAGGCCTACGTTTAACAGTGGACGGACACAGGCTGATGATGATGATGATAAGAAGTTAGGATAATTAACCTAACGCTTTCGAGGTCTGGAACGTTTGGTCCTAAGAGGCAGCTCAACTCATGAAAAATAAGTATTAAAAATTCTGACTTTGTACAATGTCCTAATTACAAATATATTTAAAATTATTAATATTTTTAGGCATTAGACATACTTCAAAATGTATTTTTAAAATATTATATTTAATATTAAATTTAAAAAAATATATATAATTAACAATTTAAAATTTAACTATTACGAGTATTAATAATAGCTACTTTGTATAAATAATTTATATATATATAATATTTAAATTCTTCAATATAAATATATTTAAAATCATTGATATTTTCAGTCTTTACCCGTACTTTGAAATATATTCTTAAAATAAACTTTAAGTTAAGATTACAAGTGAATTTTCATGTTTATTAAATCAAACATGGGACCTGTGTACCCACAAAACGGCACAGATGGAACACAATGTACCTGCAGCGTAATCTATTAATTAATTATTTGTAACGTTCGAAGCTTCAATTAACCGGTGTTGTCTTACTCCATTAGGCTGAGTAAACTTACTTAGAATTGCTTATTAATATAAATTAAATCACAGAATGGTATCGAATAACATTATAAATTCAAATGCACGTATACAATATTTGAGCAGCTTATTAATTAATTCTTTGTCTGATACACAACAATCTGTAAAATCTAATTCATGTTTAGTCTGAAACACAAAGATTTGTACTTTAATAATATTTTTTTCATTTTCTATTATGTTATTAGGAATTTATCAGTGTCTGCACTGTTTCAGAAAAATAATGTTAAGGTTTATGTGCAATGAAAAAATAAATATAGCTTCTTAATATACTTGAAGAATGAAAAGTGACATAAATGTTCACAGCAGACCAAATGAATTGCTCCATATAGTGAGTAACCACTAGTAAAACCAGCTGTTTTATATAATATCTAAGACATGAAACCAACCAACGAGATGGTTGCAATAGCTAGACTTAGGTTCATATATGTACACATGCATATAAATTGTATGTGGATACTATATGAAAACATATCATGGAGTTTATATCACTCAGTTCTTTCAGTTGCCACTGTCTATGCTTTGTCTTAAGACATATCGGTATCTAAACATTCAAGCGGAAACATATGAGTTGGTTCCCGTCGAAGTTCAGAGCAGTAGCCACGGGACTTGAAATAGACAGGATCTGAGGCGTATTTTAGTCAATTTGTTCATTGTATTTTTGTTGATAGATGATTAGTTTGACATTCTATAGGTATGAACTGTTTGGTTCTTAGGGACAACTCAACCCAACCAACAATACACAGTGCACTTAAAATATATTTCGTTTAGTTATATATAGTATTATATAAACTATAACGTAATATTATAAGCTGCATAAAATATATATTTATATATACAAGTAGTATAAAATAAAAGTAGATAAAAGTTGATAAAAGTGACTGATTGTTATCGAAAATAGTTAAACTCACTAAGTATATATATATATATTTGGCTACATCTAATTTGTTTAATGTAAAATATTTCATCCTGTAATATGAAATCGTGTAACGCATAGATATTTTTTATGGATCCAAATTATTTATTCAAATTTATTTAATATGCAAAACTGGTATTTGCATATCATAGACATGCGGACAGAATGTCACGCGAATGGATGTTTTCGCGTAAATATGTCAGTTGCACCAAAACGCAAGCCGATGCGCATTTTAAAGGTAAAGTCAAAATAATAATGTGACTATAACGGCCCAACCGCAAGCAGCGGTGAGTGTATGGCGTGGGCGGATGGCTGGGCGGGGGCGGAAGCTGCCCTACATATGCCAGAAGCGATTTCACTCTCAACGTTTGACATTTCAGACAAAACGGGGGAAAGAATGCGACTTGAACCCTCTTACCGCGCAGGGCGGTGGGTGGTTGGCGGGAATTTCCGCCTATGCACACTTTGGACGATTTCAGCGTAAATTGGGAGAAAATATACGCTAAAAAAACACGTGCGGCTCTAAAACGCGTAATGTTCTTGTTTCATGTGATACGTACTATCTCGACTTACATTATAACATTTTCTTTTTAAATTTATTCCATATCCACTCCTTAGTTTGCGCACACGGTTACTACTAACTGCTGCTATATATTTTGGTCAAGATCCTTGCCACATGCCATGTCAGTTTTACTTCTAGCTTCAAGTAAATTATACGTATAATTCTACGACTAGAATCGCGATGACATTTCAAAAGTTTGACAAAAAATCAACAACATCAAATGATTAATCTAACGCTCCCAAGCCTCAACCTAGTCTTAAAGAAACGGCTGAAGATTTTTTAATATGGATCACATCATAGTAAATTAACAAGTGTATTTTTATCTGTATATTTATTTATTTAATCAATGTGGTCTTTTTAAAACAAGTTTAAAATGCTTCATTATTGTATATTTAAAATGAATTTAAAAATGAAATATCAAAATTAGCAGCGCAAGTATCTTGAAATTCTTAAATAACTTCTTAGGTTTTCACGGCCAGATTTGATATTGTGGCTTTTGGGTTTAGTCGTGTATGGCGATTTTTTTTTTGATCAATTTTTCGACTGCCATTGCATGGGTCTTCTTCAGGATTGATGATTTAGTTGTGAGTTGATGTCAGATTATCTTTTTTTTGCAATTTTAACATGTAAAATATGTTTGATTAATGGCCTCAAAAAACAATCTATCGATGGCTGCGACGACAACATTTATGAATAAAAAATACATAAACATACATAAAATATAAATGCATTAAAATAAAATATTTTTAATTTAGTTATATGAATGGATGGTATATGACTAATTTTCATAATAAGTCAGCGTAAACTTAAGTAACTTAGTATTATAAAAGTGATTTGAGTATATAATTATTTCGTAATTTGTTTTAACGTAGACCACTCGTAGATCTGTGTATTAAATCACTTGCTGGAAGACCGCAGTTTTTCCTTGTGGACAAACATACTGCACTTGAACACGTTGAGAACTGATAAAGCCTATTGAAAACAAAATTGCGATCTTTTTTATGTAATCACATGCAGGAGAGCATAAGCGCATAGACTTTTCATCTTTTGTCGATGGTATTGTCTTCCTAGAGCTATGTGATCTCTGACACGTATCATCTTCTTCTTATTCTATGCTACTTTTATTTTTTTATTATCTTCTATTTGTATATTTTTTTGTACCTTGGAACTTCGATTCTGGGTGTGAAATTAAATTGATTAAATGTTAATATATATGATAAATATATCCATTGTCTGTCTCTATTCTGTATTATATTGTCTCTTATTTTATCTTAAATTTGTAACATTCTATATTATTTTGTGTAATATGTGTACTACTTGGAACGCAATTCCGTTAATAAATAAATAAATAAGTAACCGGTCAATGCACTCTATGACGTTCAGCCAGGGAGTCTGAATGCTTCCAACAAGTTTTCAAGCAGTGCTCAATGTGGTATATGTTAAAACAAATTATGAATTATTTAGGACTTAAATATCGAAATGGATTTTAAAGTGAATGTTGAAATAATAAAAACATTATTATAGTAAAGTTTGTGACAGAAATATTAAAAGCTTGGGAAATTTAGGTTTATAAAAAAATAGCATGATATTGGGTAGGTATTGGACAGAGAAAAGGGATAAGCCGGTTGACTTATTGTGATGCGCGATAAATTTGGAGGGCATCGTGAAGAGTAAAGTGGGGTTAGGTTAAGTTTAGTGAGATTGGTTTACCTGCTCCGGGCTGGCCAGGTCGGCCCTCGCAGACCTTCTCGTAGAGGCGCTGGCGCGACAGGTAGAGGCGCGCCAGAGGCTTCATCTCGGCCCCCGAAGGGTCGTAGAAGGGCGAGCGGGGGTCGTTGGGGAAGTTGGGGCGGATGCGCCGGATCACGTCGCGGGGCGTAGTGGGCTGGTCGGGCGACTGCGGACAAACTCTGACATTAGCCAACAGGAATGAGGCTGCATGCAAATGGGAGCCTATTTCTGAACACGCTAAAAATAACACCCGCTTTTGCGGACTCGAAATACGAGCTCATCCACTGAGCAGACGGCATTCCTGAAAATAAACTGCGAGTGTAAATAATACTAATTTAACTTTTTATCACAATGATTTTAATTAAAAAAAACATCGAGAATCAATCATATTAATTTATTCAGATTATTTTTATTTTATTACAAAATATTTCAATACTCTAGTCCTTCATAGATAAAAAACAAAGGTATTAAAATGTATTAAAATATAGATTTAACTTTATTCCATTGATTTTAGGATAGTTTACAGTATCCTGGATGATGGACTGATGAATACATGAATTGATGAATATGATGATGACATTGATCAATGAATACATCAATTCATGCTGAAGAGTATATGATATCCCTTTTACTGCAGATCAAGGAGCATCATCATTTTCATATCTGATCCCCTAATTAAAGCATATAGGCTGGCACAAAACCTGTTGAAACAACGCTTTATCATTCACCATGGCCTATTTTCACATCCATGTCTATTCTGACTTTTAAAGCTCAGGTACATTCTGTTTCTTAAAAACACTATGCAAATATTGGTAATGATTTAATTTTTAAAATACTAAAGAATGATAAAATTAAATAGTTATATGGTTTATTTAAATATGTTTAACATGATTAAATTCATTTACTCTCATGATTGTCATTGAATCAATATTTATATTTCTTTTTTTTTTTACATATAATGTTTTGTCTAAACGCAATCGCTGAAAATTGATACAGTTTAACTGTGTTCAATTTATAAATGATCTTACTGTTACTGTAACTGTGTATATTTAAACGAAGTTTCAATCCATAAAGCATACAAATTCTTAAATTTATGCAGACATGACTAATGCGAAATGTTTACCTAAATCGACTACATTTTCTCCAAAATAATTGCCTTAAAGTAGAAAACAAATACACCATAGTGTTAATTTACTTTACAATTAAATATCCCGAATTGTTTTCGATCATTGCTTACTCGAAAAGTTCGAGAAGGTTATTTCATTTAGAGTACGGTAATCCATTACATCATAATGGTTTCCATGTTTAAGCTTCAAACAAATAATTTATTATATATTTCTTCTATTACATACATAAACTTTGTAATATATTAATGTGAAGCTTTATTGTACAATATCAATAAGTTTCTTTTAAATAAGTTTATGTTCAAATGAATGATGAGCTGAGTAAACGATTTTTTTTTGTTAGTTACGTCAAGAAACAATAATATTCAAGCTGAGTCCCAGTATAATATTGCAAATTGTAAGGAGTTACCAGTCATAAATTTATGCCCGTGTGAACGATATTTTTTTCATTCATTGTACAACAATAAATTTAATCGTAATTATGATACAGGGAAAATGATTTAATTATTAAATATTATGTAGGTTTTATAATGTAATATCAAAAAACATCTAAAGTAGATGAGTTCTATACTATTATGTATTTATGTGACATCGCCCTAAATTGTATTTACTTGGGTTGAAACTGAAAAATCCGCTCCTAATTTAAGTAGGTCCACTATTTGAACGAGAGTTTAGTGCTACATCTAGAGCATAACGAATTTCGCCATAAAATAATTAAACTTTTATACTGCAAGAAATATGTTTTAAGCAGCCCTACACTTTGTATTTTTTCGCGTTGTATCGCATCTTCAAGTTCCATCGAATGTACGAGTATGATATGTTCTGTAATCAATATTTTTTTGAGAAAAATGAATCTTTATTAAACATGCCAATGGTTTTTGTTCCTTAACATATAAAAAAATGTGATAATGCATTTTTTAACTCAAAACATCCTAATTCATAATAGCTTTCTATTACACCACTCTATAAAATAATTACCTGTCACATCCTACACCCACCTTCTCACTCACACCTTGCATTATTTAAACGCACACACTTCCTTACTTAATTGACTCGACTATGATTACCCGACGTAGCCGAAACATATCGTCACCCAATAAATATTGTAGAAATAAAATTTAAAAAATATTTTATTAATATTTGATAATATGTGGTACTCACAATATAAGTTGGCCCACTGTCTGTGCCCACGTCCCAGGGGTAGAGGTGCAGCACCATAGACTCCACCCAGGAGCAGTTGGCGGTGCAAAGCTCCAGTCCGGAGACTCCCACGATCCAGTCTGGTGAAGGATCCAGCATAGAGACCAGAGACATGAGATGGTGTCGGCTGTCCACGCGAAATACGGCAAACGTCTTGCCAGTCAAATTGGGGTAAGATATGCCACGAGCTTTGATAATCGTGCGGATGTGATTACTCTGCAAGAAAAAACAACAGTGATTAACATATCAAAATAATTAACGCAAAAAAATTAAACTACACAGGATTTCGGCTTACATGAACCTGTTAGCTCGGCTTATATGACCTGTAAGCAGCTCCATATGCTGATATATCATGATGACGATAATGTGAAAACATAAAAGAGTTCATCGAAAAGATTCTTCGAGTTAAAACGTATTTGCACCGTAACTGGATGCGGAAGGAAGAGAATCGAAGAGGATAGAGACTCATGCAGGTGATCTACGTCCAACAATGGATACACAGAGGCTGATGATAAACCATAATTGCATCGGTCATAGCTGATTACAAATACCCGATTTCCTTAAAAATCTACCGTAATGCAAAACTCACGATTACTCCATTTTTAAGCGTCACCTTTGGTAGATGGCTTGATTTCAAGTTAATCAAAATCTATTTTTCTATTTTCAATTAGAATTTTACCTAAATATTTAGTAGATATATTTAATGATTAAATATGCGACTAATAAATAACTTCTACATTATTCTTAAACCTATAACTCGTTATTATATTATTTATGAATAACTTTTCGTCACCGTATATCTACAGCAAAATACAATGCTTATTTTACTTTATATTATGATTATTTATTAATATTTTATTTTGTTTCGCATAAAATAAGGTTTTTATGCGACAAAGAATATTTATCCGTAATAAAATGCCTTTATATGTAAAAAATATATTTTAAATTGAGTTTTTTCCTATCGTATTTTTATTTTGTGCCAGTACTCGTTTTTAACTATTTTTAATTATAACTCAAACGAATGAAAATCAATAAGAAAATGAACACTGGTTACGTGCTAATTATAAAATACAATGGAGTTCCCACGGCTAAAACTAATAATCTGAGATAGCACATAATCAAGGAGATTTAACCCTGTCTTTAAGCGTGATATGGGTATGACGAGGGCGAATTCCAATAATGCGGCATTTCCTACCTCTGCTTTGAGCTCGGATTCCAAGACTCTTGTGGCTCCATGTTCGGCGAGCTGCCTCAGTCCTTCACTAGCGTGGCGCCCATAGTCCCAGAAGCGATAGTCTGCAGCATGAGAGGCACCTATAACGTCGCTAAATCTGGTCAGCCAGCTGTTAAGGGGGAAGTCTTTCGGGTGCGTGTGCCGCGACCACAAGCCTTCAAAGGTAACCTTAAAAAATAAAAAAACATCATTATTAGTAATAATATAAATATTATAGAAAGCCATTTTTTATCTTTAAATCCACTTAATGATTATTATTCCATAAAATGCCTTAATAAGTGCTTTACATGAGTGCTGGAAAAAAAAGAACCATCCAGTTGTACTGTTCAAATACAAATATATATCATTAATTAAATATACATATACTATACATTAAATTCGATTGTTATCGATCCAACGATGATAAAAATGATATAAATACTAGTTTCAACGCGAGTCGGTCTAGGCATAGCAATGGCGCAGTTGGCCGAGCGGTATGAATACCTGGGCATAGTTGGTTTCCAAGGTCCGCGGTTCGCATCCCGCTTCTGCCGTTATTTTTGTGCTTGGATTGACGCGTTGAGAAAAAAAGAATTTTATGTATAGTATATGTATATTTAATTAATAATAATATTGTAATATAGTCAATGATCTATAAAAGTAGATTAGAATATTGAAATAATAAAATAATATTCTAATAAAAATTAAAAAAATTCATAAAATATATATCCAAATATCGAATATAATCCCGACGAGGCAAAACAAGTTGCTGCAAGCAAATTAAAAATGAATATACTCGTATACATCAAATTGAGGAAGAGTTTGTTGATAAAAAATATATTTATTTATTTATCTTTATGGAATTAAGTAAATTCAATTATTAAATAAGACAATTCGCCTAAAGGCCCTAAAGTATAAAGGCCAGAAATAAAATAGTGGAATAAATTCCAATATTTTTTTCTTTATTTATAAAACTATAATATTCTCAAATCACTTATGTTTTTTTTTTCACTTTTTTCAACGCGTTTGAGTGAAAAATAAATATTGTCACTTTTTCCATTTCGCCAAAAAAGTTGAGATTACCGATATCCATAAAACATCTCTCTCCGAAAGTATTATTTTCTTGTATTGATCCCTCTCACTGGATGGGTATTTTATGTGCACAAGAATGGGTGGGTCGGTGGGTACAAAACCTCACAGTGGGTGAATTAGTGTGCAATGACCCGTCTCAGACCCATTTCTCTTTTTTTACCCTTAAATCCTAATACTCCGTCTATGAAAGATAAATTTCACCATCAAAATATCCACGCGGCGGATGTACAAAAAAATATAAAATAAAACTTGCGCATTAAATTTTTGATGAAAAAACTTTTTATATCCAAGGCTTTTCTCACAATAACGTCATAAAGATAACGTCAATCTTATTTGAAAACTTGTAAAACTCGTTTCTCAGGTGTCATTTGAAAGGTAATCTTATTTTACTTAATAATATAATAATTTATACTTATACCATTATGATAACTAACTCGAATTATGTTGAATCGATTGCTAACTATAACATTTTACCCTTGACATATTTCAATTAAAGTCTTTAAAAAATATCATAATATTACCAGGTTAAAAAAGGCACAGGCAATTTAAAAATATCAGCAATATTACCCACGTAAAAAAAATATCATTAATCATCGATGTGTAGATACGTGAAAATTTGCTTACCGAATTTTTAAATTCATTATATTACTATCGTTTCCGTCCTAGCTTAATTTCGTGTGGATAAATCTTTAAAGTGAGAATTTCAAATTCACAACAACCAATTATTTTTTCGATAGTAATTGCTGTCTTCTTGAGAATGTCTTCATCTCTAAGAAATTGGTGTATAAAAAATGGGAAAGGTATTCCAGATTTTTATAAAAGTTGGCAGTAACTTACAGATGTTTTAAATGCACTTAAACACTACTAAATAGTAAGACTTTAAAAATTCTAATTGTACGTACCATTAAACCGATTTATACAAAATTAATCAGTTACGTGATTTCATATTTTAGGCATGAGTTTTGAGATTGTAGTTATATATATATATATATAAATGAATATTAAATAATGACCTCGTATTTAGCCTCATTGCAAGCGCAGCAAGCCTTGATGGTAGGTGGCTGCATGTCGTAAGACTCTTGAACATTCTCGCACAGGATCTTGCTGAGAGGACCATCGTCCATGTACCAGATGTCATGATGTTCCACCACCATGGCCTTGATGGCCACACAGCCACTGCCCGATGGTGGAGCTGTCCAAAGAGCCTGAAAAAGTAAAAATACTATAAAACCAAAAACATTTGATTCGTTAACTTTTTATGATAAAATATCATCATCATCATCATCATCATCAGCCTGTGTCCGTCCACTGTTGAACGTAGGCCTCCCGCATGAGTCTCCATCCTCTTCGATCTTCCACCTTCCGCATCCAGGTCACTCCCGCTATTCTTCTTTTATCGTCAGTCCATCTTGTAGGGGGTCGGCCAATGCTTCGTTTGCCAGTTCTTAGGCGCCATTCCAATACTTTTCTTCCCCATCGACCGTCGTTTCTTCGACAGATATGTCCTGCCCATTGCCACTTGAGTGTGCCTATTCGTTGGGTAGCATCCACTACTTGAGTTCTTCTGCGTATTTCCTCGTTTCAAATTATACAGATATCTTTTAGCGACACTCCAAGGATGGATCTCTCCATAGCACGCTGGGTGACCTTTATTTTATGGGTAAGACTTGCTGTTAGATTCCACGTCTCTGCGCCATAAGTTAATACAGGGAGGATGCATTGGTTAAACGTCTTAGTTTTAAGACATTGCGAAATTTTCACTTTAAAAATGTACTTTAGTTTTCCAAATGCTGCCCATCCCAGTTGTATACGCCTGTCGATTTCTTTTTAGAAATTATTTCGCCCTAAAATTCGCGATAAAATATCATAACAACATTATCTTTTTAATTGGTTATCTTTTATGTTTTAAGGATAACATTTTAGAAATCAATCTTTCACTAGAAAAGTGCTTCACCACACCGCGGATATTGCAGAAAACGTATTGTGGATACCACAGACTAGTTCATAGTAGATTCATGTTCACAGTTCACAGCGGACCGACTGAATGTGACTGCGGCGTGGAGCAGACCCTGTCACACCTTCTGGAGTGTGCGCTGTGCCCGAATAGCTGCACCCAGGAAGACCTGATGATGGCCAGAAGTAACGCCATCGACGTCGCCCACGTCTGGGCAGACAGGATCTGACCCTGTTGTTTCCGAAACGATTATATATAGTAGATTCATAACGCATGTTTTTGTTATTGATTGAATATACTTTGAATTTTTTAACAGCTTAACGTTTGTATAATAAATTTACTTGATGTAAATATAGATTTTTCAAAAATAGAGCCACTCTTTTCAATGAAATCGCTCACAAAGCATTCTTAAATTAAAAAATATAATAAGCATTATATCGTGATCCGACATACGCGCTGGAGAAAAAGTACTTAGGCAGAAAAGGGTTCATTATAATTTATATATGATGTTGTACGAATCCCGCCTTTGTTTAAAATTTATACCAGGGACCGCACGGGGAACTCCCTAAATAAATTAAGTCTGATGGAGGTACAAATGTGGCTTAGACTTATTTATTGAAAAAGAGAATGTAAGCGAGAACTTAATTTGGCTTTTTGGCCAACATTTCCAAAAGTAAACAGAAACATAGAGAACCTATACATTAATTTTCTTTACAAATTAAGACCCGCATAGAAATTTCATGTGTTTTCTGTTATGTAATAAAATAACATAATGGAATAAGTGAATTATTTGACATAAAAAACGTATACAAATAAATCAGTTAGTACAATACATTGCAAGAAGATTTTTTTCATATTTTCATGAAATTAAACATTACCAGCGCTAATGAAAGTACGTGCAGTGTATCCTAAGCTATGGCATCCGCATCAAAAACTTACACTAAAAATACATCTTACTGAATCCAACTGAATAATTGAAAACTGAAATGAAATACGTATTAAACAATCCATGGATTAACAACCAAATTAAAATGTTTATCAATTGTAACAGATACAAATTTATAGCAAACCTCATCACATATTACAAATATATTTAAAATTAATTAATTTATCGGAAGACTAAGCTGCGGGCAGAAGGATTCGAACCACAAATCTGTACACCATGCCTAATTCATTACCCAACGCACTAACCATTTAACTAATTTCTACTCCTCATCGACTCGAGAAATTAAAAAACGTTTCATAATTGATTTTTATATTTTTAGATAACGCTTGATATAATCTTCAAATATTAATTTGAAAAGGAAAGTTAAATCAGTATTTTTTTCACAAATATTTTTTATTAATTTTTGTTATTTTTGTTTTTTTTATGTAAACGCATGCAGGAGAGCACAACCGGTCAAGACCAGTGCACTCTATGACGCTCAGCCAGGGAGGCTGGACGCTGCATGCGGGAAACGTGTGTTGTGTTCGTGTTTGTGTGTGGGTTGGGGAGATTGCAAGTGTATATTTATCTGTTTCTTGAAGAGATCCAGATTGTAGGAAGGAGGAAACACAGACGCTGGAAGAGCATTCCATAGCTTACCGGTGGCATTAACGAAGGAACTTTGGAAGCTGCCAGTTCTTGGTCGACATATATTAACCGTGTATGGATGTTCGGCAAGTGTAAGACGAGTTTGTCGTGAATTGTTTAATAGTATTATAAATCTTCCTAGTTTTATTAAGAAATAAAAATATGTTACTCAATAAAAGGTTCTCATCACTCACAAACTCAATAAAAACACAATCAATATAGGGTTCGTACAATGTATAATTTATTTGGGGTAAATATATAAAATATATATATTAAACTCATGCGGGAGGCCTACGTTCAACAGTGGACGGACATAGGCTGATGATGATGATGATGATGATATAAAACATAATAAATTATAATAAATATCTATTATTTAGGTAAGTACGAGTAATAGGGAATTAAGAAGTTTTTTTTAGGTATACAAATATATGTCTATTGAAAATAATAAGAAAACCATGGAGTTATATTGTAATTTCAATGATAGATATACTTTGATATTAGTTATAATACACGTGTGTGTTATGTTCCCATACGACCCATGCTCCCACAAAATGGTTTCATAAATCCAGTAATCAGTTACTGTTGAACGCCTGCTCGTAAATTACAAACGATTAATTAATGCCCGATCAATAATGTCTCGCTAAGGGGATATTTAGTTTTCAGTATTTGGGTTCGCTATAAATCCATTGTCTAATTTCCAATTGCGATTAGCGAGTTTGTACTTTATGGAAGTGAGTGTGCGAAGATAATACATTGTTCATCTGGGTGATTAATACAATTTCAATGTACGTTTTTTGAAATTTCATACGAAAATAATATACTCATAAAATTTATCAATAAATAATAAAGTGTACGGGAAAATAGAAAATTGCAAAAATATATTGCGAATAACAATCTCTTTGCAATAATGCAAGTAAATACTATAATTATATAGGATTTATCTGCGTTTTCATTGAGTACACTTCGCTGCATTGTATTAAATAATAATAAAATACTTTATCGAATTATTACACGATGTTTTTCTAAAGAAAATTATGGATTTCCATCAAGAATTTTCGATGCAAAAAATACTTATTTGTAGAATAATGAATTTTATCAATAATTATCGATCGAAAACAGCACTTTTTTTTCCTAATCCATAATTTAATTCATATCCGAAAATAAATGGCAATGTTACATAATGAAGCTCACCTACATTAAGTGATTAATGTATTTTTTTAATTGCTAATTTTATATAGTTCTCAATTTAGTGAATATAAGGCTTTACCCGCCGCACACCAGCGTCTCGCCTGAGATCAATTAATCCTCCTTGATGATGCGCTCATTCAGATTATGATTAGTTTGCAACTGATAAGTCCAGTAAACAACCCTCTTAACAATTTGTGGCCACTTCACAGAAATTATTACGAGATAAATAATCTGTGAGAGTTGTAGAGCATTCACCGGTTAAAAAGAAATGAAGAAGGATGAAATATAATTTTGCGAATACTTAAGTATATTAAAATATTATAATATACTAAACAAGTAGGCTTTTTTGTCCTGTAATTACTTCCAATATTTGAATACAGCTTAAAAAATACATCAAAAGTTTTTTTCAGTACAAAATTTCTCAATATTAATGCTCTTCTAAGTAGTTAACTTGTTTACTCGAGTCATTATTATAATTGTAAATATAGCTGATAGCAAATGTATGTGTTTGTGACGTCTTTTGCTTTGGAACCTTAGACTTAAAATAATTCTAAGGTAAACAATTTTCCATGTCAAAGAACATAATTATCGGCTTATCAAATTAATGGTAATTTTATTTTGATTTATTATCATTAAAATTTTCTTACGATAAAATTATTTAGCAATATAACGATGAAATATTTTCTTCATTGAATGAGAAATCGCATCAATATCTGAACGCCTTTTTATTAATTAATTACACGCCTTCTAATAACAAAAAAAAACATATTTCAAGCAATATTTTATTTGAAATTATAGTTAAATTCAGTAATATACTTGACGTTATAAATTTGCACGTTATATTATTATAAAGGGTCCGCAAAATAACTTTTTTTTTTTGAAAATGGGGCGCAAAACATCGAGTGTAACTTCGGCTGTGTGGCACGTAGCGCCGTCCTGCTGAAACCAAATGTTGCCAATATTCTCCTCTTCAATTTTTGTGAACAAAAATGACCCGATAACGATCGCCATTGACTGTAACGGCCACTCCTTGCTCATTTTCGAAGAAAAATGGCCTGATTTTCAAAGTAATGTCGCAATATTTCCCAGCGTTGTTCAAGCGTATACACAACCATATTCGTTTAGCTGAAAGATAAAACTAATTATCTGTCAAATCAAATATGAGCTAAGTGTTACCATTCACGAAATAAGCACTAGTTGAAAAAAAAAACGTTAGATGGCGGACCCTTTATTACTTTATTATATGTGGATGGAATTATATCTATTTATCTATTTACGTTTTTGTATCATTTAATAAGATATTTTTAACTGAATAAAATTGGATTTATTTCTTTGTTAAAGTAACTAATTCACGGTTTTGGCAGTAAATTAAATCAATTAATAGTTAAATAAAATAAATTGGCAGTAATCTAAATAAATAAGCAGTATTCACTGTTAAATTAATGAATAATTAATCTTTAGAATAGAAACCTAACTAAACCTATTATTGATGTTGTGGCTTATGGGTTGAGCCGTGTGTGGTGAACTTTTTTCAACCAATATTTCGACCGCCATTGCATGGGTCTTCTTCAGGATTAATAATTTATTTAGTTTTGAGTTGGTTTATTCAGATAATCTGGATATTATACATAACAAGTACAAAAAAATATGCTAGGTATAAAAAATAATACTTTTCAAGTGAGCTTTAAAGTAAGCTATAAGTATATATTAGTTACTATAAGTAATATAGACTGGTTGTAATGTCCGCGTAGGATTTACAAGAAGTTATTTTTTATCCATTCAGTCTATAGTTTGGTTCGAGATCCGAGTCGTACTTACTAAATAAATAGACTGTCGGTAACTAATAATATAAAAACTATATTTAAAAAAATGTTTTTAAAAAGGTTGTGAATAAATGTTGATAGATTGAATATTAAAAATAATAATATACATACTCTGAATATATACTACAGAGACATTTATCGTTATACGATGGTAACAATGGTATAAATACATCAACTTTCGCGTATCTGCTCAGGCAGAAAATGGTAGTGTGGACTGCGCGGTTTGTGGAATAGAGCAAAGGTTGCAAGGCTCGTGGTTCGAATCCCGTGTGTGCCGATATTTTTTCTGAATGAATTGATGCGTATAAAATTTTATGTATAATTGTATGTGTGTATTTAATTACTATAAGTATTATATCTATAGATTTACGTATACGAAATAATATACCATGGTTAGCGTTTTTGAGTACATCGGAAAGAAAAATGTGTGTTGATATTACATTATACAACAAACTGTATGTAAGTGGTAAACTAGGGATATTTTTTTGTATTTGTACAAAACATGCTGAGAATCGTATGAATAAAGTAGAACCAAACAAAACACAATACCCTAAACAAGCACACTTTATTTCGTATAAAGTCCATAGCAACCCGAGTACAGCAAAAGACCTCGAAAAGAACTCAAAAAAATATTATGTAAGCTCTACGGGAGACGTTCCGCTATGATGTAAGCATTTTTCAACGCGTCACAACCAAATGTGACGATAATTGAGAATTTGAATAAAACACTTAATAAGCCAGTTGGTACTGTACAATACAATATAATATTAAATATAAATATTAAAAAATGATTTTAATTTAGCCATAAATGCCTAGCATAATTACAGTTGACATCAGTATGATATACCTCAATATACAATCATCCGTCTCTTATTTCTGTTCGCTTGTCGTACACGTGTATTGGCATTTTGGACAAATCCGGTCACGGGAGTGACATTAGATATAGAGATCGCCACTTGCGGCGCTGGATGTCACAGACCACGGCGCGGTGCCCGAGTCAGTTGTGTTCCGACCGCGAGAAGGTTATATTATGGCCGGCCCGGCATGTTATTCCGTCCGGGCCAGAAGCTTATAAATTTTAGAGAAAATATATATGTGCTCTGGAAAAAGGTCTGTGTGTTGTTAATCTACTCCTCATTCTGACACCACGTAATTAAATAACTTACATAGATAGCAGGATGTTACAGTATACTTATTATATTAACATTATTGTACTAGGTTCTGAGTGTTCTGACGTCTTTTGCAGTTAAACTATAGAATGTGCCATTAGTTGTGTCGGTATGTACACATTGTATAACTTTGGTATTTATACATCGGTTGATTTGAGTAAATAAAGTTTTTTAAACGTCAATTCACTATAATTGCAACCATGATTGTCTTCAAACTGAAAAAACACGCTGAAATAGTGACTCTTTACGTTGAAAATAGTCGTTAAGTCACATCAAGGATAACGTTAGAGTAACGCGCGCGGTTACCAAGTTTGACATGAAATAGACCCCTATCTGTTTTATTTTTGTCTTTTCAAATGGTGTATTATCACCATTTGTTTCTACATTATTTTTATCTTAAAAAAGAACCACAAAAATACAAGAGTAAATGGGCATTAGCATTATAAAGTTATAATGTTGATTTACTATCTCATATATAATAATATTTATACACTCTTAATATATTATACTTACGTGTGTTAGTGAGTGACAGATTTATTATCTTGTTCTTCTTGATTGATTCAAGATGGCCATTTTCATACTTGATGTTTGAAAACAATATATAGTTTTGATGTGACTTACTTAACCGTTTATTGTATTAAATATATATATTTCATAACAAATAATAACTGCGATATAATAAAAAAAAACAGCTTTGAAATGTACTAATGCAACACACAAAAAACAGAGGTACTTTTTTTTTAAGTGTTTATAGTTTAAAAACAAACGCCATATTATATTTAACTGTAATCTGAGCTGCATAAACCACTCTTTCTTTTAATGGATTTTTTAAATTATTTATTAGAATATTATTTTATTATTTCAATATTCTAATCTACTTTTATAGATCATTGACTATATTACAATATTATAAGTAATTAAATATACACATACCATAATGCAACAAATTCTTTTTATACGCATAGATTCGTATATTATTATATACACACTCTGAATACGATGGTAACATTGGTAACAATGTAATAAATGCAAGATTTTCGACGCATCGATTCGGGCAGTCGATGGTCGTGTGGTCAAAGGGTATTGAACTTAAACAAATGGTTGTTTCCAAAGTTCGCTGGTTCGCATCCCGCCTCTGCCGATATTTTTTCTGAACGAATCGATGCGTATAAAAATAATTTGTTGCATTATTGTTGCAGTATGTGTAAATTTAATTACTCACTCTTTATTTATTAAATAAAGTTTATTTTCTACTTCCATGGTAAAATATGGGAGCAGTCAAGGCAGTCTTTCATACTTCTATCAATCAAGAGGCGAAAGTGAGGTGAAGGTAAACCTTGTTTGGTATTATACTTAGGATCCACAGGAGAGCATAAAAGTAGCTGCCTTTGTCTTTAAAACCCCGGGCTCGCAGCGTCCTGAAATTCCGTGCTGAACTATACGTATAATGTACTCAGCTAAACTTTGAGAGACATACCTGACAATGGATCAGGCAAGGACTATGACCGCTGACAGACCTTTGTAGTGGCAGTTTGTGACGACTATATGCTCCAGTAAGGGGAATAAACGTATTATGATGATAAAAGTTAAATATAATATTCATATTAAACTTGTATGGAATCACATTAATTTATAAGTCGGAGTAATAACCTGATATTAATATGGATAAAGGTAGATAGTCTTAGTTGGCAGTCGTGCTGAGGTTGCTTCAGTCTGGGCCTTGACATGTGACGTGTCCTCATACCAGGAATTAGGATTATGCTAATGCCTTAGTCTCGCTAGAAACCCCGCATACACACGGAGCACTGAGCATAAATATTCATGTGTCGTTACACTTTCAGTACAACTTCATGAAACGTTAAATGACTTCAGTACAAGAGACGACAATATATGACTTCAATCAGAAGACGTTGTTTTGATTACATCTATATTTGGCTAATCACATGTTTAACTTTCTTAAAAGTGTAATATCTTAATTACGAGTATTTTGATACATTCTTAGGAGATTTATTCCATATAAATGTATGACATCGGTATAATATCCCTGAGTATAATATACTCTGAGACAATTAAATAATTGTGAATTTCATTGGAATACTTTTAATTCTATTTTTTTTCAAGAATGCAGATAAACAATATATTTTTTTATTAATGTATAATATTCACCAATTTATCTGTAATTTTTTTTATATATGCTTTAATTTTTTTACGCTTAACCCGACAATCGCCGTAAGCACACATGTGCGCTATACGTAGACAATCGCCATAAGCACAGCTGTGCGCGCGAAATATTCGAAAGATGTATTTCAAAATTAATTCCGATTTTCTCACAACGACATATTTTAAAATATAACAAACCAAACAGATAGAAAAGGAAATATCCAAGAGATAGTGTCAAGGGTTGACACTACGAACATGAGGCGATGAAGTGGTATTTAGCTTCACGCTATTATTCTGACAAATTCAATTTG
Organism: Glossosoma conforme; assembly: GCA_022606575.1. Classification (NCBI taxonomy): domain Eukaryota; kingdom Metazoa; phylum Arthropoda; class Insecta; order Trichoptera; family Glossosomatidae; genus Glossosoma; species Glossosoma conforme. The sequence continues at coordinate 699,501 of JAGTXR010000137.1, forward strand.
TTTCTATTTCGATAATCGCTTTACGTCTTTTACATTTGATATTGAAGTAAAAATCACTATGCGGGAATAAAATCAAAAATTATACATTGTAATAACTTACAGGTTTTTTTTAAAATAATGAGCAACAGACCGTCATCCATCCGCATTATTTACGCGATTACATTTTTTTAAAGTAAAACAGATTACTTAAAGTAAGTCGTTAAAATTTTATTTCAGAGAAGATTTATTACTTTTAATGAAATATTTCGTAACAGTTACGTTGGTAAATGCTTCTTTTTTATTCCTTTCAAGCCAGGCAATATTAGATGTTTTAACTTTTATGTGTTTCATATACCCATTTTTTAATGTTTACATTATTTTTCTATGTATACCTGTACTTTATATCAGCATATACAGTATACAGGTATCTATACCTGTATAATTTATATAATGTACCCGCATCACACCGCAAGACAGGTAAGTCTCCTTGATAATGCTCTCATTTAGAGTATGATCAGTTAGCAACTGATAAGTCCAGTAGGAGTCCAATCTGAACAATTGTGGCCATTTGCACAGAAGTGCTAAAAAAACCCGTGAAAGAGATTAGACTCGCATTCACGGGTTGAAAAGAGATCTGTATATACTATTATTATCTTCATTATATACCTGATGCTTGCTATATCCCGAATCAACCGTAGAATAAGTGATGACATTAGCAATTAGAGTATATCAACGCCTCAAAATGTTAACACGTACTATTAAATTAATCATTAAAATATTATTTTTTCTCTTATATTGAATGGTTGGAATACAAAATTTACATTGATGAAAGTGTTTTTTTGTTTTATTGCACCCAGTGAGGCAAATTTTGGGGTTATCTCTTCCAATTATTTCTTACCCCAATCGCAACAGTGTGTAAGGAAGAGAAAGGGTTCCTCCACGATCTTTGTTGCCTTGTTGGTCATAAACCAGCCGCCATAAAGCAGAAGATCCAACGCACTCCCGGCTATTAAACCTTCTAGACGTTTCCCTGCTTACAACCGCTCGCTGAATAAAAATGCCCAGAAAATTGAACCTGTTTCAGCATTCGAACGAAGGCTTTGAAGGAACATCATGCTGAAAGCTTTGGGACTAATTCAAGGCTAATATACGACATTTTTATGTGCAGTACGTGTACTTTGATACATTGAAACTTTTACGCGCCCGGTAATAACACTGTAAAAGTAAAGCAAGACAAAATTGATACATTTTATTCTATTCGCGAAATGGTAAAATGTCACTTCGATACTTTCACGAATTTGTATGACACATATAAAAATTATATTTTTTAACTTTCTTTACCTTGACGTGTCAACTTCTAATATGGAGTATGTAGCCACAGAAGTGACACTTAATACCGCAACTACCAGGTCCTACGTCATGAAGGTGATTCATATCCTAAAGTTTTTCCAAATTGACTTTACAGTCATCGATAGCGAAGGAAAAATACATATTTATTTCGTTTTAGAGTTAAACATTACATGATGTAGAAATAAATATTGTTCTAAAATAGAACATTATTTAATCGAAGCAGATTTGATGTTTTGAAGCAACTAGTTGTCACATAGATTCAAAGTAAACATAATAATGTATTAAAATAAATAACTACATACAAATAGAAAATGCTCTGCTATGCTGAGTAGTAGCATAAATTCAAAAAAATAAAGTAATATACCTATATTTATATATATCATTAGAATAATTATATAAGTCGGCTTCTCTGCCTAGTGAGAGGATTATTTTCTTAATCTTAATATTCAAGTTGTGAATAAACAATATGTGTAAAGTATTGGACTATATTGGAAATAATACTAAATAAACTATGAATTTTCATAAAAATCTAATGTTTTACAACACAAAACGAAACATTATTTTAAAATTAATTTTTTATCATATCGGTTCCATAATTGGATCATATGAATACCGCAAATTGGCGTTTGACAATTCTGCAAGCTCAGAATGTCTATATTTTGTCCCAGAACACCTGTTTTTCCGGAGATTCACATGGGAAGATAAATGGCTAATGATATTTATAACATTATATATAGAATAAATAAAATATAAATAAATAAAAAAGAGTATAGAAATACTAGATGATTAAGTCGACTCTTTATAAATAAGTAATTATAATATTTCTCTTATTATTTTACTAAATGAAAACGATGAACGTAAAGATTTTGAATTACTACTTTTATTTCTTTGAATTGTATAATTCAAATTATTGATCATTATTCCATACAAGTAACGTATTATTTTTACTCGTAGAACAAGTCGTGGAAGCCACATTGCTCAGTCATTAAAGTAAAAATAATAACGATTTGTATATCCAATGAATAAATATTATACAATTTTATATTTAAATATACTTCAATATGCATTCCCAAACTCGTTAATATAATATATTTTACTTGATACTTATTATATTATATGATAATGATTATAAATGCACCCGTGAAACTGCCACATAATATTCTAATTCGATACTAGTAGGAGCGTGTTTACCAGAAATACACAAACATTGATTACTCAATAAATTTACTTAGTTACTTCTCCAATCCTTCTAGGAACACGCCAGCTCCCCGGTAATAATTTGGTTAGATTCCTAAACAAACAGCAGTGATGGGCCCCACACTCGTGCGATATGTATAATTTAGTTAGAAGGCGCTTCCTTATCGAACCTTAATAATTATGTAGGCTCCATTAAAAGCTGACAAGACAACTAGTGCAAACAATCCACCTTGAGGATGGAGGCGCCGATCCAATCTTAGTTCGAAGGATTATTCAGTCCCATTCCCAGAGCAAAGAGAATCCTAAGTCCACAAGATGGAAGGTGGCTTATTTTAAAATATTATACAATAGTAGTAATCCGGACAAACTTCGAAATATTATTTAATGGTGATAAAATTATTAAACTATTGTTTTAAAATTATCTTCTATTGAAATGATCTCAAGTTGTAGATTTAACGGTTTCTAGTACCTAAACTGTTTATCTGACGAAAAAAACTTCAATTCATTGAATCGTTAATTTTCCAACGTGTATTTTGATGCTATTACATTTTTTTTTCTTTCTGAAAAACCGATAAAAGTCCTGATTACTTTTTTCATTTGCTCGTAAATATGCAAAATTAATACTTATGTTATAATTATTTGACGCTATATAAAAGAAGATATATAGATCCGGCCCCTAGTTCCCAGCAGCTTCGCTATTCCTGGCCACGGCAGCGGCCATGGTAACGGCGGGGCGGGGGGTGCTAAGAATCACTGGGTTACTGCAGGCTGCCACAGACGACTATTTATTGCTACCTACAACACGAGAACATTGAGACTAGATGAGAAAATCGTAGAACTGGAAGAGGAACTAGATAGAATCAAATGGAGCATCGTTGGGCTGGCCGAAGTTAGACGAGAAGGAGAAGGTCTGATTAAACTCAACTCAGGACATCTCTTATACTATAGAGAAGGGGATCAAACCTCTCAAGGTGGAGTTGGCTTCCTTATCAACAAGGAAATTGCCAACAACGTCACCGAAGTTAATAGTATATCCCCGCGAGTATCATACCTGACGCTTAAGTTATCGAACCGATACTCCTTACGAGTGGTGCAAGTATATGCCCCAACGTCTAGCCATACCGATGAAGAAGTAGAAGCTCTATATGAAGACATCGAAAAGCCCTACAATACAATAAGACACATTACTGCATAGTTATGGGAGACTTTAATGCTAAGATTGGAAAGTGCTGTGGAAACGAGAAATTTATAGGACAATATGGAACCGGACTCCGAAATAACAGAGGACAGATGATGGTAAACTTTCTACATGCTAACAAAATGTTTTGCATGAACACATTTTTCAAGAAAAACCAAAACGCAAATGGACCTGGAGAAGCCCGGATGGTAACATAAAGAACGAAATTGATTTTATTATGGCTAATAAGAAGAATATAGTCACTGATGTCTCAGCGATGCAATGCTTTAGTACCGGAAGTGACCACCGTCTCGTTCGAAGTACTGTGCACCTAGACATCAAACTGGAAAGGAAAAAGCTAATAAAACAAAGAGTTATACGTCCGTTAAATGTTCAGAGCAAGCTTGAGAAACTTTTCAGCTTGAACTACAAAATCGATTCGCAGCACTGGAAGATAGTGATGACACCGACAACGTCAACAAACTTAACGAAAGAATCATTAATAGCATTAAAGAAACTGCCAAAAAGTCATAAAGCAGTGCAAAAGAAAAAAGGGTCAAAATTCTCAGACAAAACGATAGCTCTTATGGACGAACGTCGTAAAAGCAGAAGCATCCAAGATTACAATACCCTGAACAAAAAAGTGAAAAAATCCATGAGATTTGACATTCGTCGTTCAAACACCGAGTATATCATGGAGATTGTTGCACAAGGCCGAGGGTCAAATGCATTTAGCAGACACACCTCTATAGGACAGGCCCAACTTTCCAAATTAAAGACACACGATGGGAAGATAACAACAAATCTTAATGATATACTGAAGGAAATAGAACATTTCTACGGGTTATTGTATTCATCTACGATGCCAGGTCCTAATGACAGATCTGCGGACGACAAGAGGGCTACTCTCACAAAGCACTGGTCTGAAGACATCCCAGATATAAGTATATTCGAAATTAAATCGGCCCTAAAACAACTTAAGAACAACAAAGCCCCTGGAGAAGACGGAATTACATCTGAGCTTCTGAAAGTAGGAGGAACCCCTCTGTTGAAAGAGCTTAAAAAACTATTCAACAAGGTAATAGAACATGGAGAAACCCCGGCGACATGGAGTACGAGTATTGTGATATTGTTCCACAAAAGGGGATAAATCACTGCTCAAAAACTACCGACCCATTTCCCTTCTTTCCCATGTGTATAAAGTATTCTCCAGAATTTTAACAAACAGGCTGACGGGTCGATTTGATGAATTTCAACCTCGAGAGCAAGCTGGGTTTAGGAAAGGCTTTAGTACAATTGATCATATCCACACGCTAAGACAAATCATTCAGAAAACCGAAGAATATAATCAGCCACTCTGCCTCGCCTTTGTAGACTATGAAAAGGCATTTGACTCAATCGAGACTTGGGCAGTGCTAGATTCACTACAACGCTGCAAAATAGACTATCGGTATATAGAGATAATAAAATCTCTTTACAAATCTGCAACAATGATGGTCCAGCTCCATGATAGCACTAACAATATTTCTATAAACAAAGGTGTTAGACAAGGAGATGTTATATCTCCAAAACTCTTCACAAACGCCCTAGAAGATATTTTTAAACTGCTATCCTGGACAAAATGTGGAATAAATATTAACGGAGAGTACATTTCTCACCTCCAATTTGCAGATGACATAGTGCTAATAGCCGAATCACCTAACAAGCTCCAAGACCTCAATGAAGCGTCGAACAAAATTGGTCTGAAAATGAACATGGATAAAACAAAAGCCATGATTAATAGTCATATTTCACAGACCTTTGATCCTATTTCCATTGGAGGAACAGAAATAGAGGTTGTAAACGACTATACCTATCTGGGACAAGTAATACAACTAGGGCGAAATAACTTCTCAAAAGAAATCGACAGGCGCATACAACTGGGATGGGCAGCATTTGGAAAACTAAAGTACATTTTTAAAGCGAAAATTCCGCAATGCCTTAAAACTAAGGCGTTTAACCAATGCGTCCTCCCTGTATTAACTTATGGCGCAGAGACATGGAATCTGACAGCAAGTCTTACCCATAAAATAAAAGTCACCCAGCGTGCTATGGAGAGATCCATGCTCGGAGTGTCGCTAAAAGATAGAATCCGAAACGAGGAAATACGCAGAAGAACTCAAGTAGTGGATGCTACCCATATCTGTCGAAGAGACGATGGTCGATGGGGAAGAAAGAAGAATAGCGAGAGTGACCTGGATGCGGAAGGCGGAGGATCGAAGAGGATGGAGACTCATGCGGGAGGCCTACGTTCAACAGTGGACGGACACAGGCTGATGATGATGATGATGATATAAAAGAAAAGGTTTTTTTAAAGATTTGTGTTGAATAGTTTTTTCATCGGATATATAACTTATGCGCAGGATAACGTTATTTTTTTTCAAAATTAGACAATTAGATCAAAGAGAGAGGCAAAATATTAATTTATGAAGAATTATAATTTCGAAATCTACTGGTTTGTCTTGGATGCTGTCAAAAACTGTGCATAATAAATATATATTTGGCGGCGCTCTTTATCCAAAGATGCCTAGAAACGAGGCAAAAATAATAAGTACTTGTGAGGAACGTAACTCTCAGATTAGTATCGGATATATAATATACGAGTAGATTATAAATGTAAAATTATAATTATTAAAAAGTTATGTACTATTCGTAACTTCAACACTCGTGAAAATTATTCATAAAATGAATTTGTTATGAAATAACTTATGTATTTTATAAACAAACTTATATTAATGAAAATACTAACAATATTAATAGGTACCTTGTAAATGTAAACATGAATAGTTTACCACAATTCAATTTCAGTTTACTGAAGTGAACTGTGGTTTGCGGTTTTTACACCTGAATTTCATTTGCTCGCTATATAAATCCAAAGACCATTTCAGCTCAGTTACTTTCAAGTTTTTAAAAAACAGATTATTTTGAAAGCTACTATTGTTTTTGTAAAAAAAAACACGTTTGATGCACAGATGTCAGAGTAACGCCATAAAAAGCTTTTTTAATCGAAAGCTTAACAAAGACAAAACTATTTCGATGTTTGGATTGGTACATTAACATTACCGAACGATTAAGATTTTATCGAAGACTTTCCTAAGAAACGGTGTAAGCGAGTAGGGCAAAACCAAGGATGAAATCTGGCTGCTTTAAGCTAAGAATATTTTCTTTTAAGCATTCTTGCCTTTATCATTTTGGTGTCAATGATCTGAAGTTAGGTTTAAGTTGTTGCCATTAAATTAGATTGCACCCTCAAGAAGGGTATTTTCATTTTCGGTTTGAAACAGATTATCTTAACTGATTACAAAATGGTGCGGCCTACGAAAATGCCACAGAATAGTACAGTTTAAGAAGCTTCTAATACACTTTAAAGCAAATTTTCATTGTACACCACCTTTCGAATTCAGGAATATCTTAATAGTTTTTACATCATATTTCGCGAATATTTTCGCCGTATTTGTTTCCAAAAAGTCTTGCCAGCTTTAATTATTTAACTTATCAATAAAATTATTGTAAATTAGTTTGTTATTAAATGAACGTAGTATTTCATGTGCCAGTAATGCAGTTGATAATTAATTTGGAAAAAATATTATTTTAGTTGTCTTTAGAATGTAATAATAAAGTGAAATATTTCTACAATAAAGTTATATTTTATATTAAAACAAATGTAGTCCAGAATAAAAATAAATTCATATAAATATTGTTTTATCTCTATGATGTTAAATAATTACGAGTATTTCAAATTTCCCTGACATTTTTCCTGTTTTCCACAAGCATTCTAATCAAAATACAAATAATAAATCCAAATGAAGAATTATATAAAAGAAATCCCATCAACATGTTACAAAATATCAATTGTGATTACATATTTTTTTGCTCATGCACTTCATTTTAAGCAATAATCATCTTAGATATTATTTTTGTATCTTTACATATTGTTGATCATTATTATGTATCTATATATTATATTTTATTTTATAACTATTTTTTATTGGTATTTACAAATTATGTATTTTTGATCACGGATTATTATTTCTTGCAATGTTTTTTATTTGTAAACTTTACATTTCTTTTTAAGGATGATATTTTTTCTATAAATAATAAATAAGATGTTTTATTCTTCACCATTTTACAATTGTATTGAATTCCTTGTATCAATTTGCATACCTGTTTTTTTGAGTGCATTCTATTTCTGCTGTCTCGTCATTTTTTACGAAACCTGCAAAGGAGTCTGCCTTATTTGGGGTTCAAGGAAGTATTACGTGTAAGCATATCATAATGCAATCAATATGTTACCTGTATTTCACTCTTAGGTCCCAAGGCGGCGTGTGTGACCGCATTCGGACACTTGTCACTGTATTTGGTGAGCGAGTCTGGCATGGTCTGGAAGGTTCCCACATCCCCCTGGTTGCTCCTCGGCATCAGCGAATCTCCAATGGGATCGCGAGACTCTTGTTCAGCCACCAGCATGAAGCCGGTGAACTTGTTGTGTGTTTGTCCCACGTGCATCCCCTGAAGAGTTACTGAAAACAAAAAACACATATAATGTATTAACGATCATCTTTATGAGAAAGTATATAAGGCTGTAACTAGTTATGAAACATAGGGCTAACCAAGTCACTTCTTATCAGTCACTGAGAGTACAAACCTACATTGTTTCTACAAACTTATTTAATTCTGAGCAAAGCAACAAAATATGCAGAGAAAATATCCGTTACTTGAAATCAAATTTCCTGAAGAATAATGGCACTAAGATTGCTGAAATGTAGCTGTCACCCAAGTTTGTCAAACGTAAAAAATTATAAGACCGAGTATCAAACCCAAATAATCCATTTTGATGGAGCGACTAACTAGATAAATAAGATTACCTATCAATTCAAATCAACCAAAAATATTTACTACTTCTATATGAATTACGTAATTTAGATATGTGAGTTACGTAACATAGTATATGGAGAATAAATTAGAACTGAAAAATGTTTCAGTTAGATAGAATGTGGTGAACAACAAGCTTTTCAAATTTGACATAAAATTTCAGTCAGCTTTTTAGAGATTTGTATAATGAGTCAAAATCAAAAGAATCTGTTTGATCTGTGTAGTTCCATAAATAGTTTTGGTATCTGCTAGAAAATGGGGCGCAAAACATCGAGTTACTAAACCAGCATAGTCCTGTTGAAAAAATGTTGTTTATTGATACAAAATGTAAATCGCCATTGTCTCGTTGTTCATTTTTGAAGAAAAATAGCCTGATTTTCAAAGTAATGTCGCAATATTTTTCAGCGTTGTTCAATAGTTCCATAAATTTGAATAAAAAATACCATATTGTTATTTTTCACGATTGTATTTTACCTATGTTACAGTATGAAAACAATTAATGTGTCATTTTGAATATTAAATATTTTGCTGGAATGTAGATTATATTAAATAAAATATCGACCATGTCCATACAGTCTAGTTCCTAACTGGAAATACCTGTGCCAAAAATTCATCTACATTCGATTTATAAATTTTATGCATTTTTTACGAGGTGTCAAACCAATTTCATCACAATATTGATGGCTGCCGCTTCCATTTTAAACGGAGCTTTTGAACCCGCCCTTCGTCATAGATAATTGATGTGTGCAAACGACAGATTTTACGCATGGGCTTTTTAACGAACCAACACTTTGTCAAGTTACACGAAAGCCGCATAACAATAAATGAGATAAAAATAATGTTTATTTTTTTTATTTTTAAATTATATTCAAATATGTTTTCAGAACATCATCTCTATGTCTGTTACCCTAACTGAAGCAAATGGACGTCTCAAACTGCCGCCAGAAAGTTCTGTCAGCCACCTTGGTCCTCGACTCATGCCATGTCAGCTCCACCCTCCGCAGCAACGCCAAATTTATTATTTCAGGACGGCAAGAGTCCGGGGCTTTCATAAAAGGTAGCTGTAGATTAGTTATATTGTTATGATAACGATTTAATATCGAATTAATTTAAATTTGAAATGATTTTGTTCCTTTTATTTATATTTTTAACATTAGAAAATTTTAACAGCGTATAAGAAAATTGGGACGTATTAATCTATTTAAGACTTTATTTTTTATCTATTTTACTATTATACTCGATGTTTTAAATAATTTTTTGTATTTTTTGCATAATTGAATAATATAATAAAAATTTACCTCATTTGAGTAGGTTAGATAATAAAATGATTTTTATAACTGTAGAAATAAAAATATAAAGAAACTGTCAAGGGATATTAAAGCCTTAATAATAATATTGTTTGTTTAGTTGACGATATTTTTTGATCAATTTTCTCTTGGGAAATTGACTACGAACTGTACAAATAATTATTTGGTAATATTTGCTTTGTTATAAATTTGATCTATCAATTACATATATTTGTCATAAATATTTACGTTTATTTTTTTATTTGTAATATAAATACAAAGTAGTTACATAAGAATACAACTGTAGAATAAATATATATACCTGTACATATCAATTTCGTTTATAGAAAATTATGTTTGACATTTTAAGCAATCTATTATGTCGGCAGCAAAATAAAATATGTTTTGTGTATTCATGCAATTCGTTAAAAATTAATGAATTTTAAAAATAATATATGTTTTTTAAAAATTCGAAATCATTAGTGGTAATATTTTTAATTGAAGATACCAATAGCTTAACTTTGTTTTGAAGACTCTTGCTATTAATAATAAAATATAATAATAATTAAATGATAAGAATATTTTTTTTACTATATCCGCTTCGTATATGGACACCATTAATTGACGTTTCACAGTTCTGTAAGCCCAGGATGTCTATGCCTTGTCCCAGAACACCTGTATACCTGGAAGTCCTCATGGGAACATAAATGGTTCTGGGGAGCCTCCAGCTTGCATTTACTGCTGTACTATCAAAGAAATATTAAGATGTTCAAAAATTACCTTTTTTAATAAGACTAGATGATAAATCCGATGTTTGCGAGGTCTGGACATTTTTTTTCCTTAAGGAGATTAAATCAATTTAAGAAAATTAAGCTTGGTTGAGATGCGAACCGACGGTGTCTGAGTGAAAAACAAACGCTTTAAGTATCGGACTCTGCTAAAAACATATACTCGGATATAAAAAATCTTTAACCCGTGATTCTAATCAAAAATGGTAATTAATCTTCTAATAAGCATCTTCAGTAATGCAATAAAACTTAAACGTAGTAATGAAAACTAATTACTCGCAATAGAAACACGCAAAAGTAAATATTCAAAGTATGTTTAAGATATTCTGTTTGAAATTCAAAATAGATACAGCATGAAAATAAACTTAGAGTTTGACAAACGTCATTAATTTTCACAGAGGAGCGTGTTCCATAGAAATGAGAATTTCTTCATTCTATCGGATAACTTTGCTTGATTGCTCTTTGTCTGGAAATATCAAACTTCGTGAATGCAATACTAAAAGTAACAGATATTATTCATAATTATTTGTCATGTCATATCTATGTAAAATGTTTTAATATTTGTACTTTACTCCATACATTTGGAACATTTGTTCTGTTAAAATAAATGATATTTTGTCACAGAACGATAATAAGAAATGAAATTATTGTATTATTAAAAGTCGTAATATCTGAAACAGAAATGGATTAGCGATAAGTAGGAATTCAAATTGAATTTTTAGGCATTATAAGTATTTTAATTTTCATGATATATTTGGTAAAAACAACCACAATCGTATGAAAAATCAAATTAATTTCTCTGATTTATTTAATATGAGGTTGTAAACAACTAAACCTATCTGGGACAAGTAATCCAACTGGCACGAAGTAACTTCTCAAAAGAAATCGACAGGCGTATACAACTGGGATGGGCAGCATTTGGAAAACAAAAGTACATTTTTAAAGCGAAAATTCCGCAATGTCTTAAAACTAAGTCGCTTAATCAAGGCATCCTCCATGTTTTAAATTATGGCGCAGAGACGTGGAATCTAACAGCAAGTCTTACTCACAAAATAAAGGATACTTAGCGTACTATGGAGAGATCCATGCTCGGAGTGTCGCTAAAAGATAGAATCCGAAACGAGGATATCCGCAGAAAAACTCAAGTTGTGGATGCTACCCAACGAATAGGCACACTCAAGTGGCAATGGACAGGACATATATCTAAGAGACGACGGTCGATGGGGAAGAAAAGTATTGGAATAGCGCCCAAGAACTTGCAAACGAAGCATTGGCCGACCCCCTGCAAGATGAACTGACGATATAAGAAGAATAGCGGGAGAGACCTGAATGCGGAAGGCAGAGTATCGAAGAGGATTGAGACTCATGCGGGAGACTTACGTTCAATAGTGTATTGATACAGGCTGATGATGATGAATATATTTGGTAGAACAAATCTCTCAACCATTCCTTTCACAATGTCATGAAGAAGATCACCATGGCGCATGATGTGACCGATCCATTGGGCTCGCCTCTCTGAGATGGTTCTTACTAGGTGCTTATCCTCCTTGATTATGCTGAGAGCCTCATTGTTCGTGACGTGGTCTCTCCAGGTAATTCCGAGAATTTCTTTTGTATGACCACATCTCAAAGGCCTCTTGTATGAATGTTATAGACGTCTTAAATGTCTTCCATCGCCGATGATTTTTCAAGACGATTTAATTTTTCTATAATTCATACCATCCTATATATATAGTATTAACGAAACTAGTAATACTATTTAATTCACATCAAATTAATTTGATACTTCGATAATACTTCTTCGCCTCTTTTGTACCCGATAAAACGTTGATACTGCTCTTTACATTTTTGTTTCAGCTAAATTTCACCCGGACTTTCTAACGTCTTCAACAGTATCATCAATTAATTATAGATTTACTTAGAATTGTAAAGCTTCCCCATCTACTTTTGGATAATACACCAAAATATTTTTTGCTAAAATTATGTAGTATTCTTACATAAGTGCATTTTGATGTAATTTTTTTTTAATGGCTTTTGTAATTATAAATATTGTTTTATTGTGACATCAATGAATTCTCTTATACATTAATGATTTCCTAAACCATATATACCCATCACAAAATTCATGTACACCTTTTCACTCACTCTTTGCTTTATATAGAGCCAACAAACATTTAACTAATTGACTTGAAAATGGCCATCCGACCTGGCTGAAACATGTTCTCAAAAATATATATGTGGAATAAATTCTAAAAAATCTTTTATTTATATCTGATAATATGGTGTAATATTTACAATAATAATAACTCTCTGAATTAATTGAAATTACGCCCTCGCTTGCTAATTTTGGATTCCAATCATCCATCAAGGCTTTTGCCGATTCGCTATAATTCCCTCAAATGTTTATGACAGCAGAGTCACTGAACAATGAAGTTAATTACAGTTCTGTAATCAGCTCCCCTAGCGACCGCCAGCTGCAGCGGCTGTTTGCCGATCCGCGAGTTTCGCTGACCGGTGCAGTTTCAGTACAATCAATGAGAAACTCCACCCATTCATTCTAATTCAATTGAATCATTTCGCTCCTAAATTTAACCAAAATTCATCACGATGTCATACACTTTGCTGGATCTGCTTAAATCAATCATATCAAGTCTGTTCATACAAACCCATACGAAACATGAAGACTATTATAATATCTAACGAATTTAGTATACAAAATGTATGCACGATTTATTTCTGTGAATATATTTAATTTTCTTTAACCCTTTCGCATCGGTTGTCGGCATATGTCGTCAAAGATTCCCCGACCGTTGACATCGGTTAACGTGATATATCATTTTGCTACCATCAGTACTCATTGTGACATCTACGGTAGGAAATTGAAAGTGCAGTCATTCCCTTTATCAACCTACATGTATTATTTACAGGAATCTGTAAAGCATGTAAATATATATCGTTAGGTTTCGTCACAGGAGCGATTTTTCTGTAAGCCACATGTGTCAATGCCACCACATGTATGGAGTTACATAATGATCGTTTGTTAAATATAATAGTTTTTTATGCATCATCTGTTGGCTAAAGAATAGAAGAACCAATGTTATATATTTAAATAGGATCAGATAAGTACATTTATGCTTTAAATACTAGTCAAACACGCCGTATTGACATTATAATTTGTATTCCACCGAGCCGTAACGAAAGGGTTAATTATTAAATTATGTAAAAAATGATCGAATTGATTTGAACACGATATTCAAATTATAACATGATATCTTTAATATGATCGCTCGTTAAACAGCATCGACGCGCAACATCTTTGGCGGAAGATCTCGTGACGTGCCGATGTCGGCCATTTTTTATTTTATTTATATCTCCATGGCAACTCATATGAATCATTTTTCTTGTACGAAGTTTTACGCAGAAAAACAATTTGCGTTGTGGTTGATGATAATTTGAAAGATCAGATTTTTTGGACCGAATGTTGGCCGGAATAAGCTAACACCCAGCTAACCTCAAGGTCAAGCTGGTTAGGGACTCTATTGTCCTGGAGGTAGTAAATGCCCTCCTAAGGCGGATGAACCTGGTCAACGGCATTAGGATGTGGAAATAAAGGGAAAATACCACATTAAAGGTCTTAAAGACATCCCACGTATCAGCAAAAAAATTATTGCATCTCAAGTAAAATTTTCCGGAGATAAAATAGTCCCCCAATCGGATCTCCGGGTGGGGACTGCTCGAGACAAAACAACCAAGACAAATAAGAAAAACCTTCAGCCAACAAGATATGCCACCTGGAATGTTCGAACATTACTGCAGAACGGCGCCCTAGACGGGAGTATTTGCAGCAAGTATTCGAGGACATGAACTGTAAGCGCTTATGCTGAGCTGAAAAGGGTTGCGGAGGACCGAGAGGAATGGAGATCGAGATGCAAGATTCTGTTGCTGCAAACCAATCCACCGGATTGATACTACGAAGAAGATCAATTACTCATTTATTGTTATTTATATTTTAAGCATTCACTATCAGTGATACGTAGTACGTCTGTGCATGTCGAAGCCGATGAAGCTCTCATAGATCGCGAAACTGCTGTTTTTCATCAAGTGAAACAGTACTCAGTGTGTTCCATGTTAGAACGAGTATGAAATTTTTATCAATATAATCACTAATTAAATTAGCAATTAAAAATACTTTTTTAAAATGAAGACAGGCTCGTGATTATAATTTGCGTTATTATTGACAATACGCATTATCAACGCTTTATTAACCGTACCACAACCATCCAGACAGGTTCTGTGTGAATATAATTTAAATAAATAAAAATCCAAGCATATTCGTATTAGCATTTAACAACTTTAACAAAAGTCATGCACGATGTGACGGGTAAATCTCTTTTTTAAGCTCAGTCGTCCATGCCTTGTTCACAGAACACCTGCTACCTGAAATCAACATGGAAACATTTGAAAAGAGTCTCAAGGACAAGAGTCCGCGAAGGACTACAGCTCTAGTACCATATAAATATTTCGGTTCAATAATCAGCGTTTTTAAATATATATAATTATCAGTCCAACGCTTCCGAGGCCTGGACATTTTTGTTTTTTCATTAAAGGGTGGCTCAACCTTATAAATAGTTATAATGTAATTTAAATAAATAGATATTATTAAAAGCATATAAATTCTCATGTCTTTATTTTAGCAAAAATATATAAGTACAATAAAATTGTTTGTGCAATGTGCAATGTCTAATCACTCCAATCCAATATCCGAGTATTTGAAAGTACGTGCATCATATCAAATTTAATTTTAATAAAACAATAATACTTGTGGCATAAGATATGTAAAAGAAAATGTATAAGTACAATCAAATTGTTTGATACTTATTCTGATGTTTGTGAACACAGACAAAAAATATTTTTGCGACAAAATAGAGTAAAAACAATAGGAAAAATATAACACAAAAAAAATACAATAAAATTGATATTGTATTTCAATGCCGAAACGGATTTATCGGATGAAAGCCTTATCCATAAAGGCTTTAGAAATTTCGTCGTCGGTGGATTTCGAGATGCTGTCTTCGTCCATACACCGGGCTGGCCTCGAAATTCCCACTCCGTTATCCACGTTACTCCCTGCCCCTCGGGCCGCCACTAAATGGCTTAGCAAGCTCTTCAACTTCGCGTGCGGTCTGCAATTAGCTATTGATTACAGTCCAGTAACGTATTTAGTCGGCATTTTTGGCAAAAGCACGTACATAGAAACAACAGATTATCTCCGAATGGCAAAAGATTAATTGCCGGTTCGTGTCGCGAACAAAACCTCTTTGTATAACTACCAAAAAAAGTTTCCAGGCGGACGGGTATCTGATTTGAAAAGTAAATCGGGTGTCCAATACTGGGATTGTGGGGTAATAAAACTTCGCTTTGAGACATTTTCAATGGATGTTTCTATATCTCCGGCCTTGATAATTTTAAACGTAATAGAAATTTGAAATAACAACTTAATGTAAATAAGGAATATATTTTATCAAATTTATCACAATATTTGATTAGTGATTTTCGATGTTTTATTAAATTCCTAATTTTTTATTTCTATTCACTCTTAACTTACAACTGTACATAATTGTTCTGTTTCCAATAATTGAGCAAAATTACTCTAATTTGAAGATATTCAAAACAATATGTTTATTATTACTTGCTCTATCACTTTGTAAAAAATAACAATCTTCCAACAAAAGTAATATTTTAATAATTATTTTTTAACATCCGAAATAAATAGATGCATTAAAAATAAGCCTTTCGTGCATAAATAGAATTTTATGACATAAAATTTTCAAATCGTATACATACATCTCTTTTAACGATGCATATCTTTCCATTGCACGAGAAATCCCAATTATCTTGAATAGGATCCTCTAGGGAGGCTTTACATTGACTGCAATCTAATAGGTACTTATTTAGGATTCAGAGCTTTGCTGAATTCGTTATTTATACAGAAAAAAAATAGAGAAAGTTAAAACAATTAAATATAATATCACATAAGCAGTTCCTATTTTAATGCAATATTTTTTAATGCAAACAATCCAATATTATCATTTTACTAAAAAAACACACATAAATAATGATAAAAACTTTTTATGTGTGAATTATGTGAATATCTTGATGAACTCCATACCTTATACCACGTGTGCTCCTCTTACTGGAGCATGTAGTCATCACGAATTACTGCCACAAAATGCGAGGCTGGTCGTGACTGTTTTTAATAGTTAATATTTAAGGGGGTTGAGTACTTAAATTGATTCTCTCCAGACGTGGACCATTCGGTCTTAAGAGATGACTCACTCCAGCTATTTTGGTCATTTGTGTAATATATGGGTGTGTTGTAAGCAAGGAATATATCTGGGAAGCAGGTTGACTATGAGAGAACAAAGCCTGAAGGAGATATGGGATGTTAGGCAGCGATAGATTCAAGCACCATGGAATTACAACGACATATTCATTCGGTAAGCCTCCAGAGTATTAGTCTTGATAACATTTATTAATTAGTTGACAACTATGCTGTCTTCTTCTTCTTCTTCGTGTCAGCGACGTCAAATTATTTTTTCCCAATATCTGGCAACATGGATAGCTCGTGTGTTGCCCAGCATTAGGTCCTGAGATGTGCAACTTGTTGGGCACATGGAGCAGCATCTTAGGTGTGAGGCGGTTTGCAGGTCTCCACAGTCGCACAATAGTGTCTCTCCCTGCCGAAGCATTCCCCATCGCTCAAGGTTGTCCTTTTTTCTATCAACTCCGGTTCTTAATCTGTTTAGGGATTTCCAGGTCCGCCAGTCAAGGCTCTTGCCAGTTGGGAGGCCTTTCTTTGGAGTAATGAAATCTCTGGTGCGATTTGTTGCCAGAGTTGGAGTATCTCATTTTCAGGGCCGAATGTGAGAGGTTGTGTGGATTTCAGAAAGCTTCTTCGAGACTTCAATCTTGGTGTTGGGGGTATCTGATTATACAAGCAGTGGGACGGTTGGTTGAATGCCTTACGCATTTCTTCGGCGCATATGACTTTGCGTCTTATGTTTGGTGGTGCGATACCAGCCAAGGGGTATAGTTTAGAAATGGGTGTTGGTTTGAGGCAGCCTGTGACGACTCTGCATGCATCATTCAGGGCAGTATCCACTTGATTACAGTGGGCTGATCGACCCCACACTGGTGCCGCATATTCTCCGGCTGAGAAACAAAGTGCTAAAGCTGAGGTACGAAGAAGGGGTGGTTGGGCTCCCCAGTGAGTGTTGGTCAGTTTGCGGATGAGGTTGTTCCTTGTTGCAACTTTCTGTTTGGTGTTGCTGCAATGACGCCTGAAGGTGAGGGTGCGATCTAGAATGACTCCGAGGTATTTTGGATGATCGCTATGTTCCAGTACTCTACCTTTCCACGTGACACGAAGCTTTCTGTTAGCTTCCCTGTTTTTAAGGTGGAAACAGCAGACTTGTGTCTTTGATGGCTTAGGTTTGAGATGGTTGGTTTCGTAGTAATGGGACATCTCGTTGAGTCCCTGGCTTAGGATGTCCTCAACTTCTTCAAACGTTACTGCTTGCGCTGCCAAGCCTATGTCATCAAGGGGAGCATGAAAAGAACCTCCACGCGGTGCCCCCTGGAAACGGAATTTTGGACTTCCTCTTCCGGCCAATCTTTTCAACCCAGCGACAACTATGCTGTGAGTCATTATTATATTTTATTCAAACTAAAATAATCGCTCTCGCATACGATGTATAAGATACTCGAACATCCACTTTGATAGACCCAATTACCTGAGCGATCTCTAATCTACACGACCCAGGTAACAGAAATCGCTGACCTACTTCATCTTACGGTCGCGGTGAGCTTGTCTGCACGAACAAATAGCATCCCCTATCGGAGCTTTCCACATCATCCGGGGCAATTATTCCACAAAATACCCCGTTAATTAAAACTAGCCGGATTAATATTGAGTTAATGGGAGCGCTGGCGAAGCTTGTGCGGTCGCCAGAATGTAGGCACCCCACTTTTAGGTAACTAAGCCAGTAATTGCTAACGGACGGAACAACTCTAGCAAAGCCCGCCAGGCTGCTCCGAACAGGACGTGCAGGGGAGCCCAAGCGCGGCCCGCGAACCACGCGACTCCTTAACTTCTCACTCCCCCCGAATAACATGTTAAATCCCATTAATTCTGCAGGCGGCAATTTTCAAAGTGGCTAAAACGTGAACGGAAATAATGACTAATCGAACACGTGATAATGAATCGACACGGAATATTATACTATAGACGGAAAGTATAGCTTTGTCTGGCAAAAATTCTATATCAAAATTGATCACTGTCACAGTCGCGAAGAAAATCTTATTACATTCAATAATATACGCAATATATACGAGTATTTTACAAATATAAAAACATTCTTTCAATCCGTGAAATACCAACGTAAAGTGTTGTTCAATTTGTCTTTTCTACCATTATTACTATCGCTTCCGCTGCTCCTCTGATCTCAAAAAATAAATTTCACCTGCACCCAACGACAACATACAAACTCGTTTTGCACTTGCTGAATATCTATGATGTAATATTATGATATTTTTATAAGTTACTTTTTGCGCTGCTTCAATATTTATTTTGACCTTAAAATGCTTCATTGCCGCCTTTAAGATACATCTGAGTATATTCTCAGAAAAAATATTGTCAAACATTTGATGCTCGATTAGGTAAAGGGTATATTACTTAGTTCATGTATTTATCTAGGACCTATTTCAAATCGACATTTTTGATACACTGGATTTCTTTTTCAAATTATTTTAAACATTAATGGTTACATTAAATCACATTTACTGCAAACGGGTAAAGCTCAATGGTCAAAGCGTTTCCAAAAGTCGTGAGTTCGATACACGACGGAGATTAAAAAATATATGTTTTTAATTGATGTATGAGCTCTCTCCCCCGGTTGGTGTGAATTTGATCCCTCACCTGTAAAATGCCAGTCAAAGCTTATTAATTAAAATTGGTGGTAGACGAAAGTCGTCCCGTGAAGACCACCCA
Source organism: Glossosoma conforme (assembly GCA_022606575.1). NCBI lineage: Eukaryota > Metazoa > Arthropoda > Insecta > Trichoptera > Glossosomatidae > Glossosoma > Glossosoma conforme. The sequence goes on from JAGTXR010000137.1 coordinate 719,238, forward strand.
TTCATAGCAAATTTCTGTAATAATAAGGATGATAATAATAAGCGTGAATCTCGGGCTGTATTCTATGACGTTGGCGGATTAACACTTCACATGCAGCGCTTAGCCATGTGCACCATGGTAAGCGTTATAGAATTCTACAGATGAGACATTAGAATTACTATCACCATCTGTCGGTATTCTCTTGTATGTGCTTACATAAAAAAAACAATTGAATTTATTTTCCGTAAATATAATTTTGTAATCGCAATACTATGTGTATGAATAGGTTATAAAAAAATCCTAGAACATAAAGTATTTTGATAATAACTTTCTTACTTGCGAAGGCTTACGCATAAAGAAATATATTACATTACGCAAGCATGTCTGTATAACTTTTTATTAAGTTTCATAAGGCTATCTAAAACAGCTAAGTAATCACTCGTTTTTCATGTAATAAAGTAAGTTTTCAGTGAATAAATCATTATGAGTACATTTTTCTTCTATTCTATTTAAATCACATATTTATTACTTAACTTAGTTTTTATATAGTTTTATTTTTTGTCTGATAATCAATTTTGTAGATGAAAAATTAATCGAAAAAAAAAATGGAATCAAATATGTATTTAATCATGAATCATGTATGTATGAATGGTTGTAAATACGTGTTTTATAAATGGTTTATTTCGACAACCTACTGGTATTAAGTTCATTTTTCTGCGATAAAATAAATATAAACAATGGAGGAAATTCCGCGAATGGAACAGATACTTAAAGCATCATTAAATACTTCGGCTTTCTCGGAAAATCTTTTCTCGGGTCAAATGGTGAATTGTTTTATTGTTGGCGGGGTCTCACTCGTAAACTGAGGCAAAATTAAATCGTAAAACTGCTGAACTACATAAATGACTGAGGTAATAAAACGACAATGGAATTCAACATATTAAGTTATGGTCAATTATGCAAACATATTATAGAGCTGCCTCGTGTACGCAAGGATAATTAAATACTTGGCTTTCACTAACAATGTAATTGTAAAAATTATAGTACCCTTGATACTGAGAAGCAGAGAGAGCATATATGTACTTTGCAGTAGATAGATAGTATTATATGAACAGGTGATTTTTTATTAAAGCTAATTCTAATTACTGTCAATTAATAACATTAGTGTATAAATTAACTGTATTTAAATTTCAATTAAATATTTTTAGTTTTATTTCATTTTTGTTACATGACTGAATAAATACTTTTCGTCATTTAGCGGATACATTGTCAATACTTTATAAAATATATCAATAGTAGTTAAAATAATATATTATAATTATCTTTTATAATTATACATTACAACATAAAAGGTAACACTTAAACATTATTTTTTTATTTATAATTAAATTATAATATAAAAAAATAAAAGGTATTTAAACTAAAAAGATATAGAAAGTAAACATGCAATTTAATAAAGATGAGCATTTAAAACTAAGCCGAACAATCAATAAAATATGAAGCATATAATATTTAGAGAACTCGCAAAAAGGCGTACAATGCATATAAAAAAAGATCAAAGCAAACTTAATGATTTTAAGAGGCATCATTTAGATTTGAATTGTTTTCAAAGAGCTTAATTAAATAAAAAATAAGTGGTATTTCATATGAAAATATTTACGATTGAAAGAATAAAGAAATATAACCTGATTTTTATTCTGATCTATAAAAATTACGTCCTTGGCTAATATTTTTATTTTTAAATATTTTACTAGAAAAATCACTTTCATAAGATAAAAGGATAAAAAAAACATCGCAGTGTATTTCACTTTTCGCGGCGCTCGAATGGAAATTCTTCCGTTCACTTTGCGCGACTTGTTTTGTGCCGTCGCTTCTTTTTGGCTCTAGGCGAGAATGGCTTTCTCAAGATTATATTATTAATTTGCCCTGTGGCGTTATCGAGCGCCGGAATTCGGCTTCTTGATCTCGGGTGGAGTTGTCGCCGCGGGCGCAGACGATACTGATGCTCCGCGAGCGGGAGCAAAGTTGACGGGGAGATAAATCCACGTGGGGAGCGATGGGGAGGCTGAAGGTTGAAGGCTGCTGGATGCTGCTAACGAGATCACAGCCTCCGCGGTACCGACCGCACTACGCCCAGCACAGATTATCTGCGGATGAGACCGCGACTATCGCTCGCGGAGATCAGAGTTCGGCAACCCGGCTTTAAAACGCGAGGAAAAATAAAAAAAAACCTTTGAGCGAAAAAAATACGTCTACATAACTTTTGATCACACTTTTTAATGTTGAAATCATCTGCATACATGGTTTTTTGTGTGTTTTTTTTTATTTCGTTTTGGGTCGAAGCATGAATACAGTAAGACTTCGCTTAACGCGGGGAATACGTTCCACATTTACCTCATCTAAACTGGTTTGTTTAACTTATTCCATTATTTCTTCCACTATTTCATCCATATCGACAGAGTGTCCAATGTCTTCGATCTTACTTAAATCTAGCTGTGCACAATTTCGGGGAATCCTCGGGTTGAAATAAAAGAGTTCTAAACCGAAACAGCGCTAAACGAAACATTGTTAAGCGGGGTCTCACTGTATTTGCAATTAACAGAACTGAGTGGTGGCACTTTGTTTTGACAGATATGGTGATCAACGTACTATGATCTTACCGTTTTAACATATAAGTACTCCTCTGATTATTTAAATTAAGTAACATTAAACGCAAATCATACTTGGATAGGCTACTTAGGACTGTCGTGTGTCATTAGTTTGTTCTAGTTGTTCTTTAATACCAAATAATATTGGCCTTGGAAGCATCGGGCGTATCTTCTTAAAAATGCTGAATTATGCGAAGGTACCAAAGCTACTTTTAATCCCTAGGCTCCCGCTCTAGTTGACATAGAGAGCAAAGCTTGTATGAACTCGTATATAAATTTAAAAATGATAAGGAGTGTAAAGGCAGCCGACGTAGGCAATATATATATATTAATATATACTTGTCAATGTAGCCAATATATTAATATATAAAAAAAGTCTACTGTGAAAAATATTCATAAGTTTATGAACGTATTTTATACAGTTAATTATTCTTCATCTTTGCTTGTAAATGATACAATGGATAATATTTAACTACTTTTTTAACCATAACTTATCATTTACATATGATATATCACTTGAATGTATTAATTAGTTAAAAAATATTATGCAAAAAATATATTGTTTTGATATCAAGATGAGATTGGCTTTTACGTTTCAGTACATCTTGAAGGTAATCAAAGGCATGATTAGTATTTTATATATAACAGAACATCCTATAGGTGCTCAGGTACCTGAATAATAAGGCGTAAATTGGCTTATTTTCTTCGCCCCAGAGCTTACGATAAAAGGTAATATTGATTATCTATGCAAACGGCATTTAAATGAGTTTTCTTCTATGGCTTAAAAATTTGTGCTCTCTAAGTACATCATTTACGAGTACATATATTTATAATCCAATTTTACTAAAATATACATAAAACAATTGTTTTAAAAGGTTATGACGGGATCTTTTACTGTTATAAATAAATAAATAATTTTAATAATAAAACATCTAATTATAAACTTAATGTTTCGAAATATCCTATTCTAAATAATTCGCAGTCAAAAATATAAACATATTATAAGGTTATAACCTATATATTACATTAAGTTACGTCAAGAGTAAGCGTTGGAAGACATTGTATTAGTACTGCTTAAATTTAACTTAATTGCCGTGAAAGGGGATATTTTATGATGTCATAGTTACCGCGAAACGGGAAATTACTTTAAGCATTTTATTAAACGACTGGCTCCATTAATAAACTGCCTCTTTGTAAGGAAATACTTTTCATGCTTTTACAGTCAACGTTAATTAGTACTAAAACTCAAGTAAATAGGCTAGGTTGTGTAATGGATATAGGCGTAGGAGTACAAACACAGTGTATCTCGGGACGCGCACGGGTTCTTTGATGTTTCATTGCTCCTACCTAAATAAAACTGTTGTTTGTACAGAATTGCATACAGTGAGCAAATAATAACAATTTTATATGTAACGTTGTATAGTAAACACGGCATTCAAGGAATGTATGAGGCTTTTGATAGGGGATGTAAAAAATATTTATTATAAAATATAATATACGATAATAACACTGTTTTCTTTTACGTTAATATGAACTAAGACTTTCTTCCTATAATATTTTATTTCTTTATAATAAAGAAAGGGAATATGTTTTTTAATTTATTTTTTCTTAACGATAATAGATATATAATAATAAAATAGATAAAAGCACATTTAAAGCGCGGTTTTTGTTAGTCTATCGATCATTCGACGCAAATCCATATCCGGATAATATATACTACCTGTTGCTTACCACATTGATTGGGTTGAGCCGCCATTTAAGACCAAATATACCTCAATGCATGATCCATGTGAATAAACACAGTACTCAGTGTGATTCGTGTTAAAACAAGGTAGATAATATTTATGTATTTAATAATACTTTCATCAATGATCCTGATTATCAAATCACCCAAAATATGTCTCGTATACTACAGCTGTTGTCTGTTCAAGAAGATCATTGGGAAGCATATATGATCCCAGATAAAGCTGCGGGTGCAGTAATGTCTTGAACAAAGTATTTACAATATATTTAGTAACGGCTGACCAATCATGGACGGATAAGGAAAAAAGACACAAAAGAAAGATAAAATAGAATATTATCATGGATTTCAATCAAACTAGTGGTGAGATACAATATAAATGTTTTTTTTTTAATTATATTAAATTATTAATGACATTTTACTTTCAGAGCCAATATTTTTTTTGTATTGTTTGCGGTTGGCACTATTTTGTAATATAGCAAAATGGTCGGATGTAACAAACGAAGTTTTCTCTGTCAACAGAGCATTGTTTCCGGTAGAGTTGGCAGACGGAGAGTGCTCAGCGGAGCAGGTATCGATAAAACAACTTATTGATCAAAGGCAACACGCTTCACTCGACAACTGCAATTCTAAATTATAACATGCAGTCTTCATTCACCATTAAATAATACTACTATATAATATATTTTTGCGAATAAATTTATACAAAAAAACTATAGTTAATTTGTTTTTTGATAATGGTTTTGCTGGTTCTGCTAACTAATCGTTGATGGAAGCGATGTAACGTAGAGATTCGTCGGCGGTTCGTGGGACCTTTAGTTATCGAGGACTGAAGCGTGTCTTGACGTGCCGGGTTTTGGAGACTGACTAGCTTTAGCCCTCGTGCTTAGTGGCGTGTCCATTTAGTGTTGCTACAGTTTCAAAGGAATGAAAATAGAGGTTTTTTAAATATTTTTTGTTTTACATCGGAAATCGATTTTGATATTAAATAATTATATTAGTTAAACTATCTTACAGAGTACATAGTTTATTCTTTGGTAAGCTACCACAGATTATTCAATGCTACTTTGATCAAAAGTACTCTCTACTCTTAAGTTACAGTACTGGGTGTTGTAAGGTGTAAGAAAATAAAGGAATATTTTCCCTCTAAGAACTAACGATCATGTCAGTTCAAGCGTAAGACAAACTTTTATCATTGACAGGACAAGGTGCGAGTCGTACTTGCCCATCATCAGCGCATTGGTTTCCGTCTCACCCTGATAACCATTTTCATCATTATACCTTATCATTTTTATTTAAATATATTCCTCTAGGGCATTTAATAACGCAAGCTAGAGGGCATCGTTTTGGGTTTCCGTTTACTCGATAAAGGCGTACCAGCGAAAAGCAGAGTAGTACGAAGCTACTATTTAAAGCATCAGCAGCAGCACTGCCTATCAAATTTGTTTAGGTCGACCAGAATATATAAATAAAAACTTTTTCTACTCTCTTTGTCAAGCTCTTTTCAATAAAGGTTTTTATTAACAATTGGTTTAATCACCTTGAATTAGGCAATCCCGCGACTTACTTAATTCAATAAGCTTTCAAGCAATTTACTACTACCAATAATGAAAATATACAAATGTCTGAATAAACGTTTGACAAAATATTGTCGAGACTCAGTGAACCGTTCCTCTCAAACGAACAGAAATCATATTACAAAACAAAAATATTGAAAGAAACTTTCCTCGTACGTTACACACCATTTCCCTCGAGCACTCTTGTGCCATCCCTCGTTGCTATTGTTACGTCCTCATGAATACCCCACAATCCGTTGAAAGTGGAGTCGTATTATAACTTCTTCTATTTGAGTTAAGCTATTAATAAAGTAGTGTTCTTTTCCACCTTTTCCCGTCTTGTGAAATTGCGAGCTCGGTGAAATGCAAACTTTACCAAAATTGATAATAAATATTTTATGATATGGGAAAATTTATGTAAGAAAGAAGCCATGAAAATTTTGTTCAATCATTTAAAATGGAGTTTCTCTTTGAAGCTTATATTTGAATACTTAATTAATACATCTTAACATTATATTTAAATTTAATCTATTTAGATGTAACAAGTTCAAGTATATGGGAATATTTCAAGATTATTACTTATTGAATTTATCATTCAATAAGTTGTCAATTGATATATATATTTTTTAAATATTGGATTAATTTAATGGACCAAAACTAGAATTAATGTATTTTTAAATGAAAATATATAAGCGAAAGTATTGAGTTTTAGAGATTTTAATGGGATATACATTATTAATGAAGTAATCTCTCATTAAAATTCTTAATTTATGAATTTCACGTCTTTCTTAAACATTTTAATTAAAGTCAATAGAAAACCTTAAAATGTAAATTTCAGCCAATGTAAATTTCAGCCTATGTAAAAAATAATGAAATCATAAACAAACTTCAAATGGGGTTCCTTTGATTAAAGTTTTTCATTCACTCACGACAAAAGAAAAAGTTGAAACAAATATTAGCTTGACGGTACCTACCGCTCGGAGGTAAAAATGTTGTACCTATAACAGGCTTTAACGAAAAAATACTGCTGTGTACGAAAAAGTTTTCACGTAAAATAGGAGTTAATAAGTTTCGGGCAATCCCTTGTTTAAGAGAACTAAAGTAGAGTGTAGTACTCTTAAGAAACATTCACGATTAGGTGTTAGGAGATAAAACAAATGCCATTTCAGGTCTTCTTTACTGTAGTCTATTTAGATATGTTAGTGTTCAAAACGTTATTTTGAATTATTAAGCATCCAAAAGTCTTTAAAGTAATTATTATAATCAAACAATCTATCTTAGATGGAATCTGTCAATTCATACAGTCGGGTACGACACAGGGCATTTTTTCCACTTTATGTAATTTGAGGGTATCAAGGTCCAAAACAACAGGTATCTAGGAATTTACGGTGTATGAAATTGTATGTATTAATATTAATTTTATAAATGCTTACTGATGTTGTAGAGTGTAGGCTAAGGTATAAAAAGAGTTCTCTTATCAAATAAATGAATATAAACTCAACTCCGGTCTTTGGATTTATCTTCAGTGCCGGATCCTTGGTATTCCGGCATCACCATTTATGCTGACGCCGTCATTTCAGGACCACGACCTTGGTTCCGGAACAGTTAGAAAAATAAACTTATTAAATAAAAATCGAGTTCATGCAAAGTTGGTGCATATTTTTTCATAAGTTTAACGCAAAATTTAATTTATAAGTCAAATGTCATGTAAATGTATTTAAATTTTGGCCTATAATTTACTTGACAACGTAGAGCAGCTGCCAAGAATGCAGATGGAGGACTGAAAGCATTATGTCAACGCATATTGCGAACTCGAGTCCAGCAAATTTTGGCAGGAATTTCAATTAATTTCAACTGTGCGACTGAGCCATTAGCTTTTTCATTCCCCTCAGCAGAATATCCACTCCAACTGTAATTTTCCATCGCAGCAAAAATATTTTCAGTTTATTGAATTAAATCATTCTTTTTAATGGTCTTCTTGTCTTTTTATATAATTAATTTCAAATAAATATGTACATTGGAAATTATCACTCCTTATCTATTGTATTATAACCAAGAAAAAGATTTAAAAAATGTATTTAAAACTTCAAAAATTTATCGCTTGCTAAAAATAATTCCACAAAATTAGTAAACCTTTTTTATATATTTTAATCAGTACTGATTTCCACATTATTGTAATATTTTATCTTAAGAACTCCATATCCACTTCTTAGTTGAAGCATCATCATCATCAGCCTGTATCCGTCCACTGTTGAACGTAAGCCACCCGCATGAGCATCCTCTTCGATACTCTGCCATCCGCATCCAGGACTCTCCCGCTATTCTTCTTATGTCATCAGCCCATCTTGCAGGGGGTCTGCCAATGCTCTGTTTGCCAGTTCTTGGGCGCCACTCCAAAACTTTTCTTTCCCATCGACACCTATATGACAGATATTTGTCCGACTCATTGGCACTTCATTGTGCCTATTCTTGGGTAGCCTCCACGACTTGAGTTCTTGAAGTATATATTCGTTCTAAACTGCCGCTTTGAAAATAGACAGCTCCTATCAAATTACTCGTTTTCTCTCATTTCAGCGCGCTTTCCTGAAATTTCGTCAAGCTTACAAACAATATATATTTTTTAAGCATATCGTATAGTATTTTTAAGTAAATCTATTCTTTAGCAAATATTTTTGAATGAAAAGTTAATATACGTTTCAACGTAGGCCGAGTCGAATAATTAAAATAGTCAAAGTGAAACTTTCAGAACAATGGTCTTTAAAAAGTTTATGGAGGGTAAAGTAGTCCACCTAGACGATCGTGAGCTTTTTATCACGTTTTAAAGTATCTGCTTGCGATTTTGAATCAAATACGTGACGGAAAACTTTGTCCCTTTCAAAAAGTGGTAAAGATTAATCTATTTTTGTGGAAATGATCCGAGTTTAATGAAAATCATTTTGATATTCCAAGTCTGAAGTGATAATGAAAATTAATTTTAAAGAAAAATATTTTTGATAAGGACATTATCATTTGACACGTCACTGTATATATTTAGAGCGATGATGAAACTACTTCGGCGCAAAAAATATAATATCTTATTTTAGGTGTTTAATTGTAAGTCTACTATTAATTTTCTAAGCTTTTAATTTTTCTAGAAATAAAAGAAAACCAATTATATTTCATTCATAACATATAATTTATTTTTAAACGAGTATCTTACCGTCTTCGTCAGAAGCACTGTTTTCATTTCTGTATATTCATTCAATACATTTAGATCATATCAGGTTAAACGTTATTATTTACCAGGTTGGACCACTTAGCACCCAAGAGCAAACCTCTGAGTATACACATAATACGAGAATTATATCCAATTAAGTCTTTTTTTTAATATTATTCTTGCATAATCTGAATTATTTCATAAGCATATAAATTAACAGTGCTAATTCATTCAATTTTTACTGACATACAATCACGATACACTCCATTTCTCATGCAGCTTCTAACTGTCGCTGCTGAACGTTTTGCAATCCTTTGAGAACCAAAACCTTCTGCTAGTGGTCTTCTATGCGTTCGTATAAAATACACCCTTTGTGACAGCCATATGATCTGGCCGAGGAACGAATATAGAATAAAGTATAAAGAAAAATATCGGTCGGTTTTTGCGAAAGGGAAACAAATCCATTACAAAGATCTTTTCCATGTACAAGAAAACTTTTCACAAGTATATATCAAGTTTTTCGCAGTTTATATTGTAAATGGTACTAACTTACTACTCGACAATAAGTTTTTGAAACCTTTCTTAAATTATGAAATAAATTTGAAAAAGTATCAAGTAATGCGAACAAATATCGTATGTCAAAATAAGTACAATAATAAAAACTTTTCACTTTCAAAGTTTTTTTTTAAATAATATAACTTTTTAAACGTAAGCGTAAAATTGTATTGATGTAACCTTAATACTTTGAAAATATATTTTTTATATTCTTGACTAAGTGAATCATCACGATGAAAGAGTGGACAAAGCAGCCTTCCATACTACAGGTGTTCAAGAGGTAAAGGTGGGCCTGGTTAAGTCATGAAATTCGAATGCAGCAAGAGAACATAAAATACAGCTGCTCTTTTAATCCCCCAGACTCACGTCTTCCTCGAAGGTCGTCGAAAGCTATACATAAAATGTAGGTGGTTGACAGAGCTTTATGTACCATATGCTCCAGTAAGGAGACCAGACATGGTAATAATGATGATATCTATGACGTGGAAATTGCCTTTTTATTGCTTTCATTCAAAATTACTTTGAAGACCTTGCCCATATAAAGTTATTTATTACTATGTTCAGGTGCACAAACTGATTTTACAACATTAATTTATATCGTTGAGAGGGTTAGATTTGATGGGCCGTAAAGCATAATATCCAGGTGTATAAACCACTAGTAGAGGAGACTAAATCCGCAGCGATTGCGGAAAATGTGACGTGGACAACGAGCTGGATCCACGCGATGAAACCTTAAAGTAATCCAGCCACAGCGGGAGTTGTCCGTCCTCTAAACAAGAGGTCGGGAACCTACCAGTCACCGGGAACATTGATCGAAAGATATTATTTTACACTACATTTTTACTTTGTTTTTATTTATATAATATTAATTTTGTGTAAATGCCATTTTATTATATTCGTCGTGTTGCTGGTTGGTTTTTTAAACCAAATGGTTCAGGCCTCGAGTATGTTAAGCAAATTATGCAACCTTAAAAATCAGATTAACAAATCATCCAAAAAGTATGCCTCGGATACTACAGCGACCATTTTTTTAAGTCCTCAGGTTTATACTCTGGAGGGTTTGAAACCATATACAAGTATGTTCCCAGGTAGACTTTCAAGTGTAGAAATGTCTGGTTATGAGGCATGGACAATGGAAACTGATATAACTAAGTAATGGCTGATATAACTAAGTGACTCTCTCTGCTAAAGCGTTCCCCACTGCTCGAGGTTGTCCTTTGTTCTACCAACTCCGGTTCTTAATCTGTTCAGGGATTTCCAGGTCCGCCAGTCAAGGTCCTTGCCAGCTTAGTGGCTTTCCTTTGGAGTTACGAAATCCTCTGATGCGACTTGTTGCTAGAGTTGGAGTCTCTCATTTTCAGGGCCGGATGTGAGAGGTTGTGTGGATCTCAGAAAGCTGCTTCGCGACTTTAGTATGGGTATTAGGGGTATCTAATTATACATGCAGTGGGACGGTTGGTTGATTGCCTTACGCATTTCTTCAGCATATGAGACTTAACGTCTTTCGTTTGGTGGTGCGATATCAGCCAAGAGGTATAGTTTTGAAATGGGTGTTGGTTTTAGGTAGCCTGTGACGATTCTGCATGAATCATTCAGGGGAAGCATGACAAAACCTCCACGTGGTGCCCCCTGGAAACGGAGTTTCAGACTTCATTCTCCGGCCAATTTTTCAACCCAGCAACAACAAAAACAATTTGTATAATATATGTGTAACTATATTTTCCTGATACGAATGTGAATTTTTAAGTAAACACAGCGAAAATGAAAATCGAATGTATTTTTTGCTAAGCGGACATTTGTCTGAAAAGATATTTGACAAAATAAACATTTTATTTATTTATATAAACCACTTATTTCAAAAGAAACTAATGATTTGATCAAAGACTGTAAACACTGTAAAAATTTACTTACGTTTATTACATTAAATATCTTGAAATAACCTTTCCTTAATGCATATGGCTTATTTGGTAAAGTAATCTTGACGTTATATTTAAATTTGAAATTATTTTTTCAGGTATATACACATTTTTCAGAATTTCAGGTTGGCTATCACTCTTCTGTACGATGTCCTATATCCGCGGACAGCCGGTCAGCTCACTGCGAGGGCATTTGCCACAAATGACAGTCGTTTATTCGGCCTATCTCAAATATCAGGATCAGCCAGCGCATGTTATTCTTCAGTGTTATGGCGTTTCTGGTTAAATGCGACATAAATCCTTCCTCTACATTTTATACAGCAGGGCGCCATTGGAAAAATGTCTGAAAGCATTAAATTTATGCTCAAAGTATAAGTTAAGCCCTCAAATCCGAAAACTTACGTCGATTATCACCATAATAAGGTGAAAAGTGTGTGTTATATTTATTTGACATATTTTATGAAACTAGGTTATGCGTGGATTCAGCCAACCAATATTGCCAGCTGCCAAATTGCTCCTCATAACAAAGTTCCACTGCATATATTTTGTAGTCGATTGTCTTCCAGAATAACGAAAGAGAGGAGAACAAAATATACTGCGTTTGAGGAGGCAAGGTAATTTATATGGCGTTACCAAAGCTTATTCAATATATAAATATATTTTCGATAATAACGATTATTTTTAAGCAAACGTTTTTTAGTATCGTTGCCCGCTCTACCGCTGAGGAGAAAACCAAAAGAATCTTCATTTTCAATGCAATTTCCATTGAAACACGAATTCACTATTGTCACAAGTGGTTTTCTTTGTAATAAAATAACAATATTTAACACAAGTTAATGTAATATGTAAAGTATTTCCACTAAAAAAGGCATAAAATTCTTTGAAGTAAAATATTATATAAAATATTTTAATTAACTAGAAGAGGTCTCAAAAAAAATTTTTTTTTTTACAAATTCAGTGTTCATTAAGAATCAACGCTTATTTAAAAAAAACAATTGGGTGGTGTATAAAATTACTTGTTAAATAAACCTCATAAAAATTTTAAGCCGGTGTAGGTGGATTTTTGGTATCATTCTAAAAAGTGGGTGTATCGTAGTGAAAAATCATTTTGCGTTACCTCGCGATCCGTGAAAATGATTTTCCGCGCGGAAGGCTCCGGTGCCGGTCGCGATACTGTTTGGATGTGATATAGAGAATTTCAATTGAACGTTGAGAAATTGTATCATAAAAGTCGATCGGAAGATTGAAATTCCATGTTTTAAGAAAATTGGAATCAAAACCCTTTTTGATTTGTTTCTATCGTTTTATAATGATAGATAAATAAAAACGTTTTTTCTTACTGAAATAACATTAAAGTAGCTTTACAAATGTAGCTTGAAACCACTTTACGCACATTATTTTTTCACCATTCATTCTTACCAATGCTTGAGAAAACTCTCCCAATAATGGAATATGGAATAATTGTGGCTATACAGGATGTAATGATAACGAAATAACTACAGTAATAATCAAATGGTTTTCAAATAAAAATATTCTACAGTATTGTGTATAAATTAAAAATTTAATCATTCTTTATTCCAATTTGATTAAAAATATTTTAATACTTTTATCATGTACATACTTGTACTAGTAGATTGATATATACTCGAGAAAAATTTATCTTCAAGCTTATAAATTAACCTGGGAACCGAGCACTTTTTCGTTCATGACTTGGCAGAAGAAGAAGCCATTAGATTAAGGGTTCACTTTGAAATTTCTTGAATCAAAGCGGAAAATTTTCCAGCTCTTACCATAATCAAAAACCGATTGGATTTTCCGAAGACGTTAACCAAAACTCCTGCAGAATGCGTCAGACTTAAATAATGGTCTGGAAACTTCGCAAAAAAATAAATTTGAACCAAAAATATATTTTTAAAAATATATATATTTTCGTGTAAGAAAAATGTTTTTGTTTAGAAAAAATAATTTACTACTAATAAAAAATATATAAATTCAAAATGTTATTATGAAATTCAAACACATTTTTCTATTGATTTCTGCAATAGTTAATCGAAATGCCGCCGAAATCGTTAAGACTACTTCAAAGTAATGACCATTTTCAGCCGAATTTTTTTTAGTAAAAGTTACATTACATTGAACGCAGTTTTAACAAAATTGAAATTAAAGAGAAAATTTATAAAAAAAATTTTTTTTATCTTGAATCAATAAATAACAAGCGATTTTTACCTTTTGATATTACAAGGTACAACGCTAAACAATAATTATGAAGAATATCATGAAATATTTATAAAACTTAACTAAGTCAGATATATTTAATAATAAAACATATTTAATGCTAACCTAAGCGATATTTCAACCCTTTAAATAAAATACATGGGAAAAATAATTGTTCTTTAATCATAAATTAAAATATTTTATATAATAACGAAATAATTAAAACCTTAAATATAACACTATTAGAATAGATATACTTATATATAGATATATATATATAAGTATATCTATATATATATTATTTATATTTATATTTATATTATATATTATTTTCCACTTAAAATCTAAAACCAGTGCTCATTTCCGATGGAAATCTGAGAGAAACTCTAATGATTATCTTCGCCGAATCACTAAACAGTTGATCTCATTGGCCCACAAGAATTACCTAGCAGCTGTAGAAAATGACCTTCTCTTAAATCCAAAATAATTTTGGTCCTTCGTTCAAAAAAATAAATCACATACATTGCCCTCTCAAATAATGACCTTATCCGAAAAATCTTTTTTTGGGTGTCAAGAAATTTCCGACGGGTTTGCTGATTATTTTAGCTCAGTCTATGACTCTGTGCCACCCGAGCTTAATCACTCTCTATATCTCCCATCTGCCTCTAGTAATCTCCAACTCTATGAAATTAGCTCAACTGATATGGAGTTCACTTTTCGTAAACTTCTCCCAAAGTCCTCTTTCGGCCCGGATGGTGTCCCGTCCTTCGCACTTAAGGGATGCTCTGCCGCGTTACTTGAGCCTTTAAAATTTATTTTTAATCTCTGCTATCGCACCAGTGCATACCCGTCTGTATGGGGAACAACGAGAATACGTCCGGTCCATAAGAAAGGATCTTTGGATGATATCAGTAATTACAGGCCTATCGCCCTTCTGTCTTCTCCCGCTAAGTTATTGGAAATATTAATTCACCGCTCCCTTTCGAGACAGTTGGAGTGCCGTCTTTCAGATAGACAACATGGTTTTCGTTGTGGTAAATCTACAGTTACTAACCTGTTAGCATACAATAAATTTATCGCACATTCACTTAGATCCAAGCCTAGCTGCCAGGTCGACTCAATTTATACCGACATTTCAAAAGCATTCGATCATGTTAATCTTGACTTACTTCTTAGTAAACTGAGCGCTTTCGGTGCCTCTTCTATGCTTATGAAATTCTTCTCTTCTTACTTTTCCCATCGTAAACAATTTGTAGACTACGGTGGATATGAATCTCTCCCTTTCTCTGCATATTCTGGAGTGCCTCAAGGTTCTGTCTTAGGTCCCCTTCTTTTTCTTGTGTTCTTCAATGATATTGTTAATTGTATTATCCACTCCTCATTCCTATTATTCGCTGATGATCTTAAAATCTTCTCTTCCATTTCCTCCATCGAAGATATGCATAATCTGCAATCTGACCTTAATAGTGTATCAAACTGGGTTGCCATAAATAAGCTCTCGTTTAGTATCAACAAATGTAACGTTATCTCTTTCTCCCGTTCTAAAAATCCTATTCTGTCCAAATACTACTTATCTGGAACATTGCTCGACAGATTAGCAGTTGTCAAGGATCTAGGTATAACCTACGATTCATTATTCACTTTCCATACTCACATAATCAATTTAACTTCACGCGCCAATAAACTTCTCGGATTCATCACCCGCCAGGCTAGTCAATTTCATAACCCTCTAATTTTTCGTACTCTCTATTCTTCACTCGTTCTATCTGTTCTGGAATATGGAAGTTTAGTTTGGAATCCCAATAAATCCAAATACATTTTCATGCTCGAAAAAATTCATAAAAAATTTCTCCGACGTCTCTATTTTTATATTTGCGATAACTATCCATTCAATTCATTTAATTCCGAACATTACCCAACTCTTTTTCTTCTAGGGATGCTTTCTTTCCATTCGCTAGAGTCACGGAGGAAAATTGCTGCACTCAAACATTCATTCCTTCTTCTTCGCGGTTCAATTTACAACCTTGGGATTCTTGAATGTTTTAACTTCTATGTTCCAGATAGGTACACCCGTACTCGTAGCCATCCATTGTTTTTGATCCCAGTTGATGCTTGTGGAGCTTCAAGCACTCAATTTGGTACAACGGCAATGTCGCTCCTAAATGGCCTACCAGCACACCTCGATCCTTTTCTTTCATCCTTTTCCTCTTTTGTTGATGGTATTGTTCTTCTTGATCTCTGTGATCTTTGACACGTGTCATCTTCTTATTCTTTTGTGTTATTTTTATTTTTTATTATTTTCTCTATTTATTGTATATTTATGTATACTCTATGTTTATGGTATTGTTGGTTGATGGTATTGTTCTACCTGATCTCTGTGATCTTTCACACGTGTCACCTTCTTATTCTTTTGTGTTATTTTTATTTTTTATTATTTTCTCTATTTATTGTATATTTATGTTTACTCTGTTTCTAAATATTTGTAAAAATTGGAATTTCGATTCTGTATATAAATAAATAAATAAATATATATTATATGGGTGTATACTCGTAAATAACATTACGCATATCTAAAGCCATTTTTTAACTTCCTTAAACTCCACCCATCACCCCCTACCCTTACTTGGTATTATACGTACGTAGATTATTTACATAAGTTTATCTTATCACTGTTTCTATAATGTTTCTATATATGAAGAACTGACGAAGCTTCCCTACTTTCTTATTGTTATTAGCCATATATAAAGAAGATTGACAGAGCTCTCATTGAAGGCAAACCGTGATATTTCAGCAACTAAAAAAACAATGCTCGATGTGATCCTTGTTAAAACCAGGTATAAAGTATTAATCTATTACGTTATTTACCTGTATAGACAGAGCCAGGGACATATTCTCCGTTGCCAGAGACCCTCAGGACATAACGTCCGTCGGCCGGCGTGCGGCCCGAGACGTGCCCTTCGGGAGTGCGCTCGCAACGCAGCGCGTGCCCGGCCGGCGCGCCCAGCACCGCCAGCACGAGCGCGACCAGAGCCAGCACCGCGCTCATGGCGCCGGCTGCTCAAGCCGCAGAGGCTGCGTGAACGATATCTGAAAATTAAAAAAGCCTTACAATTTCTCTACGTTTTGAGTAGTACAATAAGATTATTTGATTTGTGTCATAAAAATGAATAAAATATGAGTTAGAATAACCAACTCAGCATTATGTGAAAAAAACTTCTACAAAATGTACTGCTATATTTTTATTACTGGTTTTATGTTAACACGTACAGCATAAAATTTACAGACGCTGAAGAGAAATCCATTTGAGACTATATGACGCTTGCCGTTTTAATCTCATTAGACTACATATTCAAACATCGTCTATTATTAAGAGGGTTTATTATAAATAGGTATTAGGTGTGGTGTTCAAGGAACGACTTACATCTTTAACAAATTTCTAATAAATATGTGATTGAGAGTCATTTTACGAATGAAAGATCAATTTTATTCCAAAAATTAGCAATACCAACAATTAAAATTTTAATAGAGATCATTATAATCAAGGATTGAACTTCTAGCTTGTTAATCAAACGCTTTATTTCTAAGCCATACCCGGGAAAAATTAAATACAATTATTATGAAGCCAATTTTTTTTGACTACTGTGAACGATGCTTGCGTAAGCTGATCGAAACAAATAGAAAGACAAGTTTATATCAGATTTATCAGGAAAACTAATGTCACTGAAAAACGATAAACTTACTACCAGGAAGAAATACTATATCCTCCATACATACGTCGATACTAAGCGATGCCTCTTGGGAGAGGGATCAGACTGTATAACGAAATCGCCTCGGATGTTGATATATTTCACGTAAGGGAGGCCCAATTCAGACGTGAACTCCTCGAGTTTTTTTGGAGGAATAATTTGTTGGCGTTGTCTGTGTGATGAGCATCGGTACCTTCTGTTGCTTGTCTTTATTACTTTGTTCTTAGTACTTAATGATAAGTACTAGTAAGTAGATCAATTATTATTGTACTTCAGAAATGAATTGAGTCGTTAAAATTTGTAATGTTTCTGTAAGGGAAAAAATTAAATAAAATTGAAATTGAAATTATTTGGATGCTTTGATAGCTAATTACTAAAACACATTTATTTATATTATTTTGAACAGATTTTTTTGTCACAACGAGTAAACAACAATAAAAATTATTGCCTTTGAGCTATAAATAGCAAGAGGAAATGAGGCAATTTCAAATGGAAAGCTAAACAAAGGATTTTATTTTTTCACTGCGACACAACAAGCAGAGGCAATCTATTTCAATTTACCCGAATTCCAGGTATTACCCACCCATAATTACGATCGCTCAACAAGTAATAAATATTTTATATTCGAATTCCAAACAAAATCTCGAGCGCTTTTTCGAATTCTCTTTTTTCCAATATTTGAGCTTTTCAATCAAATAATAATACGAATCCTGCAGAATATATGGGCCACCTCTGAAAGATTTGTTTTGAGACTCGCTCTGTAGGAACAAGATCAGACCAGGCGTCTCTTTGTGAATCACTATAGAGGAATGTGACCGGAGTGGGAACGTCTGAGACGTTGACATTCGTTGGATCTTGGCAACATTAAGCGACACAGTTATGCCTAGAAGAAATTGATACAAAACAACCGCTCGCTAAAAAATGTAGCGAATTTTCGTTTGGTAATTTTAGAGTAGACTGCCATCTGTGATCTAGCCTTTGAAGAGATGCTCAATAAACATTTCATCGAAGCTTATTTAAGTATGATTTTTACAAGGTTCGTTTGCGTATCGAGAATTATTAATTTATTTACTTTATATAAAATGTTTGTGAATATTTTTTAATACCAATCGTTAGAATACTATATAATAAAATTCTTATTTAAATTCAGTATAAGTTATAATAAGTATCTGATATAAAATAAAACGCGTTCAAACATTATATAAATATGTAATTATACCAAATTTACTTGTATATATTTTTTTATTTTACATATTTTGAAACATCAAAAATTGTTAGTTAATTAACCTTATTTTTACTATTTTCCTATTTGAATTTTTCATGTTTGACTATTCACCTAACTGTGAATTCAAACTAAATGTACAAATATTTTTTATTTATTTAAATTTTAATTAAGTATTACTATTTTGCATTTTCTTAAAATTGACCTTCAAAATATTTTTTATGTAAACACATACAGGAGAATACCGACAGATGGTGAGAGTAAATTTGAAGTCTCATCTGTGGAATTCTATGACGCTTACTATATGGCTAAGCGCTGCATGTGGAGTGTCGATCCACCAACGTCATAGACTACAGTTCAAGATTCACGCATCATCCTTATTATTACAGAAATTTACTATGAATGCGTGGTCTTCACGGGATGACTTTCGTCTACAACCAATTTTAATTGATAGGCTATGACTAACATTTTACGGGTGAGGGATCAAATTCACACCAAACGGGGGTATTTTAGAGCTCAGAAATCGATTAAAAATACTTTTTTTTTAATCTCTGTCGGGATCGAACCCATGACTTTTGGCTTACAAATCAAATGTTTTGACCACTGCGCTATACCTGCCGGCAGTGCACCTTAACTTTAAAACCTTAACTTTATTTACTATTCTAATAATATTACTTAATAATTATTATTATATTTTATAGAATGTTAGATTACTCTAATAATATAATTCACACTTTTTTTCAGTACATTTCACTGTAAGAACTCAAATAAAAATTATTAAATTAATAAATATTGCGCGTGCCCTATGTGTGTCGTGTGACACAGTTGTAGAGCCAAACACATTGATCGTAAATTGTAGACATTTTATAGTTCATAAAGGTGATGTAACGACTTGTGCTCATTCCATATAACAAGTGCTAGATCAATACCTGCTGTTCTCGAGATTATTTGTCTGACTGAAAACTAGTTCACGTAGTAGGGAATATGTATGTAAACTTTAAGTTTAAAATGAACGGGATATCAAAGACGGGAATTATTCTAATATTATTCCCTGAAAATATCAAGGTACTTCAACTGATTTTTATTTGTGCTCTCAGGCTCACCATTTTGAAGGAAAGAAAACTGTATGTTAATTTTCGTGAAAACATGTTTTAAGTCGAGGTGAGAATTCTGGTAGTTGACTGAACTTAGTGATGGCAATTTGTGGCTACGAATCTATTTCAACTATTAGATATAAATGAAATTTAATTATTTCACACTCTAATTTCTCAAAGGGCGGCCAGCGGTGATTAATAAAATTATCATGGATGCAAATGTTCATGGTTCAAATCGCAGCATCAGCTTATTATATGTCCACGATTTGGTAATAAAAGAAATTTCATACAATATAATGTTTTTTGTGAATTGTTATGCGTGTCAATTTTTGAATATATACGTAATTTTACAATGTCACTCAGTATCAATACGTTAGCCTCGTAAGAATACAATTATTTAAATAATAATTAATTTTATTATATTCAAAAACAATTAATTAACTTTCCAACATGTAGGAAATTCAATCCAAGTCATACAGCTGACATTTATTACATACACTAATACTTTTGCACAACCAGGCGGCTAAATTTCACTGACTCCATGCCAAATGTTAATGCTAGATTTCCATCATGCAAGTGAATTACGTCTTAAATTTTCCATGTCTCTCAAAGTCCATAACTAAATTCTCAACATTCAACGTGCAACAATGGATAATTATTTTAATTTTGTTATATCTTTATAAATAAGATTTCCCTAATGTAATCACAAACATATGAATCGACCATTTTTTATCTTCACCATTTTATATTATATTATATCTAAGAAATAAAATTCTTCATTCAAATAAATGTTTTTTATCGTTTTAATCCCACCTAATATTCTCACTACTACGCTCACTCTCCTGACAACTCACCTGCTACTAAGTCTTTAATCCACTACACATACCCATCTCCCAATCCACATTTTCCTCTACTACCTACTTAGGCAAAACGTCTACACTGCGATGAAAATAAATAATTAAATAATAATAATCGCAAAAACGATTCATACCGTTAAACGATGTTATATTCACAACATAAAATGTAATTTCCCTGCAACTCAGTGGTTCTCAAAATGAGCAGGTCATTTTTTGCTTTACATAACTTTAGAATACATAAATATAGATCGTAATTTTGTAATAGTCTATAATAATATTGGTAAAATGAGGAATGTCACGATATGATACGAATGTCAGAAACACCTGAAAAAGCTGCATCATCACCATGTCTGCTCCCCTAACTGGAGCATATGGACGTCAATAACCGCTGACTCAAAAACTGTCAGCCGCAAAAGTCCTCCTCCCATGTCAGCTTAGCCTACCGCAGCTTCACCCAGTATAATTATTATATATAATATGAAAATAGCTGCGCCAATTGCGTAACATTACGTGTAGTCACTTAAAATGATATTGGTTGTACAAATATGACAACTTCATATCTTAAAAATGTGATTATTATTATTATATCATTTATTTACAAAAATATATATTTAAATTTATAAAAAATGGTCATTTCAAATGTAAAATAGGTGGGTCTTGAGTCTGCTTTAAATTATTTTTACGTTTTGAGTTTATATCTCGTTTTCAGCTCTCATACACGCCAACAGCGAGTTTCAGGTCGTTGGTGCATCGAAACTGAAAGCACGATTCTCAAAGACGATGCAAGGATTACCTCTTGTCAGCTGCAGGGTTTTTTCACTTGCTCAGAGTGTCTCTGCACGCGCACTTATGATCTTAACTTTTCTTAATGCGTAGCTTAATTATAAGTGATTATCATGTCATGAATTCTGTATTAATTTTACAAGAAACGCGTGCGATTTTGTCATATTAAAATAGTATCGATGGCAAATATTTTTGCCGATTGATAAATGTTGTTAAGTGTTGCGTCTTAGTGAGCTAGCGAGATGACAGTTGGGTGTTCCCACGACTGCGATGAGGGGCGCCGCGACGCCGAGTTGGCAATGCGCCAGGAGCGGCGCCGGTCCCCGCGCTAATGACCCCGGACGAGCCAAATCACAACACCGCTCATTTAATACATTCATCTCTAACTGAGCGAAAAACACCCGAGACAGCCGCCCGACACGTGCATCGAAATTCCACGTGAGTGATTAACCCAACAACCCTTTTGATTTGAGTGATCGTGAGACTCATCCTTTCACCCGTATAACACCAGTGGTACATTATTTTTTGTACGAATAGTTTTGCTTATACTAGCATTCTTCATACTAAATAAACCAACGAAGGTTTATATATTTTTTTCAATAATTATTACACACACACAAATAACATTATTTTCGTCAATTAATCAGTGCTGAAAACGAAAGACAATTCTATCAGCACAATGAGTAAGTTGGTCATTAGTGACAGTTATTTCTTAAGTTATGAAGTAAAGTAACTCATTATAAGAATAAATAACAATTTTATGGCAATATGATTATTTTTGTTCAAACTATCGTCAACCATACAAGTCAATCGAAAAGAAATTGTGAAATATGGAATAAATCAAGTACCGTGATGTTATATAGATCGTATGTCTTAAATCTTGTATGCCTTGTCTATTACACTCCATGGTAACCACTGAGTCAAGGTGAGAATGTGTGTAAAGGTGTGATGTTTATTTTGTTGTGTTTTTCTGTAATGAAAATAAATAATACATAATATAAAAAGTAGTGTTTTCTATAGATTTATAAGTGTATAAATTGAGGGTGAATGGGGTGAATTAATATTCCGATGAAACATTAAATTTATGAATTTTAGTGAAACAGTTCTCTACGTTTTTTTTAAATAATTGAATTATGAATGAAGCACAAGAAAACATTTAACTGATGAATTTGTCATAAAATAACCGTTTAATTTTTGACAAATATTTTTTTTTTTTCACTAACAGAATAAATACATAAATAAAATATTTAGATGTGATATTATACCCGCTTTTTTGAGGATAGGTCTTATTGCGTCAAAGAGCGAATTCAAAAGTAATATTATCTTATTATGTTTCTCGGAACTTTACCACAGTAAAATATAAACTAAATTATTTTGTTTTTATTACCTCTTCTTATGAAAATATTTCATCGAACGAAATGAGATTCTTGGATATATTTATATATATTTGTTTTCAAATGTGTATTTTTGTCAAAACAAATAAAAGTAAAGGCAAAGGACATGTCCGCGAATATTTTTGCCGGGTCGACAAACACGACGACATTTGAACAAGACCGATCGCCTTCCATTAGTAGACTTGTGAATTCTAGAAATATTACCGAATCCGATATGTCTCCTTTGGCTGAAGCATTTTAAAGCCAGAAAATAATATTATTCTCAGCGTGAAACAAAATAAATGAAAAATGAATGTTTTACAAACTGACTGAGTACTTTAATTTTCCACTAGAAAAAAATTAAAAATTATTACAAGATAACTCGTTTACTTCAACGTATTATTTAGAATCAAAAATAGTCAATTTTGCATCTTAATATTTGCAATCATGAAGAATTCTGAATTTTTAAATAAATAAACTGCTCATTCATTTTCAAAGCAAAGTTATATTTTTTAGAATAAATTTTATTTAACATTTTATTATAATTGTGTCACCATTCGTTTTCAACGATCAATTTATTTTGCTTTTAATATGTATTTATTTAATGTAATATTATGTATTATCATTTTGATAAAATACTAATAAATCATTAACTATTTTTATAAATATGTACATTCAAATTACTAAGTATATATTATTTTCTTTGATCTCATTTTTTCTTCAGATCCCCATACACTTGCCGACCGAAATACCGTCAACAATGATACACGAGTATATATAATACAATGTACTCATTGGATCATCGAGAGGCGCAGCTGATATGGGATGAGGCAAGGTACTTAGCGACCGACATTACTTTGTAACGTTACATGTGTGTAACAATCAAATTCACTAGCTAGTTAGCGTATATAAAATGATAATAAACCTTCATGATGCTTCCACAATACTGAGCATCAAGGCACTTATAAGAGGCTCAATATTCGACATATTTTATTTAATTATCATAATAACAATCATTATTTGATATAAAATAAAAGATTCTCTAGAATTTATTCCACATATAGTTTTTTTGACGACATGTTTCAGCCAGGTTGGATGGCCATTTTCAAGTCTTGAAAATGGCCATCCGACCTCGCTGAAACATGTCGTCAAAAAAAAAATATGTGGAATAAATTCTAAAGAATCTTTTATTTTATATCTCATATTATGGAATTCCACCAAGAAATATCGATCGAAAAAATTGAAATAATTAATCAATATTTATCATATTATATATAATTAGACTGCATGACAATTACATTTACCTAATTATTTATTTTTTATCAAATAATTGTTTTTGTATTATTATTTACTGAATAATTTCAGTCGCATAACTGAAAACTCTCGGAACAAAACATCATTCTTCATTATTCTAGTCGGACCAGTCGATCTTTTCAGTTGCTCTAGTTAATGGTCCACGTGCTGCTTGCTACTCCCGAGGAGGGTCTCTCCTAACTGAATGAGCTGATCCGCTTTGGCACACGTGCTTGTTGTTATGTCTAAAGCATTCTTCGATAGATACAGAGCGCCAGGCTCTCCAAATATATTGCTTTACTTTATATTAAAAAAAATAAAAATATTTGTGTCGCGTTTGGCACCGAGCTCAAAATTATCGCTCACATTATATTTCATTCATGTCCTACTTTTTAAAAGATATAAATTAAAAAAAAAAAACAATTTCAAATTACAATTTCACTTGTTATTTTCTACGTTATGAACCCATGTTGATTGTATGTAATTTTCGTGATTTTTTCCTCGTTTTAATAACGATCAGTTTAAATTCATTAATTCAAATAAAACTAACAAACTCGATTCGTGTATTCAATGTATTAAGATGTGATAATTAACTGGGGCCATTGGATTTTGTTATGATACCAAGATACCCAACCGTAATATATTAGTATTTAAGATATGGTTAAAAAAAAAAAAATATATATTATTATTAACTATTATATTAATACTATATTAGAACAAGAAATGTACTGTTACAGCAATTCATATGAGGATCGTTTTTTTTTGTCTTGATTTATAATAATAAATACTTATAATCCACATTATGGGTATATTAATTTTCTGGTACACGTATGCGGCTGTATAAATATTAAAACTCTCAACAGAAAATCTAATGTGGATTTTTTCTAGATTCCAATTCCCAACTTTCGATTAATAAAGCGTCATGGTCACCCGTCTGTATAATAATTCACAGAGCTACCGTTGTTTTTATAACTTTTTTTTTACTTTTAGGTTTTGTTCTGCGAGAATAATTTAACAAAAACCAAAAAAAAAACTGGCACGAAGTTTATGGAGGAATAAGTTTGTGGTACAAAAAATAGAATGTATTTTGTTACGTGGGATATATATTTCTATAAAAAAAAGTAATATAATGTTATAGACGGTGATTTTATTTAGATATTAATATTTCTTGATGTATTACATTCTCCGTACCTGCTGCAATAATTATTAAATCATGAATATTAAAAATAAAAAATTCAAAATGTCTTAAGACGCCAAAAAAAAAAGTCTTAAAAAAATTGTTCCGATTCATCTTCATCATCAGTTTGTATCCGTCCACTGTTGTACGTAAGCCTCCCGCATGAGTCTCCATCCTCTTCGATCCTCCGCCTTCCACATCCAAGTCACTCCCGATATTTTTCTTATGTCATCAGGATCATCAAGATGGACATCTTGCAGGGGGTCGGCCAATGCTTCGTTTGCCAGTTCTTAGGCGCCATTCCAATACTTTCTTTCCCATCGACCGTCGTCTCTTGGACAGATATATCCTGCCCATTGCCACTTGAGTGTCCTTATTCGTTGGGTAGCATCCACTACTTGAGTTCTTCTGCGTTTTAGCGACACTCCGAGCATGGATCTCTCCATAGGACGCTAGGTAACCTTTATTTTATGGGTAAGTCTTTCTTTTAGATTCCACTTCTTTGCGCCATAAATTAATACAGGGAAGATGCATTGGTTAAAAGCCTTAGTTTTAAGATATTGCAGAATTTTCGCTTTATAAATTTATATCAGCTTGATATTACTCCTTTAGGCTAATGCCGTAAAGCCTCGAAAAACGATCTTTTGTCTCTTATTTTGTTCGCTCGCCTGACGTGCACATATAATGTTTTTAATCGTATAATGTTGCACGGCGCTTGCATGCGCCATCTTATTTGTTATGACAGTTGGTCCAGTTCATGTCAGCCACTGTCATAATTACTTCGCGAGTCCGCCGCTAGGATTTGGCGGCGCTATAGGTCATAGGCGCGTGGGCAGTCGGAACTCGCCCAGCATCGTGATAAGAACGCCTAAGGGCGTCCCTTTATCGGGCGACGTTATTGACGAATAAACGAGTAATATGTGAAACCGAAACAATTATTTATATTGTGAACCTGATCCTGCATCCTTCATCCAGTTAATCGATGTCCTAAATGGAAGAGGAGGATGTCAATATGTACTTTAGTTATCCAATGCTGCCCATCCCAGTTGTATACGCCTGTCCATTATTAATTCTTCAGATTTTTAATTTAATATTATATTGCCACATATATAATTATTTGGTGGCCAGAAGTAACGCCATCGACGTCGCCCACTTCTGGGCAGACAGGATCTGACCCTGTTGTTTCCGACACGATTATATATATATATATATATATATGTATATATTTGGTTATTATATATCCACTTACATAGTTTGGTCCAATTTTATTAAATGTATTGTTAACCTTCGTATTATTTATAAATCATTTTCTATAATCAATCCTATAAATAAATTTGATGTTTAATGATCAATAAACACATTGTATCAAAATACTCGTTTATATTCAAAGTATTATGAAATAATTTATGATATTCCACGAAAATTTATTATTCCACACACTTTTCGTACATTTTAAAGCTAAATAAATACCTTATTTAAATATTTGAAAATTCTCGAGTAATTAAAATTAAACAAAAGATCATTTGTGAATCTTTTTTTAATTTGCTTTTTAATATTTGCCCGATGAGACACATTTTTTCATATTTGTTCTATATTAGGAACATACGGTCACCACAAATTGCCGCCAGTTCTGTGAGCCACTGTCCATGCCTCATACCATGACATCTGCACCCCGAGGTTAAGCTATGAACACATATGGTTCACAATAATTTCCAAAACGGAAGCCCGGGGTCATGCTGAGACGGCAGCTATAGTATTCGAGGTATATTTTGGGTGATTTAATGATTTTTTTAGGAGATCAAATGATGTCGAGGTATGCATTATTTGGCATTAAAGTGTTTCTCAACAAATGACATTTTACAAAAAAACAAGTGGTTAATCAATAATACAATGTTTTATTCTGCGTCTAATATTGCTTAACTTCAGCAATATTCGGATAACGATTCCTTGATTTCTATTTGCTAATATCGTTAGTATTTAAACATATAGCTATTACAATTTTTATATGTCTGTAAACGCGTACCAATTTAATTGTTTTTTTTTAATTAAAACTTTGTGCAATATTTACCGTCTTAACGAAGTTGAATTTCAACTAAGCAGTAAAATTAACAGTTAAGCGGAAAAGTGGTCAGTTATAACTTTTTGCCGCAGTAAACAAAAACTTATCTTTATTTAAAAAGGACAAAGTTTTGTTACGAAATATAAGCAGATAATATTATATATACACTATCCTAGTATTTTTAATGTAAACACATTCAGGAGAATACTAATGGATGGTTATAGAGAAATCTCATCTGTCATTTTTAGACTTTAACCATTTTAATGATGGCTAAGTGCTGTGTGTTGAGTGCTGATTTGTCAACGTTATTAACCTACAGCTAAACATTCACCGATCATCATTTTAAGTGGATTCACAATGGAATGATCCCCATCAATTTTGGCTACTAGTTTTTGTTTAGTAATGATTACTAAGTAAGATAATTAAAAGTCATCACTATTTTACGCTTCTTCGGGGATTGAATCCATGACCTCTGGCTTAAGATAAGTGCTCTATATTTAAGTCACACCTACCCTCAAATTTTTTCGTTGTTTGTTTTAAATATTATGTCTTTCTTTGTTTAAGTATTCAAAAAAGGTTCTAGTTCATTTATATTCTTAAATAATATAGTTCTCGATAAATAAAAGCCTACATATATATTAACAACCGTTACACTCAAATTTTTTTAGTATGATCTCTGACTATTTAACTTAATAAATTGTATTTACAAGAATCCAGGCCAGACAAAATACTTAAAATTACTGAAAGTTCGTAGAAGCTATTTATTATTTGGAGCAAACATGCGATACATTACAAAATACTTTGAATTAAACAAATCGACTAAGAAATCAAATTATTGACTCACAATTGAATATAAATTTGATAAGATAATATTTTTTAAATGTATTTTTAAAAACGGAAATTCTCCCCTCGTAATAATAATTAATAAGCGCAAAAAGCGTGTCTGCAAAAAAAATATCTCGGAGCGAAATTAATACTTCGAGACTACGATATTCACTTTAATACGTTTTCAAAAGCCTCTTATCGAATGAAAAGTCTTAGTACTTATCGTACTTATGCTTTTCAATAAGGCTTCTTTACGCGAGGGGAAACGCCCAAGTTTCGAAACGAAGGTTGTACAAAAAAGCTCAGTTTACTCTGATTATTAGTGTGACAACCGTCGGTCATACAATACTCGACCGTATCGACGGCTCTGATTTTCAAACGGCAAAGAAAGAGACGCGAAACCAATTAGGGGGTGAATTTGAAAGACAGGATAGATATATGATACGCTAGTTTGGGGATGTGGTGCCCCTTACTGGGTGCAGTTTATGAGTGCTCGTATACTTTAACGGTGGCTTTCAACAGAAATCTGTACGAGGGAATAGGTTGTTTGGCCATCAAAATAAAAGTAGACGCCCCTGTGGATTTTGTCGTGCAATAAAAAAGATTCAATGTTTTATTTTATTTTTTTAAATTAATTTCATTCGACTGACTCTCAATGTCGATGTTTGTCTTTTGGTGAAAATATAACAATTATATTTTGGATTGTTTACATCGATATTACTTTAAATGGCACGAAGCGTCTTGTCGTATTAACATGTCAAAGAAATTAGTAAATAAATATACATACATTGATTAAAATCAACACTTTTCTTCTTCTGTTAACAGAGGATAGACACTAAAATGTCAACGATGTGGAATTATTTATTTAACAGAACATATGTCCCAAATGTATGCAGTACAGTGAAAAATTAAAACATGAGATATAGATATGACATAACAGATAATAAGAAATGTAAACATTTACACGAGAATACCGACAGATGATAATAATGATTCTGAAGTCTCATTTGTAGAATTCTATGACGCTTACCATAGTGCATATAGGTAAGCGTTGCATGTGGAGTATTGATCCTCCAACATCACAGACTACAGCCCGAGATTCACGTATCATCTTTATTATTACAGGAATTTACTATGAATGGGTGGTCTTCAAGGGACGTCTTTCGTTTATCAAATTCACAGCAACCGAGGTATTTTAGAGGTCAGAAATCGTTTTTTTTTTTTAATTTCCGTCGGGGATTGAACCCACTACCGTTGCCTTGCAAAGCAAACGCTTTTACCACTGAGCTATACCCGCCAGCAATTAATTAAGAATAATAAAATATTGAACAAATATAAGATAAAAAACAGGTAATATAATACATAATAGAGACACGACGTGAAAAAGGAGATGAACGAAATCGAAATAATAACATTGAAATACAGAAAAATGACAAACATACAGAGTAAATAAAACAAGGTAATATTCAGTATATAACACAAAGAAGACAAAATTACAAGTAGAAAATTCAAGTAGAATTATGTATTTTGTAACTAAAACCATGAAATATTTACTTTTGTTCAAAAAAAAATACAATTATATCATATTCTTTAAAATCCGCTCCCTAATTGGAGAAAATAGTCAACACAGTTCTCCCAAAGATTATAAATCAATTTATAAAAAAAGATTATCAATATATTTTTAAGAATATTTCATTCTTTTAAGCATGTGTATAAAAAAATACACAAATATTTCTCAAATTAGTTTTAAAAGCAAGTGTTTTTCTTATTTAATTTGAATTAATAGAAATATGTGTTAAAAAACAGAAGTCTTTTGTCATTTTAATTGGACATAATATTCAATTTATTTAGTAATACAACGAATACAACGAAAGTAGAGCATACTAAATTTCTCACTTCGTCGCAAATAGGGACGAAAATGGTGCCTAGGGATGAATCATCCCCTATTATCATGCCCATTATTTTGTGGCCTGTTCGGGTACGTTCATAATAGAACCATCGTTTATCATACTTTAATAGAAATAAAGTATCGCAGCTAAAGGTGTTAAATTTTCCATCTAGAGTTTTCGTTAGTAAAATTAACTGAAGGAAAATGCCGGCAAATATATTTCATCGTTTTAACGTAAAGAGTACAAATTGAAATGCATCCTGAAAAATGATAACTATTCTACAAGTGTTTTATCAAAAATATGTATTTCAATGAAGTGAAAATATTATATAATACTTCCATTGGGGATTGAAAATGATTCCATACAGGATTCAAACGCGTACAATCAGTCTGTTGATCAAATATATGAAATTCAACGAAATATTTTCCATTAAAAACGGTCGTATAATTATTTTTTCATAACCTTAGCGTTATAAAGTACTTAAATAATGTAATAAGTATTACAAATACATTACGGAAATAATTATTTGCTCTGATAATAATTAAATGTTGAGAGCACACTGTTTAAAAATCTTCTAAAAAATTTTTTTTAGAAGATGTATTTAGTCCAAATATAGGACATCTATTGATTGAAGTTGTAAACATAAGTTGTTAACTAAAATTAGGATTTAGGGCGTCGTTTTCATTCGTCATTGTTGTAACGCAATTACAATTATATTACAAAATTATTATGCAATGTTATTTTAAACTATCAAGGTTATACTAAAGTTAATCAATTTGTGGCTAAAAGGAATGAATATTGAAGAAAATTACTAAAAATAAGTTCTTGATTATATTAAAACCAAAACTAAATAAATAAAATATTTGAAATCGATGCTTATACTCGAGTAGAATTTAATTAGGTGAAGTAAAAAGAAATCCATTATTTTTACAAGAAATTGAAAGCTTATTTACGGTTGAAAAAAGTTCACCACACACGGCTCAACCCAAAAGCCACAACATCAAATCTGGCCGTGAAAACCTTAGAAGTTATTTATTTACGATAGTTTGCGTGATACGATTTAATTCAAACATGCGTCAATTTGTTTGATATTTTTTTATAATTTTTAAAGTAATATCATATTGCCTCTCTCAGAGAAGTCCTAGTCCTTATTGGTAAAAAATGGAGACAGTCTGTTTCACAAGCCTCTCTCAAAGCGAACTTTTGACCAGAAAAATCTTTTTTCATGGACAGAAACAGTTAGTAATCACTTAGTGACAGGTTTTAACTAAATAACGAATGCATAATAACTACCCAACCAAGCTCTGGCGAGACACTATCGATGTGTGTGGCCTGGCGTTATCCTAATGGAACGCAATTCCTGTCATGTTGGCCAAAGTTGGCCGTTTCTGAAAAATAATGGTTTTCTTTTTACTACACCTAATATTTTTTTTTTCTAGCCAAGAACATATTTTTGTACATTTTAGTGTAAATAAAATTATAAGATTCCTACAATGTAAAAACAATTACAAATATGAACACAACCTTTTGTATAGACTATAGACCATAATGACGAAATGCAGTATTGGTATACATTAGCATTGGTGCTATGTTGCTTGGTTATGAGCAATACGACTATGGACATATTTGTTTTACCAGTTAGTTTAAAAAATGGTTCTTTGTCTGAACAAATAATTACTATTTTAAAAATAGAATGTTAATTTTCAAATCACTTCTTCCTAATTTAACGAAACATTATCACAACAATTTAAAAATATTTTTTCGCTCTTAAATCAACATTTATTTTCATGTAAAAATAGAATTACCTACACATCCGTTTGTGCATTAAAACTCAAAGCTTTCAACGGTGAAATTGTATTTTGTCTTTGGAATTTTCTGAGAAAAAGAAATGTTATAATCTTATTTCAGAAACAAGTAAAAAAAACCATGTAAAAATTCTTATCTTGAGATAACTCCTTATATCTTAAGCCAGGTAGGAAACAAGAAATTCAGAATATTTCGTACAAATAATATTATTACAATCAAAAAAATCCTTTTAAATTGTTGTTGAGTATTTTTTTTACTCTTTTGCAAGAAATGTTGAACATAATATTCTTGGTTGATTTTTATATTTCATTATTTCGTATTTTTTTTTAATTAAAATTTTTCACTTTTCTATTGCAGTAAATACAGTTATAAAGTACACAAATATATTTACTTAATTTTATATTATAATAATATTATAATATGAATTAAAATAAAATATAATATAAATAAATATTTGTGGTGTTTTTATTATTTATTCGTGTGTAAATTATTTTATTTATACAATAATAAATAAAAACGTTAAGGTTCATGCCTGACAATACATGGTGAAACTGCATAATTAAAATTTTATATTTTTCATTAAAAAAATAACAAATCATTTATCAGATTTCATAATTATTTTTAAGTGATGACATGTGTTGGACTCTCAAGAGTCCATCACTTAAAAATAAATGTGAATTAGTTTTTTTTTAATTTGTTACTTTTTTTTTAATTAATAAAACATTATAATAAACAATAACGAATATAACTGTGTAAATAGATTTTATTTCAAAAGAAATACTCTAGAGTCTAGACTGATGACTTATCAAACTTTACAGAAAACTCGGAGGAAGTAATGAGCTGCTAAAATATACTGAAATAATATTTTTACATAATTTTTCTATGTACGGAGTCAATATAAAAGTTCTCTTCAATTTTATTATAAATACTGAAAATTTAAAGTGCAAATGATAATGAAATGACGCAGTGCAATCGAAAGTATAATTTATTTAAATATGCAATTTTAAAAAGGAATATAATAAAAAAAAATGTTCAAATTAGATGTAATTTTGAAGTAAAAGGAAATACATAGTAAAAGTCGTTTAACTGAAGTTTCTGGCGGTGCTTTGTGGTGGTCATATTTTTTTAAATGTAAACGAATAAGACGTAAAGAGATATTTTAAATTATGACTTTTGATATATTATTGGCACTTATATTTACGGATTATTTTCAGCAATATTTCACATCGGAAATTCGCTTTGTCCGCTGCTCATAAAACTCGGAGTGAGTTCAAGTTAACGGAAAACTTGTCGACTTGGCAATGTTGCCAGCAGTCACTGGGTCAGGATTATACATCAATAAAGAGGCCGCCCAACTCCACTCTAGGGCAAGATCGCATCGCCCCTCTCCGAACACAGAAAGATCGAATGGGGCGTGTTTCTAAGCAAGCTTTTCAGGGACCATTGATGTATAGCATAACTGTCTCCAAGTGGTACAAGATGTGCCATATTCACACGAGCTTAGTAGATAAGTTCACTCACATATTTATCGGCGAGTAAGCACGGATGATTATTTTCAGTATGTGTAAGTACGAGCGAATAAGTACGTTTTATTAACCCATTGAATAAAAAAAAATGTAATACATCTGCTTAGTTCGTGTTAAAACGAAATAATACTTGCTTTTATATTTTCAATACAAATTTGAAGCGATGTACAAGTTAATAAATTATTACATTTGCAAATAACTTATTAGGTTTTCACGGCCAAATTTGGTATTGTAATAGCTTTTGGGTTTTACCGTATTAAATTTTTTTATTTATTTATTATAACACTTAACGTCTTCTTTCCATACGCATATGTTTATATTGGTATAGTAAGAATTCAGATAGTATTTATTTCTTTGATAATAAATAAAATATATTAGTTTCTTTGTGTGAACCAAAGAAATGTATACCTCTAAAATATAGGCACAAGATCGATTTTAATGTAATATCTGTATTTTACATTATAGACTGAGAAGCACATTCTGAGCATCCCTACAAGATTGACATACGAGGGATGATGAACTAGTAGATTAACTTAGAATCAACTGTTTCTGCAACTCTTTAATTAAAATCACAAGTAGGCTGTGGAATGAATTTAAGCATATATTTTTCAACTTTTATAAAATCTGAAACTTTTCAAACAAAGATAATACAATAATAATTCCCATATGCAGCATTTATGTAATCCCTCTACTGGTACTTTCTTGTGTATGTTTCTATAATTTTATTATCAATATCGAATAATGTCAATTATTACGAGTCAATTAAGTGTAAATCCGGTCTCGCTTCCAAAAAACTAGGTGTATTATATAGATCACGTCGGTATTTCAACGATAAACAACTTCTTCTTCTATATAAAGGACAAATCCGACCTATCCTTGAATACGGCAGTCACCTTTGGATTGGAGCCCCAAAATACCTTCTTAACTTAATTGACTCAGTTCAAAGAAGAGCAATTCGTTTGATAAACAATGACACCCTTACGTCTAATCTACAATCAATGGAACACAGACGTAAGATTGGTTCTCTTAGTCTTTTCTACCGTTATTACTACGGTCGCTGCTCTTCGGAACTTA
This sequence comes from Glossosoma conforme, assembly GCA_022606575.1. Lineage (NCBI taxonomy): Eukaryota > Metazoa > Arthropoda > Insecta > Trichoptera > Glossosomatidae > Glossosoma > Glossosoma conforme. The sequence goes on from JAGTXR010000137.1 coordinate 753,767, forward strand.
AAGAACTAATTCCTCCTGCACCCACTCACAGCCGACAAACTCGTCTTACACTGGCCGAACATCCATACATGGTTAATATATGTCAACCAAGAACTGGCAGCTTCCAAAGTTCCTTCCTTAATGCCACCGGTAAACTATGGAATGCTCTTCCAGCGTCTGTGTTTCCTCCTTCCTTCAATCTGGATCTCTTCAAGAAACAGATAAATATACACTTGCAATCTCCCCAACCCACACACAAATACGAACACAACACACGTTTCCCGCATGCAGCGTCCAGCCTCCCTGGCTGAGCGTCATAGAGTGCACTGGTCTTGACCGGGTGTGCTCTCCTGCATGCGTTTACATAAAAAAAAACTGAAAAAGAGAAAATATAATTTAACGAATATAAAACATTGAATGAACAATCGCTTGAAAGCTTTTAAAGGTAAACATGATATATTTACCTTAATTACTTCCCATTTTCACGCATTTTCAATAATACTAAGTAACTCAAAATTAAATTTCGTAAACATACTTTAATTCCCACGCTCTGCTTTTCCTGTGAATATTTATTTAAGAAGTGTAACACTTAAATTATTTACAAAAATTCTTTTCAATTATGACTCATTTAAATTTGAATCATTTTTTTCAACGAAATAAGCAGAAGTTACGACAAAATTAAAAGCATACGAATTTCATTTTAAAGAAAAAAAACGGTTTATTTAAGTAAGCAATTTTTTTGTAAATATATGTACATAGTTTATAATAAGCGCAATCTATGATAATACATATATAAACTGTATACAATGCGTTATTTGCTCAACTATAAGAAGGACTGTAATAAGCGCAGTAGCTAACGTGTTAAACAATGAACCCTCATGTGCACAGTTTATGTATATTTTTTTCATGTTTTATATAAAATATGGTATTTTCTAAGGGTAGGTTGTTATTTGTATCAATTGTTGAGTAGTACATTCTCTTGAATTATCAGCAATTTTCATTTGATGTACCTGAATACTTGGTTTTGGTCTCTATCTCAAATCAACATGTACTCGTTAGTCGCTTCGCTGATGTACTTACTTCAGGCATTGCGACCGGGGTAGTCATATTTCCATGTTCTAGTGCACTTCACGTAAATATAGAAAAATGGAAGATACCGTCGAAGAGCTTTCAAAAGTAATTTTATCATTTTAAGAGTATACCTGCACCTTACGTCATATTTTATTTATTCATAGTTTTCAACGTAATATTCTCTAAATTTAAAAAATATGTTTTATAAGATCTTTAAAATATTTTTCATCCTATAATTCTGTTAAATGAAAAGTTAAACATGATTTGAATACATTGACGATTATATAATTATTTTTTTCTGAGTTACGAATAGAAATAAAAGCATATTTACAGTGTAGTGAATGCTAAACTAATGCTAGATATCCATATTTTGTATATAATACCGGGTCTCATATATACGCCTATATAAGCCTAATTTTTTCAGAATTTGGGTCGAGTACTTGCGAGTAACAAACATAACGTGTGGAGTTGGCAGAAGCTGGAACGTTCCTAAGGCGGGTATTAAAAACAATAAAGTTGTTCAAATACAGTTCATTTATTGTACCCACTAACTTGAAACACTATAAAATTTGGGTTATAACAAGAAGCCAAATCACACGAATAACAGGTATCAGAACAGTGCTAAATATAAGAGATACGATAACGTAATTTTGTAGAAAATGATGAAATAAGAAATCGCACACAGAACTTTTAAACCTTCCATATCATCCAGAAAAGTTTAAATTACAGCTTGCTTTTTATGCAATTCTTTGGCTCCCGTTCTGGAAGACCGAATGGAACTAGAAAGAACTCAGTGGAACTCCCTGAAGTATTACTGACTTGTGACGAAGCGAGGATCATGGTCGTGTACGACTTGTAGCAGAAATTTTGCTCCAAGTATGGAAATCGGTTATGGAAAAAAAAAATGTTTCAAATATATATTTTAAATTGTCAATTAAATTATTATTGCAAAGTTAAACCATTTAATTAAAAACATGGTTAAAGTGCTAAAAGTATTTCACAATCATAAACATTTTCACACCTTAATTTGCGTAACACAGATTTCAATATCATACTCGTAGTTCTGTCGTACGCCATTATTAAACACATTATTGAAATGAAAAAGGTATCATTGAAAACAGTTTTGGTAATAATATTTTCAAAAATTTTAATAGTTTATTGAACGCAGTAGCTATTTTTATATTAATAATACATTATATTTTAATTTTCCAAGTACGAATAAAATTAGGTCGAAATAAATAAATTTAAATAAAAATGTATGCCTCGTTTGTATTAACGGTTCATGTATGCAAACTCGAAAAGATTTATAACTTCCAACCACACATTCCAGATTTTCATCGCGACTTGATTTACGAGTGTAGCACTAATCTCTTTAAAATTAGCGTTTATATCAACGAAAATTCCGATTAATTTAGAAGAAAGTAGTATTTGTATGATACTTTATTTTATATATCGTAGGTATTCGTAATATGTTTAATGTAACAAATGTTTATGTGTTTATGCTTAGAATATTTTTAACGATTTTGTTACGGCTCGGTGGAATACAAATTATACTGTCAACACGGCGTGAATTTTTCAAACCTTTTTTTTTGCTTTAAACTAGTATTTGAAGCATAAATGTACTTATCTGACCTACTTTCATTTATCACATTGTCTCCATTAGCTATCAGATGATACATTAAAAACTATTATATTTAACAAACGTTCATTATAAACTCCATACATGTGGTTTACAGAAAAATCGCTCCTGTCACGAAATCTAACGATATTTATTTAAATGCTTTACAGATTCCTGTAAAGAACACATATATGTTGATAAAGGAAATATCTGCAGTTCCAGATCCTATTGTAGATGTCGCAATGAGTACTGAAAGTAGTAAAACGATTTATCATGGCGACCGATGTCAAGGGTAGGGGAATCTTGGACGGCATATATCGACAACCGATGTGAAAGGGTTAATGATAATGAATGTTTAAGTAATTAAATTTGCAAACTATATACGAGTATTTAAAATACACAATAATAAATGTCTGTATGAATGTACATCTATCACGTATGCGTGCCTATACCGCTCAGCTGATTGAGATAGAACATTGAGAAGAGTTATTGCGTGCATGTCCATGAAGGCTCCTGAAAAATAAATCGCCCGCTAGGAGAAGTGGGAAATCATAAATTATTGGAATTGCAGCGCGTACGTCAAGCAAACCATTGAAGTGATGTCAGTCTAGCTGTCAGTTCGTGGATAATACGTAACGAATCTATCTACACGCTTACAATACAAGTTTATAATGTTCCGTATGATTTAAAATCAAAATATGCCATTACAACTCAATAAATAAACAGAATGCGTAGCAATATGAATTACACAGCAGGTCCAAATTGGGGAAGAATAAACGACAAACGTGGGTGGGGATTCGAACCACGAACCTGCAATCATGATCATTTTTTCCAACGCCTCAGCCATCATGCACCACATGGTATTATTAATTTATATTATTTATAGATGACCCATATTTCAAACTGTAGGTACGAGTATATATATATTAAAATTCAATCACATCATTTATGACAAGTATTTTTCGTACCGACAATGCATTTTTTTAGTGAAGTTGTACGAGTAGGTTGCATTGCATCGCAAATTGCGTCAAGCTAGTATTATACAAAATGATTCAAGTATATATAAACCTTTTTTTTTTGTTATTTCTGGTATCACTTTTTCCATCATGTATAAAATATAAGTTTATAATGAAAAAATATGTAAATATATGGCATAAGTATGTTTTTACAAATGTGATGTGTAGTGTTTTACTCAGTTTGCTTAAAATTGTAATATATTTTTTGCGGTCAGCATAATGGGATGTTCTTTTTGGGAAGTGAATATTTTTTATAATGATGAAATTATAATTATAAAAAAAATAATCAAAACGAAACACTCAAAGTAAATATTACAAACCAAAAGGTTTTTCACGAAATAACCTTTTACCTACTGCGAGGAAAATGGCTTTAAGCTTAAAAGAGAATTTGAATTTCAAATATTTGAATGTGTAATTTTACAGCGTAGAGTTCTTTCAATAAATTAAAATGCCATTTTGACAGCGGCATCTGCAACACTTGAAACAAAAAATATACGCATTTTTCTAGGTCTTTTAAATATTTTTTTCTATCTTGATCATTTCAAAAACAAAAAAAAAAATAAGATACTCAATTATATAACAATCGGAGCTGATTTGCGGCACAAGTCTAAATCGAGGCATTTAATAGAAAACAAATACGATATTATATACTTATTTTGATGTATTGCTAAATCAACAAACAACCACGCGGACTAAAATTTAGATGGTTTGCTAACCGCTTGTCGCTGGTTGGGTTGGATAGAGTCGCTTCTTAGTACCAAATGGTCCAATCCTCGGGAACGTCAGACAAATCAACCGATCTTCTTAAAAAATCCGGTTAACAAATCACTCAAAAATATGTCTCGGACACTACAAGCACACCTCATCAAATCGTCTGCTTAAGGCTCACTGGAAAGCATTTATATTCCCTGATAGTATTTGGGTGTAGAGACGTCCTGGGACATGGCATGAAAAATGGCCACGGATATGAAAAAAAGTGGTTATGATAATTCCCCATATTGGATTTCGTAAAACAGCAATGTAACTAGATTATGTATTCAAACAAAATTAAATTTAAGAAAAAAACCTTAAGAGCTTAAAGTTCATATTCCTATATCCATTCCATATATGGAACATATGGTCACCATAAATTTCCGTCACTCTGAAGAAAAATACAAGCCGTGGACAACTCTGCACTCGAAGATCCACCTGGGAACATATATGGTTCCCGAAGACGTCCGAGGCAGAAACTTAAGGGCTTGAAAAGTCGGCAGCTATATTATCCGACCTCCTGAGAAAACATGATTAACAAATCACTCAAAATATACCTCAACTTAATTATAATTTTAAATTAATTTTAATTAAAAAATCAACAAATTAAAAATATTTAGTTTTGATGTTGGAGACCGAAACATGTAATCGCTTAAAATAAATGAGATTCAAAAGTTAATATTTTTAATTAGTTAATTTTTTAGTTAAAATTAATTTATTATTATAATTATGCAGTTTCACCAAGTATTGTTAGTTTATAACCTTAATGTTACTTCAACTTAATGTAATACTTTTTATTTACACATTAATGTCTAGAACTAATCTCTTATTTTTAAAATATTATAAATAATTAATTAATCGCGTACATTATGGAATATTATTTGCAACATTAAATTCAGAAAAAAAAAATGTATTATCATTGCGTGGCTTTGTGTACATTATTGCGCGCCCAGTCGCTAAATTTGTATATGATTAATATTTAAATTAAGGTTGTATTTCATTTTTATCTTCTTTTGGAATTAAGTCCCCCTCTCCCTCTCCCCACCTAGGCACGTGACCCTGTCCTTACGCAAACATTCACTTATAGGCCTCTAATTTGGTTTGTCCTTTTAATTTCAAAAATTTTACGCCACGTGAATTCCACCTCGATAAATCGCCTTGTTTCGCTTGTGTGCTTACGAAAGTAAAATAAAATTTAAAACCGTTTCCTGTTTATACATTAAAAATTTGTTTCACTAATTAATATTCTCGGATGTGCTTTACTTTATGAAGTACTGAGGTGGAATTAAAAAAATAATCATTTTATTTTCATTTTAATGCGCTTTTTTTATTTTTATAATGCTAGAAGAAAAAATATTTGAAAATTAATATTCTTTGGAACGGAAGCTTAAGGTATTTATGTTCTCTTCTTTTTCAAATTGAGAAAGGAGACAATTCAAATTTACATACTATAGTCAAGAGCCGAAGGTGGACCTGGTTGGTACATAAACGAAGAATGCAAAAGAATATCAAAAACCAAAACTGCCTTTTCGTCAAGTCACGCCTCACTCACGCTGCCCTGGAAGATGCTCGGGTACAATAGAATGTACTCCGCCGAGCTGCGGGAGGGAAAGCTGACATGAAATGAGGCAAGGACTATGTGGTGAGAGTTCGTGACAGCCATTTTTTTTATGTAAGCACATACAGGAGAATACCGACAGATGGTTAAAGTAATTCTGAAGTTTCATCTGTGGAATTCTATGACGCTTACCATGGTGCATATGGCTAAGCGCTGCATGTGGAGTGTTGATCCGCCAACTTCATAGCCTACAGCCCGAGATTCACGCATCATCCTTATTATACCAGAAATTTACTATGAATGGGTGTTCTTCACGGGACGACTTTCTTCTACCACCGATTTCAATTAATAGGCTATGACTGGTATTTTACGAGTGAGGGATCAAATTCACAACAACCGGGGTGTTTTTAGAACTCAGAAATCGATTAAAAATCTTTTATTTTTTAAATCTCCATCGGGGATCGAACCCACGACATTTGACCATTGAACTATACCCGCCGGCAAATATGCTTCAATTAGGGGAGAGGACATGGTGATGATGAATGTCTTTAGTAAGATTGTGTCACAAAATGCGACATGGACAGAGAATTATAAAAAAAAACACATGATTGCATTACAATAAAATTAATTTCTTCAAAATAGTGAGTTTCATGATCCTATATATCACATGACATACCATCACAAAAGGGCAACACATTTAGAAGGGCGGCATTTCATCAATTTGGTATTAGAAAATAAACAAAAATTTCCACCACAATTTAATTTTTATAATTTCACTCACATATTGCTCAAAGTCAAAGTGCAGCAAGGATGTTTTTTTTTTCGGTTATTTAATTAAAAGCGATATAAACCCTTTCTGGTCCACACATAATATAAAATATCAGGAACATTATTTGATGGTTATAATACGGCTTTTGAGAAAAGATTCTTATGTCTACTTTTATATATTTGGTTACTGGGAACATTTGTACATTTTTTTACAGAAAATCCTTGAAGGATCCAGTAAGTAAAACCAAGATTGCTTGATTTATTTTTGTCCTATTTTGTATAAGTTAATCCTAAAGAAATGAAGTAGCTATTTGCCTTTCTTCTTCAACTGTTAACTTGTATCGAATGGTGAGCTATGTGTGCAATGCCGGCAATACCCCGGGGAAATAAAAGCAAACGACAAGAAACGTACAAAGGTTAGTTCTCTTTTAGGCCCATATTGATAAAAATACGAATAAAAAAGATTACTTTCTTTGAAAACTGTAATGAAATCAGTAGCTTGTGAATAGAAAGATAAAATACTAAAATCTAATTCAAATCAATTATTAAGAATCTGCGAAAGATATTAATTTCCCACTATACACAGCACCTGAATTGTCCTGATTCTTCTTTACGGCTGCGACCCTGGCATCTCACCAAAAACTAATGCAGCCATATAATGGGTTTTGAAAGCAGATGTCTGTGTCCAATACTATATATTGAGTTTGTGAGTTATGACGAGGTGAGGTTGTGTAACAGTTTAGAAATTAACATGGCTCGGACATGTACTTTGGATGTCGCAGGAAAGCATAAGTTACAGCTACCTTTTCTTCAAGAACAAGAACTCGCATCATTCTGGAAGGCCATCGAGGACAAAACAAAGAATGTACTTAGTGGAGCTCCAGGAGACAGAACTGACATCGGATGAGGCGAGGACCATGCTGACTTACTGAGATCAATGGCAGCAGTTTGTGACGACTATGTGCATCAGTTAGGAGAGAGAAAATGCAATATGGTATAATTGTGGTAATTGATAAAGGAGAATCTGATATTAATTTCCACTAAGTTTATGGGAACAAATAAAATTTACAAAAAGGGCATTCTTAATTGTTATATGCATTATGAATGTAATTTATAATTATGAAGTATTAAACTTCACTTGTTTTTTTAAATAAATGTGTGATTAATGCAATTAAAAACCATAAATCTTACTTTTGTTTATATCGAAAGTTTCTATGATCTCAAAAAAGATCTAGTATACTTAATTTATAGCTCTGAATCGAAGGAAATATACTCTTTAATCTCTGCAGTTGCTAAGTGAAACGATTCCTTCGAGTAACAATTTAGTCATTAGCCATTGTATCCACCCGCCGACGACAGTGTGATTAATTATCCACCGCCTTGTATAAAAACTTCAAGTAATACACATCTCTGTAATAAAGATCTCGTAGAAAAAGAACGAGAAGGCTTTGATAAATTAGGTTACAAACCGAGTTCCATCACATCACGCGCCACGGCTTGCCTGTCATTCAAGCGTTAATCAGAACACTACTTCAAAGGTTGTTCGCGAAAGCTCTCCACTTTGTACAAAAAGCTTTATGTACACCGAAGCATCGGGTGATGTTTCCAGGCTGTTGCCCGTCTAAAAGCGATTGGGCCTTGCATTAGGACGAATGCCTCGGCTTGCTAGTGTAGTAAACTTTGTGTTAGAAACATATTCACGTAGGCACTGGAGACTCAAAGAAAACACGTGTTTTTATGAAAACAAATCGAAAAGTTTTACAGTAAATTATGTGTAAACAATCTGGTGTTCTTTGATAACATTCTCTGTGGAATTTACTTTTGAGATTGAAGCGCGTACTCGGAATGTTGCTTGCGGTGTTTTCTTATAACATAAATTAATTAAGCTATTCTTACTATATGTAAATGTGATCAATGTTATAAGCTGTCGTTAAATTAACAACGAATAATAATAAATACAGTAAAAATAATTGTGACACTAACGAGTATGTATACGAATATTTTTGTATGTTACAAATAATTTAGTTATCTTATTCACATTCTAAATGAGTTCGAACATTAATTAAAAATACTATTTTTGATTGATGTCATTTATTTTCTCTTTTATTGTTTTTAACTTTATTTTCTTTCTATTTGAATGGTAAAACAGGACTCTATTGTAAGCAATAACTAAACTTTTTATGTACTTTATACAAAAATATTTTTAAAATGACTTACAAAATCTTGTAATAATATCGATTTCAGTAATGTCCATTGAAATTAGAACTTTCTTAAATACTCTTGAAATAATTAAACTGCCTAATTTTTAGAAAAATATTGTGTGTGATGTATTTACAAATATACTCGTCTAAAATATTTGAAATTATAACTTTTCATTAGCTTATATTTATTTATTTCAATTGGATATTCGTGAGGACTAATTTTTTTTTTTTAAATACATTTTGCTCACTTTGTAGCTAATATTTCATGATCGCACTGCATAGCTTACCAATTTCCTTTGACAGAACCACCGCCGACAGAAACACGGAAAATAAAAATGCATAAATGTATCGGATTGGAATTGACGGTAGGAAATTTTCAACGTTGAAAAAAGCTTACTTTATTATTTATTTAATGTTATATTTAAATCTCACACCTAAAAATATGTATATGAAAAACGAGAATATATGAGTATATAGATTATTTAATTTCTCCATAAAATACATTTAAGTGACTTTAATTATTCACTAATAGAATATATCACTTTTGTAAACATTAGAAGTATTTGTATTCAAAATTTTATATTTTTTATGTAATACGAGCATACAAAAATGTCACTATTATGGTATACAGTGGTACCTCGACATACGAGTTTAATTCGTTCCGCAACCTTGTTCGTATTTGAAATTACTACTTTGAAATTAAAGCAAATTTCCCCATTGAAATTAATTGAACAAGAAGATGCTTTGACAGTGAGAGCACACTGATAACTGATTCTATGACCGTGGCCGGGGCTTTACGCGAGAAAGCGTGACGCGCGGTTCGTGTGCAACCGGCCAACCTGCTAAGCCGTTTGCTCTCACCTCAAATTTTGCTCGTATTTCAAAGCAAAAAATCCCTCACTCGACAGCTCGTATCTCAAAAAACTTGTATAATGGGCACTTGTATTTGAAAGTACCACTGTATATTAATTACAATTATTTAATGTATGTACAATGTTTTTTTTTTAATTATATTTTACATATGCATAATCAATGGAAATTCAATGCACTTTTATTTGTTGAATTGATTTCAATTTTGAAAAATAAACTATACTCAGTATATAGCAATGATAATATTTTTTTGATACTATGATAACGAATACTTTCTTAAAACGCTCGCATTTTTTTTTGCAGAGATTTTTTAAAAGTATTTGCGGCTATTTTTCATAAACCGTTCGCGTCTTTGTTTTAATTTTGAGTTGAACCACCTCTAAGTACTAAATAGACTAAATAGACGCATCGGGCTAATCATCCGATCTGATGAAAACAAAATGAAAAGAGAATGGACTGTAATCGTATTTCCATTATTATTTTCATGAAATCTCCAGATTTTTTAAATATGTTATCCGTGAATAAACTTATAAGTTAAAGTCGCTAGTCAGAATAATTCTTATTATTATTGAGGTGTTTTAATTTTTTTATGAATTACAGCTGAATGACTATACACTTTTTTAATCCGTAATAACCAAAATCAGTTTGTTTTCGATCTTCAGTATGATGTACTAAAAAACATGTTTTTTAAATTATTTTTTCAGCGCTTAATATCTTCATCGATAGTTACCCTATTCACGTTACGTAGCCATTGCAATAGACTGCAAAATCGGAAAGTATATAACGGGTGATTTACCGTCGGGCCTCTGGCAGACGGAAATGGGAATATTCTCGACAAACTGCTGAGCTCATCCTCGTGCAACGAAATTTTCCCGACAATCACCTATATTTTTTCAAAGTATGGATATAAAAAGCAAGCGAGTTATTTAAAGGAGACGTGAATTTGACATTCAGTCAACTCGGAAATAAAACAACCATACAAAAAAATCCAACCCCGACATCAAAGAGAGCGGAACGTTAGTGAATACTTAGTTCCTAGCTTTATTTTTTACTTTGACCAGGTTTATTTCCTTGTGATTTTCATTTAATTTAAATATCGAAAAGTCTTGTTTTTTTATTAAAATGTTTATTGTTTGTATATAATTATGTATTTTTGCATTACAGTACACGAGGTAAAGAATTTTAAGGTTTCCAAAACATTATTATCAACATTTATAAACAATCTATTTTATTCTTTAATACAAAAATGTTCAAATGACGAAATTTATCAATCGTTTTTATAAACTAATTACATGTAAGAACTCAAAATAACAAACTACTTCTATATACTATATATTAGGTCAGTTAAATAAATAAAACATCCGACGGGTATAGCTCAATGGTCAAAGCGTTTGCTTGGCATGCCAAAAGTCGTGGGTTTGACTCTTCTATAAAATACCCACGGTTGGTGTGAATTTGATCCCTCACCCGTAAAAAGCCAGTCATAGCCTATTAATTAAAATTGATAGGAGACGAAAGTCATCCCGTAAAAACCACAAATTCATATAAAATTCCTATAATAATAAGGATGATGCGTGAATGTCGGGCTGTAGCCTATGATGTTGGCGGATTACCAATCCACATGCAGCGTTTAGCCATATGCAGCATGGTAAAGGTCATAGAATTCCACGGATGAGACTTCAGAATCACTAATTCTATTTTATCTGTCGGTATTCTCCTGTATGCATATATATATATTTAAATCCATTTAGATAAAAAATATAAAAATACTCTTTTATAATAAAAATATTAAAATAAACTTTTAGGAAAACTAAGTATACAGCACTTAGAAATAAATACTAAGAGTAAGTTGATATAATAAGGACTCCTAACACAAAACGGCAAAAGTCGTATTTATGTCACTTTTCGCCCTTTATTAAAATAAACATGCGAAAGCATTTAAATTTATTACACACATAACAAAGTATATAATATTTTCAAGCTCACGTTGCACCACACCACATAGGGGAGAAGAGCCTCTGCTAAGAAAGCCACATATATTATTTTATAAAAGCTGCACGTAAATATGCTTGAATTGTTTTCACAGTTTTCTTTATCTTTGTTTGCAAACTGTTTTTTGCGAACTGTTTCCATCTGACTCCTCCATCGCAGCTGACTAAACTTCACCCTAGACAGTGATGAGGGATACTGAACATATACTATTTCCTTGGATAAAAAAAAAACCTTTAAAAAGAAGACATTTGAAAATTAAATTTGACTCATTTTAAAAATAATTTGAATCAATTTATTTTCAGTTGCTTTATAATAAAAAAGTTGTATTAATATTATCTGCTTGAATTGTTTATTCAGAAATACAAAGCTTTTTGAATCGATTCCGCATCTAACACACTATACATTTTATAATATTATTAACGAATATATTCACAATTATTCACAAATGTTTAATAAGAAATATATAGAAAAATGGTTAGTTAGGATAATATTGTGATGGGACTATAATATTTAGACAATAGATAGAGGAAAATAATAATGAGAGATCGTTAAATGCGGCATAATTTAGTATTTTTTTAATGGGTTATGGATTATGAACGGGAAGTAACTGACAAACGAAGATTGAGAAATATTTTTGTACAGTCTAAGACGTTTACCAATTTTAAGTAATGTTATGCGCCGAATTGATGTTTTATCAAGAATTGATATTGCGACCGCTTGTTTGGTAAGCAAGCGCTTAAACATAGCAAGCTGTATGAAGTAAATTATTTTTAATGACATTTAAATATCAAAAAATTACAACAAATATTTTGAAAAAACTTACCGTTTACTTGTATCCTTAAATATCTTCCACTATATATTTTTTGTGTATCCACCTGAAAAAAAAAAAAAAAAATGATTAAATAAATCATTATTTTTTAAGTGCTTACACATAAAAGGGTTTTGATGTTTAGAAAACATATATTTTCGTTTATAGAATTCAATTGTGTCGGCAGAATTTTACAAATGGATATTTCTTTGAGAAAAAACTCGCCCGTGGACTTTTAAATTCCGGCTTTCGCTTTCTAAAGAATTTCTGATATTCTTTTTAAACTTTGAAAACTTTTTGATACGTTAAAAGTTGTGGGAAAAAATGTTATCAAAAAATGTTTTAACGGTATTCATTATTTTTTTTATTTTCTCGTTATTCTTTTTAATTTTGCTGTAATCCATTTAATTTTCAGGTAAAAATTCATAAAATTTAAAACCACCATTTTCTTTCAAAACGTGTTTTGAATTTTTTTTTTTTTTTTTCACTTTAATTTAATAACACTGACAATAATATATACATATTATAAAAGATATTTTAGTAAATTAAAACATATTATACTTATTGATATGAGTTATTATATTATACTTATTGATATGAATTATTTAAATGTTAATATTTATGTTAAAATTTTACATTTTTTACGAAGGATAAATAAAATGTCATTTGTGTCATTTTATTTATCCTGACATAACGACATAATGTCGAGAACTTGACGATTATTTTTAAATATATAAATCACTTCCAAATTATACTGTCAGTTTGAGAAAATATATTCAATGCGGTATTGGCATAAAAATTGCACCAAACTGACAAACACTGTATCCACCAGAACAGATTGTTAAATCGGTTCAAAAAACAGATGATATTCCAAAATCTACCATATGCGTTCCTACCTGAAACAAATTGTCCCACAAGTTACCACCAGCAATTGCCACTGTCCTTAGGAAGATACATGGTTCCTGATTACCTCCATGGCAAGAGCCCATGTCGAATATTACATTTGACTGTTGTAGTAAGCGAGGCATATTTTGGATGATTTGTCAATCGAAACATTTCAGAAGAACGGTTCAACACTCTTCAAAAGGGATGTCTCAACCCAACCAAAGACAAGACAATGACAACAAGCGGTAAATTATCTATGTTTAAGTCCGCATCCAATTGTGCTTAACTTTGATATTCCAACAAGAACTGCGCTTTATTTGGTCAAGTTTACAAGAAAAACTCGAGTACTTAAAAATATATATATACGAGCATAATACTCCCATCTTTTACTGTATTTTCAAAACGTTATTTTGAACATAACTGTGTTGTATTAAACATCCAAAAGTCTTTAAGGTAATTGTTATAATCAAACTCTTTAGCTTAGATTCATACAGTCAGGTACGACACAGGGCAGTTTGCCGCTCTATGTAAATTGAGGGGATCACGGTTCAAAATAACAAGTATGGTGGTATTTGCGGTGTACGAAATTCTATGTATTAATTTTCATAAAGAATGCTTACTCATCGATACGGAGCATTGACCATCCCAATAATCTGCCACTCTATGTGGATTGAAGAGATCAAGGTCCAAAAACGGTATCGTTGACATTCAATTTGTTCATATTACTTTTATAAGTACTAACTCAAGTTGTAAAGTAGGGTTTAAAAAGGAGTCTGGTATCAAATAAATTAGTACCAAGTCAACTCCAGTCTTTGGACTTATCCTCAGTGCCGGAACCTTGGTATTCCGGCATCACTATTTAGCTGATGCTATTATTTCGGAAACGCGATCTCGTTTCCGGAACACTGTACGATGTCTGTCTTGCAATTATTAAAAAGATCAATGAAACTTTAAGCGTGGTAAAAGCAAGATTATTATTTTCATTTAACTTGTTAAAATAAAACAAGTTAAAATATTTGCACTTTGTAAAATTAATAAACACGGAGTTGATCCATTCGATTTTCCAGATAAATTTATTCCGAACTGTAGCCAGTCACCAGAAGTCCCGTACACGCTTCAGCCGTTAGAGATGGAATTGAATTCTGACGGTCGGCAGTGCCAGAGTGTAAATTAAATTGGTCCCTGCTTAGCGTAACTAGCGGACCAGATGCCGGGACAGATGTTGGCGAAATGTTCCGATGAGTTTGCTCCAAAAAACATTAAACAAATTTAATTGTCAATGTTTGCCTGCCCCATAATAGCGCACGTTTTGCGCTCATGCACGCTTGGGCGATCATTACGTTTGAAGAGATGGAAAACCTTATTAACTTGACACAGAAATTCAGATTGAAAATCAAATAGTAACTTGGACAAATTTAATTTTTGATTAAGAAAATTAATCACGACGCGAATTATTTATTTTACATATTAAATTTTTACTTGTGGAGTATTTATTATTAAGGACTGCAAATTATGGGCAAAACATACTCGTAATTATATTATATTCGTATTTCAATTCAAATTTTAATTATTCTTGTAAATTCAATAAAAGTATCGATAATTGTTTTGTACGACTCAGATAGCAAACGTTTTAACAAAAACCAATGCAGCCGTATAATAGGGTTCAAGAACAAGCACCTCTGTAGAATATTATAGATATTATAGAGTAGTAGACTATAATTCTAAAATAGTTTTTATTATGTAAGCACGTACAGGAGAATACCGACAGATGGTGATAGTAATTCTGAAGTAAAATCTGTGGGATTCTATGACGCTTACCATGCTGCATATGGTTAAGCGCTGCATGTGGAGTGTTGAACCGCCAACGTCATAGATTACAGCACGAGATTCACGCATCATCCTTATTATTACAGGAATTTACTATGAACGGGTGGTCTTGAAGGGACGACTTTCGTCTCCCACCAATTTTGATGAATATGCTATTGTGGGCATTTTACGGGTGAGGGGTCAAATTCACACCAACCGGGGGCATTTTAGAGCTCAGAAATCGATTAAAACCCCTTTTTTTTAATCTCCGTCGGGGATCGAACCCACGACCTTAGGCTTGCAATGCAAACGCTTTGACCATTGAACTTTACCCGCCAGTTTAAAAAACAGTGGACATGGCTGATGATGATGATGGCTATGGCTGGAATATAAACATGAGGCGCTGCAAGAGAGCATTAACTATAGTTTCCTTTTTTACGAACCTCAAACGAAGACCATCCTGAAAGGCAGTCAGAAACAATGCATATACGATAAGCAGGGCTTCGAAACGCAAAGCTAATGCCTGCACCGTTTCAGCATCTTTTGCAAAAGCAGCTTTTGTTTATGCATATCAACATACAAAACTCTGATATTGTGGCTTTTGGGTTGAGCCGTGTGTGGCGAACTTCCTTCAACCAATATTTCGACCACCATTGCAGTTGTCTTCTTCATGGAGTTGTACATCAATAACGCTTATAAAAAAATATAATCTGAGTAAACCAACTGAAAACTAAATTAATTATCAATCCTGAAGAAGACCCCTGCAATGGCGGTCGGAATATTGGTTGAAGGAAGTTCGCCACACACGGCTAAACCCAAAAGCCACAATATCAAATCTGGCCGTGAAAACCTAAGAAGTTATATACAAAACTCTATAAAAATATATGATCCAGCCAAGCAGAGAATATCAAACACGAATAAGTAAGTATTTGCTATGTTTTCATTCGTACTATATAGAAGGAAGCAAACATTTCTATAACTAATTGATTTACAAATATTTTGATAAGATACTTATAGACATAATAAGCTTACGTTCTTGTTTATATTATATTATATGCATACATTATTACATTCAATGCTTTCATTGGAGTAAGGAAATTTCTGTTTAGTGATAAGAAATAGATTAAAACTCAAGGGCGTTCGCTCATAATGAATATGTCCTTCGATTTTACGACAAACTTGAAATCAAAGACGGAACCCTTTGACATCATTAGCAAGACAAGGGAGCATATCAAGCCATTTCCTTTGAGTGAAATAATACCTACAACGTCAAAACACAATGAAGCTGACATGGGTCAAACCTCTACATTAAGTGGCTTAATCGAATTTCACTCCCGTATTGGCAAGGGACCGATAATATTAATTTCCTTTGTACGAGTATTACTTCCACTAGGAAACTTGTTTTATCACTTCGAATTTAATTTCCTATTCACATAATTCACATTCAAATTACATTTTATGTATTAATATCTTGCGTGAATAATAAAAAGAATTATATACTTATAAATCCCTCATTAATACTGATAATAGTTACTTTACGACCATGTTTTTATGAAATTATTGTATTATTTTAATTTGTATTTAAATTCATTTTTAAGCATTTTCTTTCGGTTTTATTTAATTCATTCATATATATCTAAAACATGTTTAATTTTTTGTATGATTGCTGTTTTCATTCAAAATTGTTATTTAAGTAGTAAAAAATATATTCATACCGTTTACATAATAAATATTAAACTACAAATTTACTTTATCCATCGCTTTATCAAATAATTATTTATTTATTCCTGAATTGCTAAGTTAAGTTAGCTAATACGTTGATTTCATAAGTTTTTAAAAAATCCCTACCTACTAGCAAAAATTGGTGAATTCTCACTACCTACCTCCCTCTCCTTTCATGTTAGACACACCCCCACCCCCTCCCCTACAAAAATGTGTTACACCACTTACAAGTACAACGCAGCTCAGTTATCTCTTAACTAGAGAAGGATTGAGAAAGACTACGAGTTAGTCGAAACTGCAGTCTCCTAATAGAGAACTTTTGTAACGTGATCCATGTGAAAACAAGGTAAATAAATAAATAAATATTTATAATTTGAAACATATTTAAAAGAATGAGGATTGAAATAGGGAGAGCACAAGACAACTTATTGAGAAGTGCTGTATCACAGTTTATCACTGCTGTGCTCCTGACATATATCCCCGATAAAGTACTACTTCTAAGATATCACGCTAGGTGACAGACATACCAACTATTTTGCCAAACATTGGGCTGAATCACTTTGGACTTAAACACTGACACGAAGACAACAGCAAATACACTACATTGGTTCTCGTTAAATTAACGAAGCTTAACAATATTGCACGTGAACTGAAACTTGGAAGAGTTACCGCCTGCTGTTTATAAGCAGTCTCTTAAGACCTAATGATCAAGATTTCGGAAATTAAGGCTTATAAAACAACCTCTCTATATATTCCATTAACAAATCACCCAAAATATGCCTCCGATTCTACGGCTTCTATGACTTCAAAGCCGGAATCCATATCCATATATGTTCCCAGTTAGACTAGAAGATTGTAGAAATATCTAGGCGCGGACAATGGCCACTTATTTCTAATGAAAACTTAGTGGTGGCAACTAATATACTCTAGATGTAGGTATGGGATTAAAAAATAAAAAAAAGTTCTTACGGTTGCTTGCTTAAATTTTGTATATAAAAATGTTTGATATGTTTTCATGCATTTGCTGAGAGTTGATGATTTTAACTACATCCAACCCAACCTTAAAATCTCCACGGCTAATTCGCGAAATTTTAAACACATTTTATAGGTGTCCAAGTTTTCTAATAAATCACTTTTAATTATCCGGCCGATAAGAGACGTCACGCCTAAGCAGGGGTGTAATTCAATATGCCGTCCTTAAATTAATAGTCCAGGTCACTGCTGGCGCTTTTTTTCTCCTTAATTGACGAATGAAATTCAATTTTCTCGGATGTCATTCCGTTTTCCGTTAAATATTAATTTACGCTCCAGTAAATGGGCGTTTTTTTGCCTTTGATGAAATTAATTATTATCAAGTTAATTTGAATAAATTGAAGTATTGTTTGATACTATTCTATAATAATTAGATATTGATTTAACTTAACATTAAAAAAAACTTGAATAATACAATTTTCATCTAACTTCCGAAGTAAGTGTTATAATAAGTGTTGCAATAAACAACGTTTCATAACTAGTTTAGAACAACTGAAATGTATCGTATTCACACAATAAACTTATGATGAAGCTGCCAATCGGGAAACGATAGAATCCAAACTGAGGATATCTGCAGAAGAATTTAAGTAGTCCACCACTTAAGCCTCCAGGCTACCCAACGAATAGACACACTCAAGTGGCAAAAGGCAGGACATATCTGTCGAAGATATGACGGTCTATGAGAAAGAAAAGTATTGGAGTGGCGCCCAATAACTGGCAAACGAAGCATTGGCTGACTGACACCTTGCAAGGTAAACAGACGACATAAGAAAAACAGCGGGAGTGACCTGGATGCGGAAGTCGGAGGATCGACAGTGGATGGATACAGGGTGATAGCGAAGCTGCCAGTGTTAATTTCCTAAAATCATTTTTTTAATAGCTATTTAAGAATGAATTAAATAAAAAACTTCGTTGTCTTTAATATTTCTATGAATGCAAGTTTTTACAACCAACATTTTCTTCTGACTTCTTACCTGAACCACCAGGAACTCTCCTCATTTCTAGGATTCAGGTAACATCGCATCATAATTCGCTTATTTGCGGATTCGTTTGATACGATTCGTCTTAAAAAATATGTTTTGCATGGATACTCTCTATTTAGTTATTTTATCATTCTCATGTTATTTTGTGACTCTCATTTTTACTCTTTATTGGTTAAATCCTAAAAAAAAACACTTCATACACGGTCACAATATTCACTTTATACATAACAAGAAAGAGGTTTAATCAAATTTGATATTCATTTATCACAATATTTAAATGTCTCAGAATCTTTACTTCGCGGTTCTGAAAGTGGTGACATTATAATTTTGAAACATTTTCAAAATAAATGATTCGTTCAATTATTCTGAACGCCTCTTTATAATAGCATTAATTTACGTGACTCTGGTAAAGGTGACATGCCTCCGTAAAGAGGTTTACTAAGTAAATAAATTAATAGCGAAAGCGGAAGGAACAAACATTTACGGGGCAAAAACGTTTTGGCTTAAAATTCCATTATTCAATGTTCAACTTAAAGTATGATTTTACCCACAAAAACACTCTGGAATACCTGTAAATTAAGGTTCATTCTACCAATTAAAAAAAAAATCTTCCAATCAAGCAAATTTAATATGCGTTTTTGTAACAAATATCTAGCTTGACTTATAATTTAAATACACATGTTATTTAGTAATGGAAATTAATTCAAGTATTTACTATAATTATATTATCTTAAATTAATTCATCGATAATGGTGTCACAGCATTAAAACGAACATTATAAAATCGTTTAGTATAGTCAACCTTCCTATAAGGGACGCTTTTTTATTTGTAATGGTGATTTTTTCTACAGCGATCTTTCATAAAAAGACTATGTTATTATTTTAAGAAAAGATTAAAAATCACCTGATTTTATAAAAAAAACGTTGGGAAGATCGTCTGTACAAGCATATATTATTACATCATTATCATCATCATCATCAGCCTGTGTCCGGCCACTGCTGAACGTAAGCCTCCCGCATGAGTCTCTGTCCTCTTCGTTCCTCTGCCTTCCGCGTCTAGGTCACTCCCGCTATTCTTCTTATGTTGTCAGTCCATCTTGCAGGGAGTCGGTCAATGCTTCGTTTATTTTTAAATAAGAATATGTAATAAGTATTTTTATTTAACTATTTTATAAATTTCCATGAACCAAAAATACTCGTATTTAATATATAAAAAAATTCCCACGAATAGTATAAAATTGTAATGGATAAAATTTTATATCATTGTAGATTTGCTGAGCAAAAGTATATTTTAAATTGATAATACCTAACAACTTATTCTTTTATCGATTCGCCTAAAAAAAGGGCTTTGTTTCAGGATAGACTTTTTTTTTACATTTCCGCGAATAATAACGTTTTCATTTATAAAATCAATGGCCAAGAAAATAAATCGATTTGCATTATTTTCTCATTTACTAGGGATAAAGTCTGCGATTTCTTTGGCGATAAAAATATTCATTCTAAACAGACTCTCGAAATGAGCCAGATCAGTCCGCCATCACGCAACTGAAATATTTAATGATAAAGGTGAAATATTTAATGGAAATATTTCACCTCATAAAAGTCAACAATACTATTTCGAGTAAAGCCTTTATTTATAATTATGAATTATGACAAATTAACTTAAATTTGTGCTTTGTATTACTTTGCGGCTTATATTAAAAAAGTATTCTTTTTTGTATCTATTATTATATATAATATATTAATTACAGCAGTGGGACGATTTTTTGTATGAAATCGCATGAATCAGAGCGCAGCCGGTTGAGATCAGCGTATTCGGTGATGTTCAACCAGGACGGCTGGACGCTACATGCTGAAAAAGTATGTTGTGTTTGTGCGTGAGTTGGGGAGAAAGTGTATATTTATCTGCTTCTTGAAGAGATCCATATTGTATAAAGAGAGAAACACGTTTATAATACTGTAAGTGCATTTCAGAGTGTACCGGTAATAGTAGTAATTTCAATCGTTTTGTTGCCCTCATTTTTTTGTGGCATAGCATTTGTTCTTAAAATTTTTAGAAACAATAAAATGCGGCCTTTATTTATTTGCTCAGTTATCAATTCATGGTTTTGACAGTAAATTAAATCATTCGGCAGTACAATAAATAAATTGGCAGTATCCACGGTGTAAGTATGAATGTAATTAGTTATAAAATTAAAATGGCAGTTATATATTCAATAATGGCTGTAATTAATGTAAGATTAATGAATTATTATCACACAAAATTGAAATTTTACCTTACCTAACTTAACCTATTATATTAATAAGCATTCATTAATTAGTAACTCTGCCTATTAATTACTTTTCTAATGCCTATTTATATTTTTCTATACCAATTGATTATTTTTACTGGCATTTTTGTGTATTTATTACTGCCCAGTGATTGAATTATTTACTAAAAAAATAATTACTTGCCATAAAATACGTTTATTTTATGGACCCCAGATAGTAATGAATTACAATGTTTATGTGTAAATTTATGTTTTTTCTAAATATATTACCAAGCATAATAAGTATAGAATTTATATAAATTGTATAAAATATTTATATTGTTAAAAAGGTATTGATTATATTAAGTTCATTAAAAGGTGTCTGGTGGAAATTGAGACTTAGATGGGTCGAGGCTATTAAAGAATCGAAATATATATGTAAATGATGCTGAAATTGTCACTTCGACTATAAAAAAATTATAAATTTTAATGATATTATTTTATATTCTAAAAAAAATATGTTATTATGTAAAAAATGTGAAAAAATAATAATATAAATTATGCAACACTTAAATCAAAGATGAATCCCACGCCACACACAAGATCTACTTTTAAGTGGCGTGGAAAGCGAAATTCCGAAAAAATTAACAATAAAAAAACAAAATGAATGTAATAGTGTCAATAAAATCTTAAATGTATCCTATTATATTTGATTAAATAAAAAAAAAAAAAAAATCGGTAAGTATTCCAGTACTTATATATGTATTTTTAAATAATGTTGTGCTACGAATTATGGTTCAAACAGGACATTTCATTATGTAATTGAACAGTACGAATTGCATACAATTTAAATAGTTATGGTTTCTCAAATGTAAGTTAGGAAAGAACGTTTCAAAGCGATAGCGTAGAATGCTTGTGGGACAGTAACACCACATTCAAAAGTTTAAGCACAAAGTTAAATTAGTTGGGTGTGCAAATAGAAGCACATTGTCTGAAAGGAAGTTTAAGTTATACTGTAACTTGCAGAGTGTGCCTGTGTTGACTGCCGGAATGTGCAAAGATTGCGAATACGATAACATACATTACATCTTAAAAGTCACTATATAATCGTGTCGGAAACAACAGGGTCAGATCCTGTCTGCCCAGAAGTGGGCGACGTCGATGGCGTTACTTCTGGGGAGCAAAGAAGGAACCTCCGCGTGGTGCCCCCTGGAAACGGTTATTTACAATGCAGGCCAATCCTTCTACTACGGAAACAACATCAACATCAAAAGTCACTCAAAGTGTGACAATGATACTTAGTACATAGCAGCAAGTAACACGATAACTACAAGTAAATACTTTTGCCACTGTTTAACATACATGTGCAAACTACCATGAATTTAAAGTAAACTGATCCTCACAAGACAACTTATAAAGGATTTTCGGTAACAACACACAATTTTCAGCCTTTTTAATATTTTACCACGAATCTGAAGAAAATCCTATTTTTCATATAACTCTTTAAACTACCAAAAAAAAGTATAATTTTTCGTCAGATATATTTGTACTTTACTTTTATATATATTATGCTATACTTATAAAATAAGATTATACCTGACTACTAAGCAAAATAAATTAACATTCAATAAATTAAAATTAAAATGTCCTAAATCACTGAAAGCAGGTACAAGCTATTTGTTATTTGGGTCAAACACGTAAAACATTCAAAATTAAAATAAATATATATTATTTAACGAAATCCTGAAAAAGCTGGTGTCGTTTCACATTGATGATATAATAATGCTTAAAAGCAAAATAATGTTGAGGAGTTAAAAAAGAGAAGAGTTAAAGTTAAGTATTCTTCATTCATTTCCATAAACAAAAATTTCACAAATCTATTTTCGGATAATCTTACAATAAGCACATAACATCCCGTATTTTGAAGGCACTTTAAGCGTCGGTACATTTAAGTGAGCATAATAAGCATGAATGATTTCACTAGAAATTTGAATTAACTTGAACGTAGGCGGCTAAAAATACCCTCTTGTCTGAATACATTGTACGTTAAACTGTACAAGAGGAGATTCCCTTATAATGTGATTATTCCCGCTCAATGAACATTATCTGAGTAGTCTAGAAAACTATGCCTGCTCACTAACTTGCTCTGTCAGATAATTCCACTTGTACCGGTTTCGCGGAAAGGACCGGATACAAAGTACTTTCCACAAGTAAAGGTCCTTTGTATTCAATGTTTTAACATTTAGAATATACACGAAGGTTAATTGGAGTTCTAAGTTTGATAATAAATTGTACGAAATACTACAAAGCAAATTATTTACGAGATTGAAAATGAAATAGACATTGCAATTACTATAATATAAATAGCATTTTTAATTTTAAAATATATTATTAGCCTTCACTATTAAAGTGTCATAAATTATTAAAACTATTTTTTGCAATATAAGTAATCATCATATTTTATTGATTAAACACATAAATATTTCGTTTATTGCTGAAAGATCGTGGTACGAGATACTTATTAACATATTATTTGAAATGGATCTCAAATTGAATGCCAAAAATATAAATAGCAAAAAGCTGTAATGTAAACAATTTTATATGATTTATTATATTTATTAGATGCACTTACATCATAATTATTTACTCGTAATAAGCACACGAAGACTATGGCGGCTGACAGAACTTTGTGGCGGCAATGCGTGAATGTTATATGCTCCAATTATGGGAGCGGATATGGTGACGATTATAATGATGATTAATAAACACGTCCAGCGACAATAGCATATCGTAAGTGCGTATCCTATTAGATCACCAAAGTTGGGCAACATTGTGATATATCGTTTTGCTACTTTCTTAGAATAGTTTTTTATGCATCATCTGATAGCTAAAGGATACAAAAACCAATGTGATATTTGAAAATAGACCAAAAATGCTTCAACTACTAGTTTTATAATTGAGAGTAAAATTCGTATTCCACCGAGCCGTGATGAAAGGGTTAATGATTTACGTATCAATGTTATATCACGTTTTATTATATATCAGAAATATCTGCCACATTTTTAAGTAGTATAATGGATTTTTAAAGGATTAACAAAAATAATTTCATCCCCTGTAAATCCAATTTCACGAGTGATACTCAACAATAATGCGAATGATTTATGATTTTTCTTCTATTATTCAGTCAGTTACGTGCAAACAAAAGTAATTAATTATACTATGTACATGTTTTTAATCGTGGATCTTGACAGTGTTAAGTTTTGGAAATGATCATGATTTATTTTCAGTAGTATTTATTGTACATTTTAAATAAATACAACCTTTCTATATAATTTTTATTTACATTACAAACTGAAAATAACACAATACGTTAATCTATGATTCAGGGTGGGGCAGAGAAGTATTACTAATTTTTATTAATTATATAATTAATAATTAATTACTAAGTATACAATTAATTTTACCCGCCTCAAGGCCGTATCACACCGGAGGACAGTTAAATCTCTTTGATCAGTTAGCAACTTATAAGTCCATTGAAAGTCCCCTCTGAACAATTGTAGCCACTGCATAGAAGTGCTACAAAGAAAGAACCCGTGAAATAGAATCGCATTATTGTATTAATACATGTACATTATCCATGTCTACAATTGACGGCGGTACTAACGAAAAATTCCTTGGCCACAGCGTCATTCAAACTTACCCCCACTCCTTCGACATGTTACCAATACTCACAACGCCATCTAAAAAGTAGGGATATATCCCTGTCCCACCCTATACAATATATATCTAAATTGTTCAATTAGCAATTTATTTTCAAGAATTATTTTATTCAAGGCTCAACTCAAAAACCGCAACTGTAAATTTGGCTGTGAATACCTACGAAATTATCAATTATATGATACAGATTGAAATCAGCTTAATATAGCTCACTTAGGCTGATGCCGAAAAGCCACGAAAGATGATCTTTTGTCTCTTATTTTTGTTCGCTCGCCTGACATGCACACCTTATAATGTTTTAAGTTTATATAAAATTATACGGCTTTTGTATACGCCATTTTATTTGTTATGACAGTTGCTCCAGTTCATATTGGTTCAACTGTCATCTTTAATTTGTTTTTTTGCCGTAATTATCTTGGCGGCGCTGCATGTCACAGTGTTCCGGCAGTCGTCAGTTAAATCTCGTCCGGCCGGCAAAACTTCATGTACCAGTCGGACGAGGAAATCAAGTCTTTATTAAAAAAAAATGCGAATTGTGCTTCAAAACAAGTTCTTTGCTTAGCGACCTGCTCCTGCATCCTTCCTCCACACAGCCACGTGACGAACCCGCGACTTGTCCTTTTATTAAAAGACTGGTATGTCAACTTAAAATGCGAAAGGTTTAACTTTAAAGCTGTAACTGAATGAATCAATAAAATAAATAGCCATAAAATAAGACAGTTAAGCTTTCAAGTAAATATAAATTAAAAATTCTCTTTAGCGGTTATTAAAACTTCAATGTTTGCTTTTAAAGATTCCACAGTCGTTTTATCTGCAAATTGCTTTTTTTAACGTGCTTGGCTTCTTGGTGAAAATAAATATTTTCCCGGCCGTAGCGGAGGAAAGTTTGGATAAATGAAGTCTCTATAACACTTTTATAACACCATAATACTGAATAATTAAAAACTTTTGCTACAATTGAATCACCTGGCCATCCTCCAGCCATAATTGAAGATGGCGGACTAGGCAAAGAACACGAGCATCGCAGTGAAGAGTGGAACGAAGCCTTAATTTAAAATATATTAAATAAACAACTAAATGAGTTTTCTTTGCATTTCCTTGCCGTTACCTGATCATATGACTAAGGTACAGTTTTGTTAGCTACTATTATATGTATGTTTTATCCCTAATCATCTCTGCATACGGGTACATACATGGCTAACAACAGCTTTCAGGGAGAGATGTCAGGAGTTGTATTAGTATTTAATGAATATTTGGGCATTCGTTAATCATTTATCATAATAATAAATTATAGAAACTCCCGAGGTCTACACAATGAGGATATTGAACCAACCAGCTGATCACGATTTATTTAAATGGATATTAGTAGCTTTTCGTCTGATATCGTTTAACTTTAGTGGTTTAGCGAGAACCAGTACATATTAAAATATTTTCTTTGTTATTAAGGATTTGTCAGATTACAACCAAAAATAACATGCCAATAAATATATAAAGAAAGCTAAACTACTTTTACAAATATGTAATTTCATCATTTCCGCATATATTATACACTCTTCTACGCTCAGTAGTCTACTAGTGGGTTTGATGCTCTCAATTGTGGTGTTTCACTGCATGCCATAACTTAATTTAAAAAATATATATATGCCAAGCTACTCGATATAGTGTGCTGTCTGTGTTTTTTTTCTTATAACAAATTTCGATATCCTATTAATTATGTGAGAAAATACCTAAATGTTAAATCAAATTAATTTGAAATAAACGATTTTTAAAATCAAAAACTTTTGAGTCGTCAAATTCTTCGAAATTGTGTATATGACACGATGACGTCAAAGTCAACTGTAATAAATAAATTATTTTTCTTGTGTGTACTAATACAAATAAAAATGAGATAAAGACGAATGCGTAGAACCAATAAGTGAAAAATTCATCGGAAAATACTAATTCTTGAAGAAAAAGTCTCAATTATAAATATCGACTTAATAATATATTTTTTTAAATATATTTAAGTAATGAAAGTAAGTAAAATTTAAAAATATCTCAGTTTACTGTAAAGCTTTATTACTTCATTTTTTATAAAATATGAATTTTAAATATTAAATCCTGAATAATAATATACTTAAGGTAATAGGTTGGATTGTGTGTTCGGCGTTACATTGTGTGCCTCGTAAAAATATGCTGAATGTTTATCTTGGCAAAGTTCAGGTGCACGTCAAGAGGAGGCAGAGCCGCGTAAGAATATGGGAGGGAGGCGGGCGAAATATGGGCGGAAGTGGCGGGAAGAGGGCGGGATATGGGCGGCCCTGCAGGCTGCGTCGTGGGCGGGGGCGGCAAGTCACCCACTTGTCAAGATGAAAAATGACTTGCGGGCAGGTGCGCTGGGGCCGCGAGGTATTAAACAATGAAGTGATGCGAAAAATCTGCAAGACTGTAGAGCTTACCGGGAAGAAAAACTTGGGCGCTGGATTTATGATGTTTTGTAAAATACGCACTCCAAATTGTATGTCGTTGTCAGTGCGCGACACAGACTGAAAATTTATTGGCACACTTTCTTTTGTTTGATGATATATTTACGTAATATTTCACGAAGTAAACCGACACTTTAAGAGGTTTTAGAGTACACAAAAAACAATATAATATTATGACATGTAAGAGATACTTTATTATTTAAAAAAATGCATTTCAAAAAAAAAATGCATATAACTCACTATATTATTGTGGTTTTAATTATTTTATATTATTAATATTACTTATTTATTTACTTGTAATTAAAAAATAGGCTGTTTAATTAAGTTGGAATGGATAATTTTTTTGATGAAAATCCTAATAAAATTGCCAATTTCAGCCGTGAGTAAAATATATTGGAAAAAGTCGGGGCATAAATTAAGTATCTCTCAATTGGAAGAACCTGAAAAAGCAGAGGATGGCAATAAAAAACCGCAATCGATCGCATTTTACGACTTTTTCTCCCGAAAAGGGAAATATTCACATTATTCCTGGACTGAACAGAGGCTCAGTGATAAATAATGCAGAGTCCGCATTCACAGAGTGAGCCAGTAAATCTGCAGCTGGCGGAGGGTTCTTACCAAAAGCTTTAAATTTCTAATGCAATTTTATTAGCTGAATGGTCTACCGTAGACTACTCCATAAATAGCTGGCCAACGTTGAATGCAATAGTGAAAATTCCATATTAATATATTATATAAGAAGAATGAACTTTATTTAAGAAGCATGTAATTATTTCTGAATAACATACATTTTTATCATTTTGTACCGAGTATTTGAAGGATTTTTAATACTTAATCTTATTTTCAATCCATTCTTTCATACTCTTTAGCCGTTAAGATGTTACCATATATTCTCAGGAAATGAGAAAAAAGCCGAACGGAAAAAAATACGCAATCAAATCTCCGCGCAGAATCTTAGCATCCTTGGGTTTCAACTTTTCAGGCTTTTATCTTTAAAGTGAAGGCTTTTCAATAGTAATTAGTCACCCAAGGCGGGCAACAGACCGACCGGACTTTGCCTCCAAAGCTTTTCCGGAACGCTGACCGTAAAGCCTCCCCTAGTCGCAGCTTGGCTTTAGTATAATTTCGTCAATTTATAACCTCCACCCCTTTACTCACACCCCCAGCATTGCTCCCTGCGGCTCGTGAGCTTCCCTCAACAAACAGATTGCTTTCAACCTTTGAGAGCGCAACCAACAAAATGCTAACCTCATCCTTTTCACACCTGAGATTAAACAACAGTTTTATCTTTCTTGGCAGACAAATAACAATGGGATTACACTCGTACGGTGCTGCCTGTTTTGTACGCTTAAAACATGGTGAACATTTTTTTAACGTGTATGTTTGAAATACATTACATTTTCATCGACTTTTTAAAGAACTTTGTTAGAACTACGCTCGTTTCTAGGAAATAATATAAAGAATGAAGTTACTCGCGTTCCGGGAAATGTACAATATAAAAGCTCAAACGTACATTTACAAAGGCGATGTTTTAAAATAACTGTTCAATACGTTTATAAATCCGTCTGTAAAGCAACAACTGTCTTTTTTTACGAAAAACTACTTGTAAATACCAATTCCAGGTATCTGATTAAAACATTTTTTCTAATGTTATTCCGTTTTGTTACTACGTTTTGATTTAAGCATTCAACTTTTTATATATATCATTTTACATATTTTATATATTTTATCATAAATATATCCATATAATAAATCACGAATTTCTGGAATATTTTTTATCATCTGCCATGGTTTTTATCAGGTTAAATGTCAGTTATGCATTCCGGACCTTCACCAAATACATTTAAGTATCATTCTCAATAGACTTCCATGGTTGCAAAAATAAAGGGGCCCGAAGAAAAAAGATATTTGTACGTTATGGTTTTTTGAGATATCCGAAAAATAAGTCTCAACCAGAATCACCTTCTCTTAACTAACCATAGAGTAGAAGAATCTTGTGTCCGCTCCCTAATCTTTTTTTTTCTTATAGAAATCAAACCATCGTACTCTCAATATTATTCTTGGGCACTTATTTCAAAAACCATTATACAGTTGCGTTGTCAAGAGTGACTTTAATGATATTCCTTGAGTTGAAATACTTTCAAGAATGTAGGTGACTACACATGAAAAAAATATAAATATAACAAAATATTTAATATACAATTCTGACAGTATTATAAAATATTAAACTATCCGTGTCATAAGATTTAAATAGCTACTAAAGATTTCGTTTATTATGCCTAAGCTGGCAGTTACTTACAAGCATTCAAAAGATTTTCGACAATTAATTTAAATGAACCAATGGAAATCAGCTAGCAAAATAAATTTTGAAAATTTTCTAGCCATAAATCCAAACGAAATTGTTCGTCAATATCCTTGAATGCGGGAAAAATAATATTTAAAAAAAAAAGTAAAAAAATGTTGAAAGGCTCTGAATTCAAACAAAATCCTATTTTAAAAAAGCAATGCAATTAAAATATTTTAGATAGCAAAAATATGTGAAAAATTTACTCGTGACCCTATGTGATAATTCACGAATAATTTATTACTCTCAAAGCAATTGGGTGCCTTTTATTTTTCCGGCGTGAAAAACTGTCATAAAGTTCCGCATATACTGTGACGCTGTGTTTGAAAAGTTGTGCGGGGCAGACGGAGGATGAACAACCGGCGGCCCGCGGGCCGGACACGGCACCAGGCTGCTCCGCCCAAGCCCTTTCCACCAGCATCCGCCCACGTCCCCGCCCATACCTCCCGCCCACCGAGCGGCGCATGATGTATCACGTTAGTTGTTTGTTGCACGACAAAAAGTTGTTCTCTCCGTTTTAATGTCATTTGCTTTATTCACGGCGCGCCGCTGGATTTAATTTTGATTGTGGAGAATTTCAAAAGGTTTTTCATAACCCATCTTTTTAGGAAAAAAAAATTTAACTTCAACATTTTTTAACTTTCACACTATGTAGTGTTTTTGTAGTAAATTTTCAGTGAATGTATTATATATTATAATATATATTTTTATAAAAATGGTCATATAATTATTGCTTTTTAATTTTACTTAAAATATGTATATCATTAGATGAGCTATTTATATAAAAAAAACGTACAATAAAAATGTATTTCTGTGACAACAGATTGATATTGCTTCTCTACGGCTGTAAATAAAAATTTATAGTTTTATTACAATATAGTATTGTAAAGGTTATTATTAACTGACGATTCATGGTAAAACTTCATAATTATAATAGCAATTTAATTTTTACTAAGGATTGTTGTTTATATATTAAAAATATTTTTTAATTAATGTCTTCTCAAAAAATACAATTTCAAAAGGCACAATTTTTTTTTAATTTAATGTAAATAAACTTACAATTACAAATTATTTTTTAATTCGCTGCATAATCGTGGCTAACACCGACTATATTTAATAATGAAAGAAGAGCCTCGTATACGATATACAAGTATATATAACAGCTTGGACAGTAAGAACCAATTGAAATTTTCTATAAATTTTAAAAACAAACCGTTTTGAACATAAAAAATGTGATTTAAAACTATAAATTCTTCCATAGCTGAGTGTTGCTTGAAAATAAAACTTCTCTATTGTCTGCATATCTTCTATAAGCCATATCTTTCAGAGGATAAAACATCCTAAAAAATGTTATAATAATAAATGTTAAAAAAATACATATTAAACAATCTCCTGTAAGACTTGTCTCACAGAAGATAAGTAGTATGCCAAGATATTCTTAGAAAATGCCAAATGCCAGATGTAGTCTTATCAGTATTACCAGCATCAAATATAAGTAATATTTTTTATCAAATTGAAATAAAATATCTTACCATAATATTTGACGTGAAACAAACTCGGATTATAACTGATTAATAATACATAAACTGTATTTTTAAGGCGGCCAGATGACTATGCAAACACTGTCAAAATAAAAATAAAAAAATGTGAAAAATTACTTCTAAAAATAACTTAATTTTAATTTAATTTCGTTATTTATCACATTAAAAAAGCAAATCCGCAATTAAACCGGAGGAAAAAAAGTGTACAGTATTTTTCACCAAATTGTGGTCGTTAAATATGCCATAATTTATGTCAAGCAGAGACACTAATTTTTTTCTGAATATTTATAAATTCAAACCCTTTTTTTTTCAACTTTCAGTCAAAATATTTTCATCATTCTAATGGAACTTAAAGTAATATTTTTATCAAAAAAAACAACTGTGATTTAAAACGGCATTTTTCTTTTTACTTGCTTCCAAAATTGAATTAAAAAACCTGGTAAATAAATTTAACTCTGAACAAATGAAATATTATTTGAAAACCTAAACCTTACGAATATAGTTTTCTTTGTATTTATATACATTAACCAAAATACTTTCGAATTAATATAATAAGCATACAGTATATAAAATTCATATCTTTTTTAGTAGTATTGCTTACAAAGAGTATTGATAACCTTTATGAATTTCATGAAGAGGTCTATTTTTGTAAAGGTTAAATATCGACATATTAATATGCATTGGTATGAGCTGGACTAGACGCTACCCGCCTTACACCGGAGGAGAGTTAAGTCTCCTTGATGATGCGCTCATTCAGATTATGATCAGTTTGCAACTGATAAATCCAGTGGGAGTCTTTTCTGAAAAATTGTGGCCACTGCACAGAATTTCTAAAAGAAAGAACCCGTGAAAGAGATAAGAATAGATAGAAGATAGATTCTCTCACCGAAAATACGAGCAAAAATTGTAAATGCGCGGAAATTTTTTTAGTGGCCACAAAGTCTGCATGCCCGATTGGGCCGAGGCGATTTCCTTGAACTACATCGAAAAGGACTCCTCTTTTTATCAAGAGGAACTGATATTCCCAGAGAATGTGCTCTGAGGTCTGGAAGGGGGCGCTAAGGGAGCAAGTAGGGTTTGAAACTAAATTAAATGAGTATAATCTGTCATTAAAAGCGCTGTTAAAAGAAACTGACAACTTCGTGACCGTTATTTGTAGCATCAAATTACTCCAGCTATAAAGCGGATGCAGAATATGTACATATTATTCAGTTGTGCTGAACGTGTTAGTAGAGCATCTTACATTTTAGAAACTTATTTTTATAGTCGAAAGCTTGAGATCGTCGGAATGATGGAATAAATAAAAAGCACCTTCACTTTAAATGGAATATTCAAGAAGAAAAAAAAAAGTGTAACAGATGAAAACGGGTGATAAATAAGACGGGGGAGTAACTGAGCGAATGGCGACGCTCCGCAGCGACGCGATATTATTTTAATGTTCTCGGGTGAAATTTGTTCTTTGGTAACAGTGTCGTACAAACATCAAAATATAGTTCTTTGAAAAATGTATGTTTATCAAAATACCAGCTGTACGTTATTCGCAATTATACAAAATTTAAGCAAATAAACATTACGTTAGCGGTTGACGCGTCCGTAGAACAGACATCAAAAATAATCTTGATTCTTTATTTTTTTTAATTATAAAATACTTGTATCTGATTATTATAACTTTATTTCCATATCTACCACTCAGTTGTCAGTTTCCCAAGTCTCCCGATGTCCCAAGACATCTCAGTTTCAAAGGTCCAGTAGGAACATTTGTGGGTTCCTATTGATCTCCTGAACACAACCCTGGAAACTTGAAGAAACAGCAGTTACAGTATTCGACACATAGTTTGAGTGATTTGTTGATTGGAGTTATTAAATGAATCATTAACCACATATTTTAGAGATCTGGACCATTTAGTCTTACGGAGAGACTCAGCCTAATCAACAACGCGGTTACCTCAAGCTGGTAACCCATCTAAGTTAAGTTTCGCGTATAATAAATATTGCTTTACTTTAGTTATCTTACAAGAACCGCGTATATAATGTGTTTTTTGCTTTTGGTTATATTACATGAATATTTGCCCTCATCACTTGGCAATTTCAACAGTCCAATTCAAAGGCTGGTATTCCAACCGAAGCATACTAAAACATTATTTAAACTTCCGTTTCCGACAGCTAACGTATTTCATGATTATCCAGCGTATTTGTTCCCCGGACGCCGTACGCCACTGTCGCAACAAAATGTTCGAGGCAATATTCCTCGACTCCAGAAGAGTTCACTCCTCTTCCCCTCGTTCTTTCAGATGCGAAAGCCTTTCCCGTGAGAATTTTCCGCAAATGACACTTTTTTCATAAATTTTACAAAAAAGTAATTCTTTGCCCGGAGTGCCTATTGCATATCGTTCTCTCTTGAGTTTTCCTTTCAGCGCATTCAATTTATTCCATAAAAGCGTAAATTTAACGTAATAATACAGAATAATTGACTTTCATCAACTAAGAGAAAATATAATCTATCTTTGATTCATTACTTAACTTCAACAGTATAAACAAATGCTTTATAATCACCTTTATATGTTTTATTAATACAATAAAATCATAAAATACAATATATAACAGAGCTTCTCAAGAAACAGATTTTAAATAAATCATACAAGCATTCCTTTTATTAATGTTTGTATAAAAATAAAAAAGAGAGTATTTGCACAGAGTTTTGATTCTCCATAGACTCTTTCTCTGGATGAAGTGAGTGAAAAGAAGATATTCAAATTGTATTTATATGAGAGGTAACACGGATACTGGAAAATTATTCTAAACGTAGCATATTTTGTTACATAAATAAACTGGAAATATGTTTATTTTGAGCCAACATATATTAATAATTGATTAATTGGTGCAAGACTATTCAAATGAGCATATTTAAAGGAACAATTTCTATGATAGTAGCGATAAAATTACTAAGTGAATCGACCTAACTTCTGTGTTCAATGGATTGTACATTTAAAGTTTGAAGATGGTTTCGCTGATGTTGATGAATAGGTGTAGAAGAGTGATCTTAAGAGACTTTGGAAAATTAGTATTCAAACCAGTATTTTTGTTTAAAAGTAACAATATTTTTGTATTATCTTGTATGTAATTTAATAAAAAAATGAATAGGAAAATAATAAAAATACAATTTCTCTGTTATTTTTTCTGTGATCCACTGATCTTTATTCCGTTGATGTGGGTTCAAGCTCCCAGCACTGCTTTCACTCTTCACCCAAGTGGACAGCATTCATGATGCGGCCAAGATCGTCATATTGTCTGGCCAATTGGGGATATCCCTTGGGGTCTACTCCTTGGCACATTGTCTAATGTGATAAAAGTCTCTTGGCTGTCCTTCTCCCATCTCAGACTAAATAACTGCAGTACACATTGTAGACAAATACAATAAAATCAAGAAATATTTGGAGCTTCGGATGGCATGTTTTAATTAAATAATAAGTGACAATCATAAAATATTATTATTTATTTAATGGAAAAAGTTTAAAGAGAATATTTTATTTAATAAACTGAATAATCTATAATACCTTGAAATTCCTAAAGCGTTACCTAATAATACCAAATCTGATATACTTAATAATATTTTTTATTTCAACATAATACACGTATAAATTCATAGCAAACACCATCTTAAATGATATTTCCGTAAATAAAGCGGAAAAAAATAAACAGAAGATGAGGAAATTCGAATCGCGAACCTTTGCAACCATGTTCATTTAATTATCTAACCGTTTGCTACACCTAATGAGACGAGAAATTGAGACGTACTGTTGATACAAATTATTTGTATAATGCTAAACATACTTTATTTTATTTGAAACAAGCTAATTTTGTAAATTTTTCCAATAAATTAATATTTTTTTTAATTACCTCTTATTATTTGATTAAAATAATTATTTATCATGCTTATACGAGTGAAGAACAAATGTTGCTCACATTGAAAGCGAAAATGTAGTCTTCAACTATGTTAATAAACGTGATTCATATTAAAAAAACGTAAAAAAAAAAAAACTTTGAAATGAAAACTCAAAACGAATGATAAGAATATAAACAACATTATCATATCATTGGTTTTTTGTTCTGCTCCGGAATAAGAAGGCGGCATTGAAAATATTTTTTCAAAAATATTAATAAATCCATCGCTCTTACGCATTCAATATATCAAAGTAATATAGCCTTAAGACGCAACAGTTCAATATACATTGTATTGATTTCCGCCTGAGGGTTGAGACGAAATATAACCTTTTATATTTGTAAGCCGCAGGCAGGAAACATGACGGAGATGTCTGTATTTATCTACCAGCATTAAGCTTGGAGATAGACTTATATGGCAGTATGGCTTAATTCGAAAAGAAATATTAATTCATCATGATAATGACTCTATACGATAATGCTCCATTTGATTTATTTTTGCAG
This sequence comes from Glossosoma conforme, assembly GCA_022606575.1. NCBI lineage: Eukaryota > Metazoa > Arthropoda > Insecta > Trichoptera > Glossosomatidae > Glossosoma > Glossosoma conforme. The sequence continues at coordinate 789,584 of JAGTXR010000137.1, forward strand.
ACGATTCGCCACGTTCAATTTAATAACGGGAATATATGTTTTACATTCAGCCAGATTTAAACCATCAATAATTATTATTATTTTTTTCTTTATTATAGATCATTGATTTCTCCCTTACGATTGCTCTTCTATTAAAAAATAAGCAACAAAATATGAACTTCATTTCGCGTTTTTCCTGATTTATCCTTACATTATAGGTATACTGCAAATAATTATTTTTTATTCAAGTTAGTTTTAAAGAATTAAATGTATCGATAGATATCATCAATACTGATTACATCCAAATTGCGTGAAAAAATACTAGAAATATTGCTAAAATGATAGTTAATTTGAAAAAAAGAAAAAATATCGCTTAATAGTTTTAAGTCATAAATGTTTTTTTTTTTATTTTTGAAATTAGCATTCAAAAATAGTATTTTAATATGTTCTCCAAAAATGACCGCCACTTAGTTCTGGCAGTTTCCATTGCCCACGACTTGTCTCAAGACATTTCTGCACCCGAATTCCACTTACGAATATATATGCTTCCTTTTGACCTTCATGGCCCCCAAGAACATAAAAAGACGCCGCTGTAGTATCATTAGCATACTATATCCGCTCCCTTGACTGGAGCGTATGGCATTCACAAGCCGCCGCCACAAAGCTCTGTCAACCGCCTTAGTCTTCGCCTCATCTTCGTCAGTTTCGCTTCCCACAACTCTACCGAGTACATTCTTTGTATATTTCCTGACGGCCTTCCAGGACGGCGCGAAGACAGGAGCTTGAAGACACAGACAGCCTTCGTTTCTACACTTCTTTCAGCTGTAGTATACAAAGCATATTTTGAGTGATTTATTGACTTAATTTTTAAGGAGAACTGAAGTTTAGACCCTGACTATTTGGTGATCCATGAGATCTACGTGAACAATTGATAAGGCTCTAAAAAGCAGTTAGCAGTGTAGTTCTTGGTTTCAATATACTAGTATATTTTATAATTTTGACATTGAAATGTATCAATCAAAACTGCATAGCTTGCGAATGATTAAATTTACTAACTGATTAATCCACTAAGAGGCAGTAATATGATCCATTAGCATATAAACTAATTACTCAAAGTCAGTAGTGCGTTCATTAATAGAATTAAGCCTCAAACTAATCGCCTTTAATAAAGCTGCCCGATAGGAATATATACATAATAATATCCCTCCGTATCCCGTCTAGTCGTGAAACTATTGTTATGAGGTAAAGCTGCCTTATTGCTCTGTGGTTCTAAATTAATTCAACAAGTATTCTGTTTACATTAAGCTGGGACCTTGGAATTTCCCGGAAATGGCTTACGAATAATATATTCTGAAATCATGTTATCTTTTAATTTATTTTACCGCTCTTCCGAGAACAATATTAAGCTATAAATAGCCTGTGATAACAAAAACTTTATATTATAAATCCAAAACCAATACGATAATAAATAAATACTCAATATTTATTCTTCTTCCTCCCCCCCCCCCAACCTGGCGGCTCAATTTGAAGCATAATAAAACAAAGTTATAACACTATTGATAAAATTATGGCTAGTCAATATGAAACACTCATATAAATAATCCGTTCGGGCGGAGAAATAGTCGAGTGGACTACGCGGTGTAAAAGAATAGAGCAAAGGTTTGTTCCAAGGCTCGTGTTTCGAATCCCGCGTCTGCCGATATTTTTTCAGAATGAATTTATGCGTATAAAAATTTTGATGTATAATTGTTTATGTATACACCTATCCCCCGATTTACACGGTAGATACGTTCCTCAGAAAAACGTGTAAGTCGAAAATTAAAAATTTTCAAGTCAAAACCGTGTAAATCGAAAAGCTTGCAGAAAATTCATAATTTTGCTATTTAACAGTTGTGATTTTTTTCAATATTTTTAGGTGTACACAGAAATAAAAATAAAATGCATTGACAGGTTAAAATATGTAATATATTACGGAAACACTGTTTTTTTATTTAATTACAATACATACATTAAACAGAAGAACAAAAAATAAAACCAAAGGTGTTTTATTATCCTTCATCACTATCAGAAATTAATCTCATTCTTTTTTTCGGAATCGAAGGTTGGAATTCACTTTCATCACTCGAAGTTATTTGTGCCGATTCGATGTTTGAAGCAGAAATATTTACATTCTGAGAGGTGGTAATAAAATCGGTTATTAACAATTGCTTCGAATTTTTTGTAAGATCTTTGTAAACTTCTTCATATTGAGCCAAGCAGCGATTTATGTCACGTTGGAATCGTAAAGCCCTTTCAACGTTTGTGTCATTTTGTATAAAATGATTACCCAGCTTTCTTCCCAATGCGAGTCCTTCGCGGATGACTTTAGCAGTGAATGTTACTAGTACTAATTCCTCTTCATCAGAATAAAACATTCATGAAAGCATTCAGTAAACATTGCAGCAGTAACCCACGCTTTCTTATTAGCCCTCCAATAAACGGGAAGATTCTTGATGTTTACTCCTTTAAAGGCATGGGGCATTTTTGTATGATGTTGTGCCCATACTCGTGGTATTGCCAGCTGCAACACTCTTTCTAATTGTGTTTTCATTTGTTCTAATAGTTCTTATTGTAGCTTCGTTCATGCTATATGATTTTGCAACATCTACTACTCTATCTCCCTTTCGTAAGCGATCCAAAATTTCGATTTTAGTTTCTAAAGAAATAACTTTTCTTTTAACTTCTTTCGACATTATAAGCCTATAATTTTTTTTAATTTATGTTAATTTATAATAATCTAAATTATGCACTCACTTGTAATTTACGAATATGGAAAATTAAATCTTTCTGAAACTCTGAAACTTTAACTCAAATACAATTTTCCGTAGATAAAACTTTAATTTTATGCGAATAAATACAGACACAGTGTGCGTGTGCAGCAAGTCAGCACAACTAGCTCGGGATTCCCCGTGAGATGTGTATACAGCGCACTTGTTCAAACACAGTAGCATTTAGTAGAGTGCGATAAAAACAAAAAAAAACTTATTTGGAAAACCGTGTAAAAGCGAAAACGTGTAAAACAAGTACCGTGTAAATCGGGGGATAGGTGTATTTAATTACTAATATTTATATATGTTTAATTTTCAAATATTCCAAATGTTTTGTGTTATATTTTTTAGCAGTAATACTCAAAGATATTTCATAAAGTAAATCTTTCTTAAAATAAAATAATTTTATGAATTGCGCAAATTAATTTTTATTCACACGTTTCAGTTTCGTTGAGAAACCAGAAGCTAACTTCAGAGAAGCATCTTAAAGAAGCCGAAACAAAAATAAAAGTATGCCATTTGTACTATTTACAACATGAAAAATGTTTCTTAAATGTAATATTTTTATGTATTGTCAATACAATAACGTTAACCCTTTTGCATCGGTTGTCGATATACCATCTAAGATTCCCCTACCGTTGACATCGGCAACCGTGATATATCATTTTCCTACTTTTAGTTCTCATTATGACATCTACGGTAGGAACTTGCAATTGCAGTCATTCCCTTTATCAACCTACATGTATTCTTTACAGGAATCTGTAAAGTATGTAAATAAAATCGTTAGGTTTTCGTTACAGGAGCGATTTTTCAGTAAACCACATGTGTCAATACCACCACATGTATGGAGTTACATAAATAACGTTTGTTAAATACAATTTTCTTTTATGCAGCATCTGATAGCTAAAGGATAGAAGAACCAATTTTTTATATGAAAATAGGTCAGAAGTACATTTATGCTTAAAATAGTAGTTTAGAGCAAAAAAAATGGTTTAAAAAATTCACGCCGTATTAACATAATAATTTGTATTCAACCGAGCCGTAACGAAAGGGTTAAGCATCGAAGTTTACTATGACTATTTACTTGTAGATTTTTTAAATTTTTACGTGTTCTTGGATTGCTATACCTGAAACTGAAAATTTATTTCGAAAGGGAGTAATAAGACCACGCTCTTTCGGATTGACTCCAAAAAAATATACTCTTCGTTCGTTTCCATTCCTAAGACACCTCGCTGCAATAAATATAAGAGAAAAAAGCTGAAAGTGAGAGAGACAAAGAGACTTCTAAGAAGAAAATAACGGTTATGTAGAATAAATAAATTTCAGAAACGGTGAAAGCGAAATGTTTACTTTCTAAACGTTTGACTTTATGTGTTTTATTAATATATTGAATTGTGAGATTATATTATGAGTTAATGAACTTATAATCAAATGTTTTATAATTGAATTACAATTTTTACTAATGTTTATTCCATTATGTAAAGTCAATTTTTTGAGTGTTTATATACGTAAAATCTATATATTTAAAAGAAAGTCGGGTTATATTTGTTTTTATAACTCAAGAACGGCCTAACCGACTTGGCTGAAAATTGGTGGAAAGGTAACTTATAACCCAAAAACGTCCATGGTATACTCAAAATTGATTTGATTAAGAAAAAATATTGAACATTTACGTAAACATGTTTTCATACAAGACTATTGTAACTTGACAGCTGTCAGTTGAAAAAGTGTTGCCATAGTCAGCAACATAACTAAAAATGACGCAATAGTAGGTATTGTAAGTAGGTACCTACGTAAGTTACGGAATATTTTGAAACAAAAAAAAACAAAAGGCAGGAAAAAAAAGACAAAAACAAAATAAATATTAGTGAAAATATCAATTTAATCTTTTATTTGTTAAAAATGTTATAACAAAAAGCAAATGGAAAGGCATCTTCTTATTCTATTGTGTTATTTTTTATTTTTTATTATTTAACTCAAAAACTGCTGAACCGACTTGGCTGAAAATTGATGGAAAGGTAGCTTAGAACCCTAAAAAAAAATTAAAAGATACTCAAAATTGATTTGATTAAGAAAAATATTGAACATTTACGTAAACATGTTTTCAAACAAGACTATTGTCATTTGACAGATGTCAGTTGAAGAAAGTGTTGCTATAGCCAACGCCATAACTAAAAATGACGCAAAAAGTAGGTATTGTAAGTAGGTACCTACGTAAGGTACGGAATATTTTGAAACAAAAAAAAACAAAAGACAGGAAAAAAAAAGTCAAAAACAAAATAAATATGAGTTAAAATATCAATTTAATCTTTTATTTGAAAAAATGTTATAACAAAAGGCAAGGAATCTGACAACTGATATTATTATTGTCTATGGTTACATAGATATTTTGAAGTCTATCGGTTGACGTTTTGTTTCAAGAACTTTCAAGTTTCTGTTAGCTTATTGTGCCGATATTTGCGACCAAAACGATCGAATCTTTCACGAAAAAGCCATAATGGAACTAGGGATTGAAACATTACGAATGTAAGGCAGTGATATGGTGGTTTTTGGCATCCTTACCTCGAATACCAACGATGAAATTGCGCGCTTTCAAGTTTGGTACAAAGCGATTTGGCGTATATTCGCAATCCCTTATCACGAACTTCATACTGCTGTTGTGCATTTGGCGGTGCATCTGGAGAATGGTCATTGGGTATATTTCACGGCTTCAAATGTTGTTCAACGTGCTGAGACACCTCCAGCGACAACATTGACAAGTCTCTTTACGATCTGCCAAAGCGATCCGTTTGCACGAACTCTAGAATGGTCAAGGATTTAATCCGACATTCAAGGTATTTATTTATTTATTTTTGTACTTACACACAATCTAATTAACAGAATAACATACTACACTTATTGCTTTGAATTATGTATGCTAATTCTTAAAAAAAAGTGTTTATAAATCAGTAATATTGTCTTTGCTTTTGATTCTGTAGATACAAGGACAGATTCACCATCGAATCGGATCATTCCAACCTCTCGAAGATGCACAGCATAAATTTGTACAAATATACTTCAATGACAATATGGAGGAAGAACTTGATCGAGGTCTACAAAGTCGTGATCAGAGCGGATAAACGACTATCTGGTACACACGTCGTGATACTGGGCAACTACAACAGATATCTGAAACACGTCATTCATATGACACGTTGCAATACCCACTGATGTTTTGGCAAGGAGAAGATGGATATTATTTCAATATAAAAATGAAAAATCCATTGAATGGTGAGTAATCAATATATATATAATCAATATCATAGTTTTGATTCCGTCATGACATACATTTTAAAGTGCTCGGTTTTGCTTTATGCTTCCAATAAAAGACCAATTACACTGCTTATTACCAGGAAAATAACAGACTTAAAGATTAAGATGTTTTTTTAGAGAAAATTGGTCAAATAACCGGCAAACGATTTAAAATCATTTATCTTCACCCCTTTATAATTATGCTACAAATATGTATGTTAGCTTTACATACAAAATTACAAATCTATTGTCTTTATTTCAGGTGAAGAAACTACCAAGAATCTAAGCTCGATGAATTATAACGCATATCGTTTGACGATTCGTCGAAATGCTGACAACTATTTGCTGCGGTTTCGTCGATATGGAGGAAGAACTTGATCGATTTCTACAAAGTCGTGATCAGAGCGGATAAACGACCATCTGGTACACACGTCGTGATACTAGGCAACTACAACAGATATCTGAAACACGTCGTTCATATGACACGTTGCAATACCCACTGATGTTTTGGCAAGGAGAAGATGGATATTATTTCAATATCAAAATGAAAAATCCATTGAATGGTGAGTAATCAATATATATATATAATCAATATCATAGTTTTGATTCCGTCATGACAAACATTTTTCAGTGCTTGGTTTTGCTTTAGGTTTCCAATAAATGACCAATTACACTGCTTATTACCAGGAAAATAACAGACTTAAAGATTAAGATGTTTTTTTAGAGAAAATTGGACAAATAACCGGCAAACGATTTAAAATCATTTATCTTCACCCCTTTATAATTATGCTACAAATATGGATGTTAGCTTTACATACAAAATTACAAATCTATTTTCTTAATTTCAGGTGAAGAAACTACCTAGAATCTAAGCTCGATGAATTATAACGCATATCGTTTGACGATTCGTCGAAATGCTGACAACTATTTGCTGCGGTTTCGTCGATTACTGCAATAGAATTCAACCAGACCAAATATATGATATCATATGTACCGAAAAATTCAACTTAATAAAATACAAAATCTGCTCATTATTGCCTTTCGGGTGAAACAAAATTCACCGGGTCAGCTTGTAAATTAAATAAAATATAAATATTTCTTATGTATTAATTAAATAAAAGATATAGACAGCCGACATTTCTACACTGCTGAGCAAAGTCTTAATCATTTTCGTTTCGAATACAATGTTTTACTTACGTTTTCTAATGTTTTTAGTTGATCTTTCTATTAAAGTTTGTTGGTTCTTAAGCCTTACTACAGATATTTTTTTCGCTTTAAGATTTTTGGCAGATTTATTAATTTTTCTTTTATCATTTAAACATGACATATTTTTCAGTAGCGTCTTTTATTCGAGCTATAATTAAGCTAACTGTACACTCTAATAGAGGACGAGAGTGTAGATTATCACTTCTTCCAACTTCGATAATGCGTAGTAAACCAGTTACTTGTACTTAGCAAAGAACTTTTCAAATAAATCTGGCGAAAGTGAAGTGCTTGCATTTGGATATCTTCATTTCGAATTCATTCTTTTAAAGACATGTCGAGCATAAATCTTTTCGTGGCACTTTAAGCAACCTTTATTCTGTGGATAAGGTTTGCTGATCCACGTCTCTGTAAGTATATACATTATATTATCAATATGTAATAATTAATAAATATATAACTGATTTCACTAAGAAATATAACATTTATTTACTGTTAGAAAAAAATACTAATCAATATTGTTTTGTGCAGATTCAAAAAAAAATCATCTCTCATAAACAAGAGCGTTTTATTATTATTTTCATTAAACGTACACTGAAATTTAATTGTTTATTTTCATCATAAATTCATCAAATTGAATGCACGTTAATTTGTATAATTTATTGTAATTTCTTAGCACTTCACCTCTGTAAAACTAAATAAGTATTTAAAAACATAAATAAGTATTGCTCCTTCATATCCCTTTCATATCTGGAGCATCCACAAATTGCCACTACTAAATTCAGTTGCCGTTGTCCGTGCTTTGTTTAAAGATATATATGCATCCGGAGGTCCAACTGGGAACATATATGGTTCTCGATGATCATCAAGGCAGAAATCCGTAGAATGCAAGCTACTTTTTGTCATTATTTGTTGATCAGAAAATTCACGAAGATCGGACGACTAGCCTGACGCTCTTGGGACTTAGCCTATAAGAAGCGGCTTAACGCAACTATAATTATATACGTCAATTATATTAAAAGATTTTATAGATAGATTCTTAAAAATTATTACAAACTTATCGATGTTAAAGCATTGAATTCCAAATTTTTATTCGATCAGCAAATATTCTTTTTACGCTTAAGTCTTTTTTGTCAGAGACACAAACCTTTTGCGTACGTCGCATTGAAAAATTCGAACGGGAATATTTAACGCGAAACGTCAACATTAAAACTGGTGTTTAGATAACGCGCCAAGACTCAAAGATAACAAAGGGGAGATCCGAAAGTTTAGCGTGAAGGCCTACAATCTACGCGCAGAGCTTCTAAGTAAGATAAATTATCTTTTTTCGTGAAATATTGAAGCTTTGAAAGCCGAGTGGGTACTCAGAGTTATGTCAATCATGAAAGCAGGTACCTGAAAAAACAAGATTAAAATTCTCCGAATCTGTTCTTTTGTAAAGCGAGAGGAAATTATTTTCCACATTCAAAGAACAAAAAATCATGAACGTAATTGACTTCATTATGCAAGCAAAGTCTTCATAAGTACGTTTTATTTAAATATTTTATGTAAAACCATATTCTGAAGTCCTACATTACCAAAAAATCTGGAAAAGGTCGAAGCAAAAATAAGACATCTGTAATACTACTTTTCAGAAAAACGCCCTACGTTTTTGATGCCGTTAGATGCAAATACTTTTGTGAGACTGGAAATAATTTGAAATAAAGTATGCTCTAGTTGTATGAATTAAATTTTTATAATATTTTACATATTTAAAACTATACCAATCGATCTACCATCTTAAGATAAATTTTCAAAGCAACTATCGTATTAAAATATGCAACACCGTTCAATATTTTTTAATTAATTATGGTGGCTTAAATACAAAATAGTTATATTAAAATTCAGTATTATATAGAACATGTGTTCACGATATTCCACCAGAATTACTTAAAATGCAACTAAACGATATCTAAATATTGTGGTAGTTTTGGTAAGATTTGTTATTTTTAAGATATCAGTGAGACATGGTGCTTATCTGAAAGTGATAAAAAAAGACTAGAGGCCTTTGAAATGTGGTCATACAGAAGAATTCTTGGAATTTTCTGGAGAGACACATCATGAACAATGAGGCTCTCAACATAATCAAGGAGGATAGGCACCTAGTAAGAATCATCTCAGAGAGGCGAGCCTGATGAATCGGTCACATCATGCGCCACGATGGTCTTCTTCACGACATTATGGAAGGGTTGGTTGAGGGTAGAAACTGTAGAGGGCGCCCTAGACGGGAGTATTTGCAGCAAGTATGCAAGGACATGAGTTGTATCTCTTATGCTGAGCTGAAGAGGACTGCAGAGGATCGAGAGGAGTAGAGATCGAGATGCAAGATTTTGTTGTTGCGAACCAATCCACCAGATTGATACTACGAAGAAGAAGATATCATCCAAATTATCACGAAGGTACTCGTAATATAAACCATTATGATTTCAACCCATCAGGAGAACACCGTCAGACGTTAATTTTTATAATCACATATGTGAATCGTGAAGACGCTTGCCATTTTGAGAGTATTCATTCGTTAAGGCCAATAGATATTCTGATACGCACGCAACGTTCCTAACTGAGTTCATAGTACTTTAATATAATAATCTATTATAGTTAGTAAATTATGACTCACATTTGTACTCAAGTAAAAAAACAGTCTAACACCAAGTGGTGTGAGAGAGTGCTTACAGATTTTTAAAACGATTCATATAAATATTATGACGCAGATAAAATTCCTTTTTATTTATGCCAAATCGTTCCCGCAACATTACAAATTATAATTGAGCGCTCTAATCTGGACAATGCAGCTCCTTAAAACAACAACATTATATAAGCACATTTACAAATTTAATACGAGTAAACACATTCTTTAGTATGCACTTCGTTACAAAACTATTACAGGCAGTAAATAAAAAGAAAAAATATATATTTAAGTAAATTTCTTCAGGCGTATCTCGCTAGCTGCCGTCAGTTTGGTCCTCCATATTTTTATCGCGTTAAGCAGCTGTGACTCACCTCCAACGCTCATACATTATTTATGTTTCCTCCGAGCCCCGCCGCCTTGTAAACAGCTCACCTCGCCCTGCACCCACCCTTAATCTTACTTCACACCACAGCGACTGTTAGCACCGAGCATTGAGTTTTAAAATACATTTTCTAAGTATTACCGAAGAGGATACCGAAGAAGCTTTCCGATTATTTTTCCAGCAAAATTGCAGAATCTGGCACATTGCAGTATTGCTAAAACCAATAAGATTTCTTACCTGAAAGCATTTTTTTCTTATTATTGTCCTCTGTTATTAAACTTTAAATATCTTCCGTTGTACGAGTAGCTAACTTTAAAAATGATATACTTCCATTTGAGATGATATGTACTATTATATATTATGTTACATCATATAGTAATGTTCAATATTATATAATCGTACTCGAGGTAAAAATACTTTTCCGTGTTAAATATAATTGATTATTTTAATGATTTTTCACTGCAATGCTTAAGGCCTTACGAGTATTAAGAATCAATCAAAAGAGTGTCTTTAAATGTGGACAAATTTGTTGCTAGAATAATTGGTCACAAAATACCGCCATAATTATATTGCGTCTGGCGGAGGATCAAGAAGGAAGGAGACTCATGCGGAAAATATAGGCTGATTAGGAATATCCTATCAGTCACCAATATCGTCAGATCTGTTTCCAGAATTCTACTGATTACTTTCCATGTATTGTTCTCAACAGTGTTCTAAGATGTCGAGAGGGTAGTTGTTTATAGTATGATTTTATGCTACTCATCCAGAGAATACACAAGTCCACTTTCATCTCTTGGCCGTAGTATGGAAGATTTGCATTTCTGCACCTCTACTTTGTCATCCTGTAAAATAATTTAAGTAGACTTTTTTAAATCCATTAAACGACTGTATTTACTTGTAGTAAGATACTACTTGCAACTAAATATTTAGAAGGACGGGCGCTGTATAAATTCCAACGTCTTTGACATTAATTTTGTTTAATTTGTAACTAAGACATTCACATTATTCTACGTCTTATTAGTAATAATAGTTTGCCAAAAAATGTCAGAAAACGTTGCTTTTGTAAACATGGAATTAATTTATCAGCACTGGCATCAAACATCGCGACCGCATAACGTCGTGCAAACTCATGCGGAGCTGAGCTGTGAAGACGCAATATGGAGGAACTTGGAGGAGCTCACGATGCCAGGACAAGTTACCAGATGTGGTATAAACACTGACGGAGCGACAACGTAATGCCCGTGTTGGATGCAAACGGTGCGCAAATAACAATGTAAGACGGAGTGAGACGTCAGAAATACATTGCAACATTCTCAGTGTAATACGATACAGTACTCCAAGACACTACTCTAAGACTTGTAGTCTCGTACTTGCACTTTCTAATTAATAATTTTGATATACTGCTCTATTGAATTAGTATTCTATTAAACTAAAATTGGTTTACATAGTTATTGTTACATATATCATTAAATTAATTTAAACAGCTATAATAGTAACAATAAAATAGTAGATACACTTTTGTTCTCTAATTACTTGTGATATATACTTTTAAGAACGCGTGTATTGCAAATTTATTATAAATGGATTAAGCCGTCTACAGAACATTTCTATCTATAGGACCATCGGGTTAATCATTCGATCTAAATAAATTGTTCATCAACCAACTGCCATATACTCGAATATGTATGTCTCGAATACTCCAGTCGCCTTCTCTTCAAGCCCCTAAATCATTTCGTAGGGGAAGTAGATAGCTATGCATACTATGTACTTATCGAAGCTTTAAATGCAGAGATGTCTTGAAACGGTAAATATAAAAACGGCTGCTAGAACTTTACTTTACCCACCTTACACCCGCATCATATCGCAATATAATTAAGTCTTATAAATATCCTGGCCATTAAACATATACGAGTATGATGCAAATACTGTGTTACAGCTAAAAGTACACGTATAGATTAATACGGGTAATATACTCATAATTTACAGCCTTATTTTAAATTTTACTTTGGCATTAACATTGCAGCTGACAGATCTATGTGGTAGAAATTAATGTAAGCCACTTAATCCGGCTAGAAAGATGACATTGACACTTTCATTATTTATATTAAAAATGTACTTCTATGAGTGGAAATAATAGAAAACGGGAATATGCTTGCATACCGTAAAATATTATAATATTCGCATATACATGTTTCAACTTCAGTAAATGATTATGTATATCTTATCTAAAATAAAGAGTTTTCATTTTTGATGTAGTTTCATCATTCAAAAATCTGTAGTTTATGATAAGTATATCTTTGGAAAAGGTGCATATTTTGCTAACAAAAGCGATCAGAAGACACGCCATCCCGGCCATATTTCCTCCCAAAGCTTAGGGGACTCCCAGCAATGCTATTCTACCATCGCTTTTTCCCTATTTTTGATTAAATATTTCCCCGATCTTGCATCGTTGTATAACAACAAAGAAGGCATGTGGCACTCTATTTCTTTTGAATATTTTATTATTTCAGTGAGATATTTCAATATTAGCTTCATACATATTTTTATGTACCCAAATAACCATAATAAATCGCATTTTTCTCTAGATAATCCATTTTCTATTCTGAAAATATTCATAATACTAAATATGTCTTTTTTTTCGTTATCGTAATATTAATTAGAAACAAACATGTTCTTTAAGAGTTAATCTATTGATTATCAAGATAACGAGGTTGCAATTTTTTAAAATTAAATAATTAATTCAGAAATTCTTTGTCTTTCAAAACATTATTCATTTGATCAAATCCAGCCACTGTTAAAGTAATATTTAAAAATATATGAGACTTTTATTAAAATGTATTATTTTTTAAACCGATATTTTACTTAATACAATTAAATTAAAATAATACTGTCGTAATAGTTGCCGTACTCGTATATAACAATGTTGTATTATTTATCCTCTTATTATATAATATTAATACGGACTGGTTATGGCTATGTTTTATTGAGATGTATAATCCCCATCAATCCTGACCATTCTTGTTTTAATCTACGAGTCTATAGTCCCAATCATTTACTCCCATCGCCATTATACCCAACAACAGCTATGATATAAAATAATACTGTGTTAAATGACATAAATTCTTATCTGTCTATTTCTTGCTCTAGCGGTCTTCATCTACCTTTATGGTCAAATTTTACGATCTAATAATCCGAATATAACTTCGCTCATAAAATGCAGCAAAATAATGAACTCACTTATTTTGGTTTATTTCTTATCCAGACCTTTCTATGAGTAATTTTCTTTTATCTACTCGTATATTAATGAAAAAAAATTAAATGCGTTAAATAATATCGTATTTATAAACGCTTCATGCTAAAAATTCAGATAAATAGTACATAAATCGTTATTTACGAGTATGATTGTAATATAACACCGATGACATTTTTTGAGTAATATGAGAAATTATCTACCGATTAAAGTATAATCAATTTTCACAGCACAATAATTTTGAGAAAAGTTTTCTTTCTTATTGGCAATGCACTTACATTCATTGTAAAATTCCGCGCCTTTAATTATTTTTAATATATATTTAGTATGAAAATATAAATACATTTTTTAACATTTCTTTTAATGAATTGTTCGTTTATTATTAGATTAATTATCAAATCACATTCATTAAGAACTTATCTGCAGTAGTTTAAATCGTTCAGGAGGATTCCTCGCTGAAAATTTGAGTTCAGTAGCTATAAGTGACAAGATATCATGACAACTCAACAACATTCAATGGGACTTCTGCACTCTTCACTTGACAATTGACAATAATCCGAATGATTACACCATCATTGTTCTTTGGTGTGAAAATTACTGCTGCTTTCTACCATGACCAATTCAAGCAAAGAAGCCTCGCGTGTAGTCCCACTGAATGTGTGACTTGGTGGCAGCTGTTGAAGCATCTTTCAGATGTTTACCTTGGAGACGGAGCGAGTCGCCGCCAGCCAAAGTTCAAGTGATACTCGGCGGGGGACTTATCTCACTCTGAGTTCCAAAAGCCGTTTACAGAACGCCCGACGCAACCAGGTGAGCAAGCGGAGCCTCTATTTGCATCAACTTGAACAACTCAACGTTTCGTGAGGAAATTTCCATGTGTTTTATGCAGCAACGCGCCAGCTCGCTTCTACCTGCCTTCTGACACTAGAGGAAGCGCCGAAAATGGCAAGCTTGAATTTTACATAAAATGTGCTATTATGAGCCTTTGTAAAAGAGATTTTCTTGTAAAATACAAAATACAACGCAAACATTCGCGGTTGCTTTGGATAGGTACGAGTACCTAAATATTTTCTTTAGTACATAAAATACTGACATGTATATAAAAGCTGTTTTTGTATTTTCAAGCTTAATCCTGTTTATAATTATATCAATAAGCCGTTAAATATAATAATAAATGAATAATTTATAATCATAATATGTTTTTTAATTTTTATATATTAATAACCATTTGGCTACGAAAACACACTTTAAATTTCAATTACATATCTTACTACTAGTACGAAAGATTTTTTTTTAAATACGTAACATTTCAAAAGAGACTAATCAATTGATGTTATGTTTCATTTCAATTATATTAAATCATGAACAATTAAAAAATAATTAAAGCTTAAGCTTTAAACAAACTTTTATATTTATTTTATCACAAAACTAATTACTTTGAAAAATCTTTAATACAAATAGTAAAACGGTTTAAAAGGAAACCCCTTCAACTCCGCTGTCACGAGTGAGTATAAATTGGCGTATCACAGTTGGGCTGTAAATCGTTAATCTCCCGAAAAAAAGGTTTAGTATATAAATTAGATCCGAAAGTTTCATGTGCCAATTCCTTTTCTAACATAACCCTCGCCAGACGTCGCTGCCAGTCAGGATGCTTGTAATCCAGCGATTATTTTGGCGTTTTAATTGGAGGCTTAGTAAGAGGAATTAATTCAACTTCATAATATAAAATATCGCTTCTTTCTTTGATACTCCGGATATTACTAGACTTTATATATGACATAATCTTACAAATTTTAGTATCAAACATATGATTATATCAATTTAATAATCAGAAATAAGAAACGTTTCAGTTTTATATAACTAATGTATGTACACATGTAAACAATTTTTGGTTTAAATAAATACGTAACGCTTAAAGGAGGCTAAGTATGTAAACATTAACTTTTTCAACAAATAACTGAGTTAAACGATTTTCTTTATTTTATATCCGTTTTTAATGAGCACCCAAGTAGGTTGTAAATACGTAATCAAATATATTTATGTTCTACGATCTATATTAATTTAATTTAGTATGTAAGTATTTGAAATATTTTTACTAATTTACATATACTCGTCGAGCTAATCATGTAAATCACAGTAATATAATAATAATTTAATTATATTTATTTTATTATTTATTTTACAAATGAACTTCTTCTTCTTACATATCGGCAACCCAGCTAGAGCATGTGCATTACGTAAGTAATGCACATGCTAAATCTGGGATGCCTAAATAATTAAGTAAACGAAATAAAGTTCTGTCAGCATAAAAGTATTTAAAGTACTCGGTTTTCAATAAACTTTCAATTAAAAACCAAAACATATTCCCAGTATAAAATGAATGTTAATGTTAAATCGACATTCTTAACAAAGACCTTTTAAATATAATTATAAGTTAGTTTTAATCTGAAATTAACAAATTAAAAATATTTTATTTCAAATAATGTGGTCCGACATATCGTCATACAATCACCTAATAAATGAGAAATAAAACTAAATATTTTTAACTTAGTAATATTTAAATATATTTCACTTACGAGTAAATTGAAGATATAATTAAGAAGCAACGATTCATCTGGTATTATCAATAATAAAAGTATAGATATAAGAATAATTTCACTTATACTAATTAGATAAACATACTCGTATGTTACCACTTGTTTTAATGTTAATGCAGACTTATATGCAGACAAAAGCGTCGTAAAATATAATTTCCTTGAGTATTTTATTTGTTTTAAATCATTCTGTTTGGGTTTATCTTGAAGTTACAATGGAAACTTGCTTTAAAAGAGCTGGTAAACTACGTTCATAGCCATAAAGTATTCACGAGCATAACTTAAACGATAAGTTCAATTCATAGTACTATAAATTGTATAATAATGAATTATTAATCTACCATCATCTGATATTATATCTATTATATTAAGAAGCAGAAATGTATTCTCATTGAATAAAAAATGTTATTAAATAAAAAAATACTCTAATTTATATACTTTTTTAAATAAATTGAATGGAAGTAATTTTTCTTTGTTGATTTAATCCTTAGAACTGGTTAACAATAAAGCCTTTCATTACCTTCTCTACTGTTCTCTAACGTAAATAACATTGTAATAGAGACGCTTACAATATTCTCGTCAGGAGTTTTCTATAGTTTGTTACTTCGTCATCTCTTTTATTTCATATGTAATCATAAATATAATATAAACAGGATTATTAATTGTTAATTCTATTAATCATTATAATTCCCGAAGAACTACAAAAGACACAATATATTGTCTGAATTAAGATTTCATACTAGTTATTTCTACTAGACAGTAAAAATAAGAGCCAGCCAATTAAAGCAAAGAAAAATCTTGAGAGAAAGCTCCTCGTATTCTTGTTTTGAAACTGAGCGAAAGGCCAGATCCCACGTTGTAAAACGTTACGAAACTTTCCGGAAACTAAGAGTTTTAGCTTTACAGATGAAGATAAAAAAAATACAACCAAAAGTATTCCGAATCAAATCAGAAAAGAAAAACCAACAAATTGATATTTATTACATCGCTTCACTAGTATTTATTTCAAATAATTGCAACATAATATTTGGAATATTAAGCAGCTTTTCAACTTGAAGATTAAGTCATTTATAATATAAAAAAATATGCAAAAGTGATAGGTTATTTTAATTTGGATTTTTTGTAACTAAGTAGCCTAAATATTAACATGAAATTTAACAAATGACAAAAATTCAAAATTATGTATTTAAAATATGACATTAAATTGATATATACCTTCTTTTATCATGGATCGCATGTACAAGTACTGTTAATTTACTTGTTGGTATACCACCGTTTCATTCAAAATGGAGTATTTATCTGTATAACATTTGAAATGTATCTCAAAATTAATGTTAACAATACAAATATTAATTTATATGTGTAGTTTTGTGTGAATAAAATGAAAGTATTGAAATGTATTCAAAGGAGTAATAAATTATTTCAATTTTAAATATTTTATTTCTGTATATGGATGGTGTATATTTCAGCGCTTTGTGCTTTGAGTGTAAGAAACGGCATGAATATAAATAGTTTAACTGAATATCTTGTCCATAGTCAACAGTCCTCCATGAGCTCTCCCGCTGCGTCACACGTTCGCTCCCTGGACTCCTGCGACCGCCGCATCGCTACCTAACAAAGCTGAAGTACCAACTCTGCTTACATCGATCATATTTTCAATTATTTTCAGAAATTACTACTCAACCAATACAACTATACTGAAATTGCCATTCCGATATTATTCAATATTAATGTATATAATATTAAAATTCTCTTGACAAGACATACTTCGAACTATTATCAGCATAAATTTAAACTTCTTCTTCCTGTCAGCGACGTCAAATTATTTTTCCCAGCATTAGGTCCTGAGATGTGCAGCTTGTTGGGCACATGGAGCAGGATCTTAGCTGTAAGGCGGTCTGCAGGTCTTCACAGTCGCACAATAGTGACTCTCCCTGCCGCAGCCTACCCCACCGCTCGAGGTTGTCCTTTGTTCTACCAACTCCGGTTCTTAATCTGTTCAGGGATTTCCAGCAGCGCCAGTCGAGGTTCTTGTTAGTTGGGAGGCCTTACTTTGGAGTAATTAAAAACTGTTTGATGGATATACCAATTGCGTGTTATCCTGATATTTTATCACTCATAGTGACTAGACTTTTTGTCTTCCGCACACTTCATCAGACTGGAGGTCAATGAACCTCCATGGTAATACGCTTATTCAGATTAAATTCAATTGAAGTCCAACGAGTGTTTATTTTGAAAGATTGTAACCACATTACACAAATGGTAAAGATATTAAAATTGAGAATTTTATTGATATTATCCCAATCATGTGTTAAAAGAAGCTGAAGAGAATGAATGATGATATTCTCATTGAAAATACAAACAATAATAATGAAGATGCAATATTCTTCATAATAGTAGCTAAAAGGTCTGAACGCTCTATAACAGTGGTCGCCAAATGGTAGCTCACGAGCTACCGGTAGTTTGCGGTGAGATTTTCGGTAGCTTGTAGCATATTTCTAATGTGTATTTGAATAATTCTGCCATACATTAAAAATATATTCTCGCAATTAAAAAATACAAAATTTCCATTAATTATTTTTACTTTTACTGTAATTTATTTTTAAAAAATGGAATTAATATTCTCTTTAATAATAAATAATCAAAACACATATTTTTTATTAGAATCATAATAAATTTAAAGTAGCTCGCCATACAATTCTAAATTCTAAAAGTAGCTCCCCCCTTAATAACTTTGGATACCACTGCTCTATAAGTTCTATCTTTTATTCATATATCGAAGTCGACCAGATAAATATCATACTTTACAAGAACCAAATTTCAGAACATAAAACATGGCGAACTGACAGAAATTAAGCTTAGACTTAAATCAATGATGGCGGACTTAGAACAACTCCGCGAAATTGGTATACTAAATGGCTTGCACTTTCTGCCATGTATAATAGCAATAATTTACTTTTATATCATTTTATCTATATGTTGGGGAAAAATCAACATTAAAACCAATAAATTTACTCCTGAAAACTGCTACTTAAAAATGTTTACATTTTTCATTGTTTTTACATTTTTTTTAATATATAATGCTAAAATATGTGTAGTTATGTATTCTTTATATACTCGTATGTACTTTTAACTATTTAATAGTGTGATAGTCCGAGGATTTTGAAGACCGTTCAGCTATTAATTATTCAGTTACGTTAAGGACGATTTGTCTGCCTTCTGGCAGTGTAACCACAGCATTAAGTCCTAGCGACCAAGTCACACGCGAGGCAGGCACTGCGCATCAAGTATTAAAGTAAACACGCTGAATCGACTGCAAATATACTGGCGGGTGTTGGCGAGGAGCTGAGTGTTGGCCTGAAAGAGAACCGTTAGGAGGCTCTCTGGCGAGTGCCTCCGGGCTCTAATGACTCTTCCAAATTAAACGGAACAAAAAAGGAAATTCTTTCATGGAATGTATGGGCAGTGCTCTCACGCCGGATGGGAATAAGACCTTTTAAATTCTCTTTACAAAGCACTCAATGGTAATGGGACAATACATCTTTGAATGGAATATTACATTTTTTTTTCGTATCATCTTTACTCTAAAAAAATTAATTTTATAAATTCAGTTCGTTTTAAAAATACACTTGATACCATGACATACGTTAATAATAATATTTAACATAAAAATATATTTCATACAAATACTCACATAATTTCATTAAATACGAAAATACGTTATTTAATTCAATTAAATTAATATTTTGGAAGAGTTCATTTGTGAAATTAGTTTATTGGGAAATTTGAATTTATTATAATGTCCTTTAGAGAGTTTAATCTGAGATAATTTATGATTATTTGTTTTTAATTTAGAAATGCATAACAATGACCTTTTTCTTAAGAAGAAGATATTATTTTTATAAAAAAACGTAAAATCTATGTTAATAAATAGTATAATCTATGTTAATAAATCTTACATGTCTAAATTTATAAATAAATGTAAAAGTCTTTAAGTATTATGAAAGTTATATTATTATTTTTTTATCGCTTTTCTCTCGTAGGCTATATGCCTACAAGAGAGAAGTGGTTTTACATCATTGTGTTATATCCGTTTATGAATGACAAATATTCAGAGTTTCTGCCTCACGTTTACTTAAAATTTGAGAATATTTAAGTATTTCGTTCACTTAAGTCAGTGCTCGCCTGCCTTAATGCAGCAATTCTTTAGTTTTTTCTAATTTGAAAATTCTTTCATAGCCTTCTTAATCGAATCATACAGCATGCGGATGATTATATCTACAATAACTATCCCATCAATTTAAATTATTCCGATGGATTTAAGGCATCTCTATTTGTCGTACATCAATTGCTCAGTCTCGTGACACTTCTACCGCAAGGTATGCCTCTCTCAGCGTCTAGTAATGCAGTTCCACGTGACTAACGGCTGACGTAAACTTGCTATTCCCCTGTGGTGCTGCAACTACCTTAGCCGTCGAGGCGCTCAGCCTTCCATTCGCAGTCCGAAGACTAGCCGACACTTTGTATGGAAATAGTCGCTTACTTCTGGACCGGAATCACTTTGACGATCTAGAAGACTTAAATTGTTATGTGCAATCGCAATATTTCAGCTTTTCTACATTTCAAGCAAGGTTGATATTCTTTATGTATTTTATTTGTTGTTAACGTGAGGAATGAAGTAAAATATAATATTGTTAATTGTAAAAAGTAACAAGTGTAATATGACAGATATTAATAAGAATTCCATTAATATAATTTACAACTTACAATTAATGATTTAAATTCGATCAATCGTATTTCTTTGTTATTTTTAAGTAATATGAATTTATAAAATTCTAAATATCTTCAAAAGTTATTAATAATATTGGTTTAACCTTTTACTCAGTAAACTATCTAAGTGATACGTCCATAATAAATTGTAAAGTATGGTGCATACGATTTGCAAACTGCGATCGAATAATTTTCAATATATACGAATTTCATATCAAATTTCCATACAAAAATTGACCGAGAAGAAATCATCTTTGTGTGATATTTACAACTCTTGTGCGCACTAAATATTTATTTTTCAAATCTTAAGTAGAAGTAAAATATTATAATTAAAGGTCTAATGATACTAAATCTAAAATTATTCAAGAATAAACAGTCCAAATAAGACTATCAATTAAATAAAAACTTAAAAAAAGAAATATCATCAGCATTCATTGCTGGCAAACGAAAGATTGTCCCAATAACACCATCCATTTACAATGTCCTTAACAACAAAGATGATGCGTGAATGACGAGCTGTAATTTTATGTAACATTAACCGATCAACATTACAAACACTGCGATTACACATCATCAAAAATGTCGAATGGCACAGAAAACATAAATTAAATGTCGCCACCACCGCTTCGTGATATTCTCCTGTATAAGTGTACGTAAAAAAGTGTTATATTTTCATAATTGCTTCGTCTTGAAAAACTTGAGCAAATGAAATGTAGTTAAGTAAGATCTGGCTTTGCTCTCTTATAAAATTCACTAAATGCGACTTGACATTCTAGCGAAAATGTTATTCAGTAACAAAACATGTTTATTATTGTAATGTCTATTTTTTACACAAAAATTCAAACACCATGTCGAAAAAATAATATTTATGAAGAAAAGATTTATAAACAAAATACATCACAAATAAACCCAGACATAACATTACTCAGTATGTTATTTGAAACATATGTAAAAATTAAAATCAATATTACTTGTTAAAATGTAACTATACAAGGGGCTTCTGCAATTTTTACTATGCGATCCAGGAGCGTAAATCGTAAAATTCAGCCTAAAGCACCGTATAGATTTTATTATTTTTCGTGATAAAACATCAATTTGAAATAAGCTTATGTTCGTTTGTCAGCTTAATGAATTTGCCGTGCGAATTTCCTAGTTAATGAAATAAAAGACAAAAATGTAATTTAACTACTTCCAATGTAAGAAAAATTATCTTATCAATAAAAAGTGATTACTCTTAGTACAAAAATGATTAACTTAATATTTATTTATGTACCGGATAAAATATAAACTTATTTTCAGCTTTACGTTATGGCAAAAAATCAATGATTTTTTACTAAAGTTGTTTTTTTTATATTATGCATATTAAAAATATCGAAAACATTAACAAATATAAACGAAAAATATAAATCAAATAGAAAAAATACAGTTTAATTCAACAATTCCAAATTCTGAGATCAGCATTTTTTTATTGTTCAATTATTTGTAATAATATAATACAATTTACCTTCATTATGTACTTTGCCTAATCAATTTGTAAAATGTGATGAAGCAAACATTTTTGTGTACACTAGAGCTAACAAATAAAAAAAAATATTGGTTTACGCTTCAGCATTTTTCAGGCGGAAAATGAAAACCTCAATACAAAGAATAAAATTATTCTTTACCATGTATGTGCGACGCGAGCGCGTTCCCATTTGTGCCATTTATAATAATTATCAAAAGCTCTGCGTCCATTAGAGGTATTTCGCGTCTCACACTCTCGTTTTTAACAATTACGAGACTCGTTCAGGACATTTAAAATGTTTAGCGAACGACTACAGAGTCCCTGGTGAGACATTCTTCAGGAATAATCAGTACAGTAGTGACGCTACATAATTATGATGCTAAATGTTATACGGCTACAAGATTAAACAGCCTCTTGCAAACTCCATTCCCATTTCAAAATTTATTATGCCGAGGTGTTTAGCACCCGACGGCGGATATAATTTAGATTAAATACATTTCATTTTTCAAGTAATCTCGTTGTAATTGCATCGATATTAGATGAAATAATATTATATATTATTTCATATAATAAGTTCCTACAACTATATTCCTCTAACCGTTGAATATAAAATCATTAACTATCTTGCATCATTCATGAAATCAGGACACGCTGTTGTTTTTTTGGTAGTCTTTTTCATCTTTTGAGAAGACCTTCCTTGAATTATACTAGTTCTTAATGTTCCTTTGGAATGAATTAAATTTTAGATTGATTCGCTAACAAGTCTTTATCAATACAAAATCTTACGACCATAAAATGGCCATTCGACCTGGCTGAAACATGTCGTCAAAAAAAATATATGTGGAATAAATTCTAAAGAATCTTTTATTTTATATCTGAAATCTAATATGGTTACGATATGAAATAAATATGCAATAACAAAGAAATATAAAAGAATTTTATGTATAAGTACACAAGTTTGATGACTTATATTGAAGACGAGTATATCGTCATAAATAATGAAATATAATATTAAAATGCATAATAAATAAGTTGGTATTTCCTACGCATATACTTCAGCCACGAGATGCGTCTTCGTTCTCTTCTTAATCTTTGTCGGTAATGTGACGTGTAATATATTATTCTTCTCTTCCCTCATGACATTCTCAAAGTGTTCAAGTTTCCTCTTTTTGGTGGAGCTCTGTTGCCGTCTATCCTTATTTATGAGTTTCAATATTCAACTGTGGAGAGTTAACTTTAGTAGTAAATCTTTGAGGCCTATAATATAGAATCTATCAAACGTATATAAAAGATTTAACAATAAATTATGCACAAAATAACACCAGCCTAATATTAAATTGTTTATTATTAAAAGAGATTTACAGAATATTTAAATTTTTCTCTTTTTGATCGATAACGTAGTATTAAGTGAATGACCAATGTAATAACATGATTCAGCTTTGTTGAAAAGATTTATAACTTTTAGATTCGATAATGGATTCTTGACAAAGTCATAACATTAAACCTTTAAAATACTACAGAAATAGTTTTTTGATTTAGATTTTCTTTTTAAAATGGTTTATGTTTGGTGGTATGGAATTTTGATTAATTTTTAAAGTGAAGGCTTTTAAGCAGTTTATTCTCATTATTAATTTATTTTGATTATGATTTATAGAATATAACAGAAGATTTTTTCATAAAATAAAAGTCGTCCAACTTGGCATGGTGATAATCATCTTGAGAGTGTTTCTAAGTCTCTAAAAGTTAGAATCTGAGAACAACCGTTGAAGAAATCAAACACTTGACTTAACTGAAACGAACGGCACGAAGAGACGGTGGTCGATGGGGAAGAAAAATGTTCAAGTGGCTCCTAAAAACATGCAAACGGTGTATTGGATCCCCTGCAACATGGACTGATTACATCATAATAATAGGAATGTAGGCAGGATGCGAAAGGTGAAGGATCAAAAGAGATGCAAACTCATGCAGAAGACCTACATTAATGAAGTTAATAAAGGATGAACATAGTCTAATGGTAATAAAAATAAATTTACTTACATAAAAAATTTACATTTAAAATTAATTCATTATGTCAACACGAATTGTTTAAGGTAAAATTTCTGCCAAGTAGTTGGCGTCATTACAATATAAACAGCGTAATACCTCGTGAAATCTAATAAATTGAGTATATATTCGAGGGGAGAGCGTCCGCCATTACGAACCTTTCATTGCCTTGTTAAGGGGAGAGTTTAATAAGCTTAAGGCCGTATAAAAAGCCTTGAAGCTCATCATAGGGTAACGGGACGTTTTAATAAAATATCCTGAAAAGCAAATGCAATTTATGCGATAAAAAAACACACAGGCAATCACAGAGTTGGAATTCAAATAGAATATAAAAGCTTACGAGTACTTTAAATTGTAAGAATTTCAACAAGTGGAAACCTGATTTGAAGTAGGATTTATATTCAATAAGTTTCTTTGGCAAATACAAAGAGCAATGAATTCAATGGAAGCTCAATATACCTTTTGCTAAATAATGTTTTAAAATCGACACTTTAGAGTTAAATTTAAACGAAGTATATTTTATTACATAATTTTTGCCTAGCTGAGGATAAAAGACAGCATTTGTGAACTTTTGGAAGATTTAATTCAAAAGTTATTTAATATTATTTTTATGTTATGAACTTAAACGAATATAAATAATATATAAAAAGGAAACTATTACTTATATGATATTTATTAACAATTGTTTTCTTATAAGTATCATCTTCATCATTTGCCATAGATCAACCATTTTTTTTATAATTGAAAATAAATAGGTCTCTATTTCTTTGTTCAGTTACGAATTCAAGGTTATAGTTGTAAGTTTAATCAATTTCGAAAATAAAATTAATCGGCAGTATCCATTGTGTCAGTATGAATGTTGTCAGTTATAAAATTTAAATAGCAGTAATATATTAAATAATGATAAAAGTTCATGTAAAATGAATAAATCATTATTGATAGGTTTGGTTAATTATTAACGGTTTAATTTAATATTTTTTTACTGTCGATTGATATTTTTCTACTACAAATGGATTATTTTTTACTTACCTTTACAGGTATTTATTACCGCTTGCTAAATAATTACTGTCCACTATATATATATTAAATATATTAAGAAATACTTTTCATGTGATCATTATGTTGTTAGTCAAGAAGTATTTCAACCACTGTAATAATGAAAATATATTAAATCAACAATTGATGAACAAATCAACAACAGGAAAAAAAATTTACGAACGAAATTACTAAAATAATAATCGTTTTACAGATAACACATTATTTACCACATTTATTGTAGTATTTTATGACGTAGATATCTTCAAAATTTTTGATAAAGAGTATTATATAATAAATTATTAATTAAATAATATTTACATTTATTAAAATATTATGTTTGCATTGAATCATGTATCTTGCTATTGTGCATGTCGTGTATATGGCTTATAACTGTTGCACGAACACAACAGAGTCCAAGGGCATCAATATTCCTCGAATGGCCTTTTCGTCTGGTTTTCTGTTATTATGACAAAGCAAACGACGATAGGAAAATATAGGTCAAGATTAAAACTGCATTAAAAACATTAAATCTCAGCTTAAACATATGTTTATATTATTCTTCATAGTGAAACTTCATGCCTACAAAAGTAATGAAATTTTCATTAAATAAATTTTTATTTAAAATATAACACGATTACTTTAATTTAACATCATTTATTATTAACGCTTCCTTTAGTGTGCATTTGTTGATAAAATATAATTTTTTTCTATTAGTAATTAATAATTTGACTTAATGTAATAATCAACTTTATTTACAAACTTAATGTACCTCATTTAAGTTAATATGTATATAATAACAAATGTTTTCATGATAAAATAATCATATAAAAAAACATGCAGTACGTAAGACACGTTATTTTAAATTATATCAGGGTCGCCGCAACTATTTTTTTGCTTATTATAGATTATAAAAGTAAATTATTTAAAATTAAATGTGTTCTTATATTTAAGCAGATTATCGATTTCATATTTGTAAAAATAAACAATATATGTGAAATACATTGCTTATTTATAATATTCATTATCATATTTACAAAGTTACTATGACCTTTAAGATAAATTTAGTAAAAAAAATGTTTGCTTAATTCTATATTTGATTCTAGTAACTAAAAACAATAATTAAAAAAATATTTAATATATAGTGACTATCAAATTAAACATAATTATAATGTGTGTAGACGAAGATTTTAAAAGCAATATTTTATATTTAAAATGATTTATTATTATGCATAAGCATAAGTAAAATTTAAAATATTAACATACCACTGTAAAGAATCCAATAGTTATCACCAATCGGCGGCGTTCAATTGTCAAATATAAAACAACAACATCCACCACTTTAAAAATATCAACAAAAACAACAAAAAAACCCGCACAGCCGATCGTCAAAACGAGTAAACACTTTTTTTTAAGTCAGCCGGTAAGTGTAATAAGCACAAACGAACTGCAGCTGTCAAACGTGATGTACTGTGAAAAATATTGTGTTTTCCGCGAAGCGCTACGAGTGGTTCTGAAGCGCTGAAAGCTCTCGGCCCGACGCGTGCGTTCCCCGCGACGTTGTCTGACTGACTGAAAGCGCTCGGTCGGGCGCCGAGTTGTTCGCCTTTCGCAAGGCATCTCTCTATATTATTGGCCCTGTTTATATCCGAAGAGATGTCTACTTCGCGCACCGTCGATTGTGTTTCCCTACACTAGACCGATCTATTTTGTGCCGTCGCGCGAAAATGCCAACCGATTTGCCTCGCCGTTGTGCGCGGCATTTTTTTACAGACAATCACATTATGACCATCTCCGGAGCAATACAATACGACAGCTTATGAAAAGTGTTACTACAATTGTCGCATCTATTACATCCAGATATGATTCTCAACACAAAACAGCATACTTTTTTTTTCAGCTGTGTTTATTACTTTTTAATTTATTTGGTTATTTCAATTACGTATTAAATGGTTAACGTGAAACGACACAAACAAAATGAGAACACGACTTCTCTTGCACTAAAACTTTTTATCAGTTCGTAACTTGCAAGCAATCACTGATGTGGCAAACTATGAAAATAATGTATTAACTGTACTATTCATTTCATAAGTGAAGAACTGACGAAGCGTTTCACGCTCTCTTTATTGTGATTAACTGTTGTAATCACAAAAATATCACGATCTTTTCAAAATAAGAAATGGATCTCAAAGTGAATATTAACAATATATCATATGTTTTATGTATTTATTTCGTAATTCTGATCACAAAACCTTATAAATTAGATATAAATATTATGTTATTTACAAAACTCTTGAGTGCAATCAAAATACAAGCATTTACTTCTACTGTACATTTCTACATATTGTAAATTGTGCTTTAAAATCATCACATTGGATGATCTAGTTTAGAGTAAAATACTAGACTTACACAATAATTTTTTTTTGCGACACACATGTCCGGGTCACATCTTTTTCATACTGAAAACATCAGATATATTGTTATTATCTTCTTACTATCTTATCATAACTAATAAATATAACATGTGTAATTATTAATTATTAAAAAAACTAATCCCTTTACAGCCTTGAATGAAATTGCTTTGCAATTCCACATTACAATGATTCAGCTTAAATACTTATTTTTCATCATAATTAATTTGTTCCAAATGTACCAGATATTTTTCTAGCCATTGACGGACAGTGTCACGTGCAAGGTCATACCATGACCATGTCCTAGCAGACCAATAAATAATGCGTATTAATATACGCATTGTACCAGTAAATACTCGTACCACCAGACGAATAGCACATATATCTATTACACGTGGCTAAAATGCGACTACTCTGTGAGCCATATATCATTCCGGGTAATTCCGCGGCTGAAATGCATTTGTTCCGCAAAGTGAATTGGCATTAATCAAACATTTCAGAATTCACAGGAAGCTTAAAACATGTCGCATTAATTATGTAGCTTTTATACACATTAAAATTGCAACATACGTTTTCATAACAATTTATACGAGTTGTGCATTGACGAAAATTTTGAGTAATATAGTAGTTTTTTGGTTCTCGCCATTATTTTTTTCAAAAAAGTTTTGTGAGCTGCCATTATTCTCGACTCTCGTCGCAACTTGGAATTCCGGTGAACATAACCGATGTATAGAGTTTCCAATAAAGATTTTTTTGTGACGACAAAAACCCAGGGATCTTTGAATACGCTCATCACAATTTATTTTAAAATTAAATATATAAAAATCCTTTATAGTATAATATTTTCAATGTTTTGAGCATTCACTTTGAGATCCATAATAAATTATAAATATTTATTTATTTATTTACCTTGTTTTCATTCATTTTTGAAAACAAGGTTAATAAATAAATATTTATACTTTATAGTATACATTGCAAATTGTATTAATTTTAAGCACTCACATTGAGATTCACATTAAGTATTAAATGCATAAAAAAAATTATCTTGTTTTATCATACGAGTAGATAACAATGTTAATCACATAATTAAATACCGGGAATACGCACTCAATTAGGACTTTGCAGTTTCTTCGCTTGCAAACAAGTACACGTGCAAGTACGTGTTTTCAGGCTAAGAACTAACAACAAGTTGGTTGAATGCAGAATCGTGTTCCTTAATTATGTAATTAAAAGTGCCCCACGTGATCCAAATCAAAAGAATCTAAAATATATATTGTATATTTAACAGTACTTATATAACAAAAAGACAATTTATTATTTCGCATTCAAAGTAGCGAATACAACATAAGTACTCATACATATTTCAAAATAACTTTAAACTGATAAATTGTTGTATATATTATAATTGTTACAGTTCTAATAAATACAAAAAGATACCGCGAATGATGTAAATAAACCAACGATGTTAATATTCTTTCTCGTTTTCTCAGTACATTTAGTATTGCTTATATTCTTCACGGAAAGTGGGGTCATCATTACATAATGCTGCGCAATTAATGTTGTTTCAGTTCCCTAATCGCTAGGTCCCTTCCATGGCCATGGTCACGTGTGGGACGCATTCACGGTCGTACTGATGAGTAACAATGGCTACAGCTGCCTCATTTCATTGACACAGTAGCAAGAGCGATGTTTTCGAGGAAACTGATATCAGAGGTCACCCGACGATGAGCTGGTAAACTTGATAAACGGTAATAAAAATGGGCGTTCTACTAACACTTGTTGGACTACTATGTTATCTTTTTAATTAAATTGTTCTTGGTTACTAAATATTGCACAACGATAATAATTCATTTCAATACTAAAATTCAAATAAATCGCAATAAAATAATAATATTTAGATTGCATACAGTCAACACTACTACAACGCTCTGTTTTTTTTAACAGTAATTTTTTTCTTATTGTGTTTCTGCTATTTTCCATACAACGCACCCTTCTTTGTTATTTTCTTATCTATTCATCATATCTATGCCTCGTGAGCACCGGGCTAATCATCCAATGTAATAAAGGCTTTCTTTCTTTCTTTCCATCCATCGAATACTTCAATAAGTGTTCGATGGACGTCTTTTTCCACGTCAATACGTGGAAAAAGACGAAATCCGTAGACTTCCATCTCTTTACCGGACATGGAATTTTCAGAGAATCCCTTAAAAGATTTGGCCTCACTTCTTGCGACGCATGTCCATGTGATCCAGGCATACAACATACAGTGACACACTCTCTCATAGAGTGCATCATCAATGAGAATAGGAAACGCGTTCTGTGTTGTCGCCTGGGAGTCTCTGCCATTTCTTGGAAGGATTTTCCTGAACTGTTGCTTAGTTCTGACGGTCCCTTGCTATAAAACTTCATCAAGAAAATCGTCGGGGCTATACGCGCGCGGTTAACGAGGCTGACATGGAATAGGCTCCTACGTTCTTCAACGTTTTGTCAGACGAATAATCTAACTAATGGTGTGTAACATGCAGGTTACAATACATAACTATTTTTTTTTCTACATTTTCATCATTATAAAAAATTTGACATCTAGTGGACTATATAGTGTTCTCTTGAGCCGACTAAATGTTATACCTGTATGTTAAAAAGATTTGTAGTACATATTTGCGTGTTTGTGAATAGACTTCAACTGACTTTATACTGCACTTACAGTACCTAGTAAACAAACATTCCCTGATGTCATTCGTTGCAATTTAAGTTACAGTCTATCGTGTTAAGATATTTATTAATTCTGTCTTTAATCACATCTTGTGAAGGCACCCAAGTTCCAAGTTCTCCCTTCTTATTAGGTACCCATCCCTGTATATCTTACTTCAGACGTTTCCTTCCTACTCACTCTCCTTGCCATCCAAAACATTGAATTATTAATGCGGCTGGTAGTCCATGGGATTGGTACTCATAATATACATCATCCAAAATAACACCACATCTGCATCAATCTTTTTTGATAATACAATTCAACAAACCAAACCCTTCCATATATTTTTTTAATGTTTATATGGTAAAATAAAAGTTACACGCGTCATCAAAATATTTTCCTACTGAAAAATACATAAAATTACTTTATACATATTTTACTCCTAATTATTCATGGTTCTGCTCATTATGTGTCGTTCATAATAAAGGTAAAATTTGATATTGTATTGAACTAGATATTATTTTCTATTTCCTATACCCACTCACTACCAAGAACACATGGTCACCATAAGTTCCCAACATAATCTAAAACAAATCAGTTATCATGATCCTTATCCCCAAACTTCCCAGAGTAAATTATACGAGATAGTTTCAAAAGGCTTTCAGGACGACGAGAGTCCGGGGCGTTCTAAATCATATTTGAAGAGTTGTATACATTTTATGGATTCATTTTTTCAGCAAATTCTCTGTACAAATATTAATTTTCAGTGAAAAATATTTAATTTTGCTCTGTAATAAGATTATCGTAATCACATTATGTTAAACTCTCAGAAAAAAAATCTGTACATACCTGAAAATCAAAATTTATTCAATTTGTAATCGAGTTATAGAGAATTAGACGAAGCCATAAAAATATCAAAAACTAAAAGTAAAGATAACAAAACCATTACATCAAATATTTCAACAACAAAAACAATTTACAAATACTTTTATATCACAGACTTTATTAATATTGTATTTTGTATTACCTAGACATGCGGAGATCATACTGGAAATCCAAAGACTTAAGGTCGTCCCCGGAGAGATTCAAACCCTTATCAAATATTACACCAAATATAGACATAATAGGCATTAGTCCCAAAATAGTACCCAGTAAACTGTACTTTACGTCTGGTCTACAAAATATTAAAAACTTACAATAAAACAAATGTATTCACTACAAATCAAAAATTGAAACTATTTTTTTATCTATCATAAACAAAGACTAAATTACATCCATTAAAAATACCATCTTCATATAATTCAAACATCTGTTAACTAATATGTACGTGACTTTTATTTATTTTTCCTTTAAATCGTATTTAAAAACTTGATATCAGCTTGATATAGCTCTTTTAAGCTGATGCAGTAAAGCCTCGAAAAACGATCTTTTGTCTCTTATTCGCTCGCTTGATATGCACATCTAATGTTAGTTTTAATTGTATAATGTTAAACGGTGTTTGCATACGCCAAAATATTCGTTATGACAGTTGGCCCATTTCCTGTTGGTTCCACTGTCATCTTGAATTCGCTTTTCCAGCAACGGTTGGCAGCGCCGAGATGTCAGCGCGCCGTGAGTGGACAGTTAGAGTTTGAGCTCGCGATCGTTAGGGCGCGCGCCTAAGGGCGTTCGCTATAATGGGCGACGTTGTAGACAAATAAACAGTGATAATAAGTGAAACAAAAACAAGTATTTTTATATTGTGAACCTGATCCTGCTTCCTTCATCCAGTAAACCGATATTCAAATAAGAGAGGATGATATCAAATTTTAAACTGAAATAAACAGTAATAAATATAAACTTTTCATAAATTGATAATTGACCATAGATCTTTTGAATGTAAAAAGTAATATCCATACTCTTAAATTAATAACCGAATACAATAAAAATATTTTAAAATTAATATTGAAAAGCTACATTCCTACTACTAGCCTAAAACAAAAGCCTCGATTTCTCTTTTTAACTAATATATAATTAATTAAATAAATGTATGATTTAGAAACAAAATATTTAACTTAATATCTTTCCAGTGTTATAATGTGTTCTCGTACATATGAATTACACCCATTACATGCGCACATTGGTACTCGCTCGGGCGTTTGTTATTTTTTTACTCAGCATTATAAATGCGATAATATTATGCGAGGACGCGTTGTTTGTAATTAACTCAATAGATGGGGATATTTTTTAATTGTTTCGACTTTTGCCAAGTCTTTTATTATTTAGATATCGCTTATCGCTTTTTGTATACAGATTTATCGCAGTCATAAAATAACATATTTCTCCACGCTGCACTACTGTCAACATTCCATGTCCGCTCCGCAATCTGTGGTTGTCACAAATTGGCACAACAGAGCTCTGTCAGCTGCCATGATCCTTGCCTCATCGCAAGTCAACAATGCCTTCCACGAATCTACGGAATACATTTTATGCATAGACGGCCTTCCAGGTCAGCGAGAGCTCGGGGATTGTAAAATATTCAGATGCAGTTTATGGTCTCTTGCGGTATCCGAAGTACTTGTTCCATCTAGATCAAGGGTCATCAACGTGGTCCGTATCGCCCACTAGTGGGCGATACGGGCTTCCTTGGTGGGCGGTGGACGTTAGTCAAATCTCCTACATTCCT
The DNA here is from genome assembly GCA_022606575.1 of Glossosoma conforme. Taxonomy (NCBI): domain Eukaryota; kingdom Metazoa; phylum Arthropoda; class Insecta; order Trichoptera; family Glossosomatidae; genus Glossosoma; species Glossosoma conforme. The sequence goes on from JAGTXR010000137.1 coordinate 822,878, forward strand.
TGCAGAATTTTTTCCACCCATATACTGAATTAAAATATAGGGAGGTTGGTGGGCGGTAGGAAAATTGTACCATGAAAAATAGGCAAAAGTGGGCGCTAGGCATAAAAAGGTTGACGACCCCTGATCTAGATCCACGTTCGTTTCTCAATCGACTTGTCTATTCCATTACTTCGTAACTCCAAACAAAATCATACCATCATATCCCTAATATAATCTTCACAAGCAAATGTTTTCAACCCAATATAAAGCTGCGAAACTTGGTATTTGCCTTACATTAATGTATATTCCTACACATTATAGAAGTATTTATAAGTAAATGCATTTAAAAACATTACTGGATGAACGTAATATCCATCTTTGTAACAGACTTTTTTTGATATACCTTTAAAATTCTGACGAATATCGACTGAAAAGGAAAGTGTTGGAGTATACACAAGAGCTGACAAACATAATATTAGCAGATCTCTTGCAAGGTGGACTGACAATATCAGTAGAATATCAGGGAGAGACTGTATATGGAGGAATAAGAGGTATGTACATTCGTGCAAAAAGACTACTTCAGTGGAAGAACAAAGGCTGTTAATGAAATGATAATAAAGTTATTAGTTATAAAAGATCGAACGCGAATTTCCTTAAAATATTTTTTTTCTTTAAAAGTTTTTAATGTTTAATTTATAAATGTAAAATGAGTACAAAAAATATTTTTTTTACCAATAATCTTATATTATTTAGTATCGTATGATGTAACAGCATCAAATAAAAAATAAATATATTCAAGGAGCTGTTGTTGATATGTCTGTTGTTTTTCTCATGAAATATAGCTCTTAATATGCCGCGGGGGACTTCTGACACTGTATCAGGAAAAATTCTTCTAAAGTTACCTTGATAAATGAAAATATATTCTTTCTCGGAAAACATTTAGCCCCGTACCACTTACCCGTACACCTACCTCCGCGTTTCCTTTCCTTTCCTGATAAGTCCCCGCGGGGTATAAATCGGTGTGCTCTAGTCTGCTTATCACGGTATTAAGAATAAGACAGCGAATTTTCCGAGCATTGAGATATATTGCTGGCAAGAACGCTATCCCCAGGGACATATTATTATCGAGAGTGTTTTCATCGTCTGCTTATTTCATTTTAAACATGATTGAAGAGCATGATCTGCTACCAAGAAGATTCCATCAGAGAAATGAGAGATTCATTAAGATATAATTTATTTCATTATGTCATACGAAATGGAATGTAGAGCTTAACATGGAAATAAAACCTGCACTTATATACTTGTATAACTATTTTTCGGTATTAGCATCTTGTAATTCGAACATAAGTTATGTGTATAATCTTTCTCTACGCAGCACCAGTAAACTTTGGATTGCTCTAGCAACATCTCTCTGAGAAACATATTAATTTTTAATTGAAATTATCTCAATATTTATACTAACATCACACATTCTTTCAACATGCATCTCCAACAATTCACAATGAGTGTCATAGATCATAATAGAATGTTTCCACCATCGCTTGGCACTTTCATGTATTAATTTACTTGTATAAAATGTGTAAAAAAAACTACATTCTAAGATTTTTTTATGTTTTATTCATTCAAATAAGTAGATAAGTCTAATAAATAATCGAGTACCAGATTTTTATATACATAGTTCATAATCATATCAGTTATGAAATATTTACATATTTAAAAATTAAGTTATTTATATAATAGTTTAATTTTAATTCATGTACAGCGATAAAAAAAAACATTATTTTATTATTGAGTTATCCTAAGTTATCTCTGAACCTATATTCGTTATTTATATCAGCAGCATAGTGTTTCAATTTATTTCGCGATATTATTTAAGTAGGTCAAAAAAAAACTAATTTGGCCAAATAGTAAAAAATGACGCAACTATAATATAATTTGGTCTACGATTTTTTTGTTATATTATCTATGATAGGAATAATAAAATATATTTAAATATTTTATGGAATAATAAGACCAGATTCAAGCGTTTATTGTAGTTGTTAAAAGTAGGGTTCTCTACTATCCACTTTAAAGACCAATTTTGAGACTATTTATTTTGATTTCATCAAGTAAATCAGGAAATGAGTGATAATATCGTAAATATTTCTTAAGTCATATTTAATATGTGCATTGTACATTTGCACTTCTTTTTTAACTTGTATATGAAAAATAACGAAATTTAACTCATTTTGTACATGTAAACACCTTTTAATGTAGATTTTTTTAAGCTTTGTTAATTAATTCAAATTTATGTTTATAGTATTAAGAATTAAAATCAACAGAATCCCATTACGAGCTTAATTAATAAATATTTTATTAATGATGTATTAAATCTTCCACCAAAGTTCGGTTAGAAATAGACTTTTAAAAATATTTATGGTATAGCTTCAACAATCGTAATTGCAAATAATGCAAAACTACTAAAAAAAGAAACAGTAAAAAAAAACAATTAATTAGTTTTTTTGTTATATCAACTTATACCAAAGATGTCGTAATCAACATATATAACATATTAAACGTGCCGCTGGTGATACTCTCTAACATGCCACGTAGTCTCTTTGTGTAGAAAATAATACGATTCGCGTTCTTTATGTTCTTCCATTATACTCAGTCTCAGAGACGGAGGCAAAGAAATTTAGATTAAACGAGTAAATTGCTTTCTTTATTTATCCCCTGTTAAATTAGATAAACAGGCGTACCCATCTATTTCCCTTCCGTGACACCTGCCTCCAAAAGCCAGAGGTTTCCCATTGTTGATCCGCGACTCGTCTCCCGGGACGGATAGATGGAGATAGTGATAATTTATCAGAAACCGCCCCGATCCTCCTGCGGATAAAATTCGATCATTCTGTCAATTTCGCGCGGGAATTTCCGCCCGACACGCGTCAAATCTGCATGTCAAAGCTGCTGACTGCTTCCCGGTATGGGGTGGCGTGACGTAAGCAACCGGGGAGCAGGCGAGAGGTGGGCTAATCGAACGATTGCTGGCAAGCTGCAAATACAAAAGAAAATAAGGAAATTGACGGGTGACAGGAGCATTGTTTGCTTACCTGCGACGCCGCGCGGCGGAATGACGAACTAGAGAATGGAACAAAACGGAAACGACGTCAATTTGAAAAGACGCCATTTTCGAACAAGCTACATTTTACTTGGACAAATATTTTTTTGATTGCGATTTCATTGATTTCATTGATACTTATTTATATTTTACGAAATATTCGAGGAGAAAATATACATAAAATTAGAATTTTTGTACAAGGATATGCTTATAAATAGGCATTCATTTGTTTTTTTCTTTTCGTCATTATTGCCTAGTCCGCTCACCTAACTGGAACATATTGTCGTCGCTTTAAAACTAACAAGATAAGTTAAAAGGTCGCAACGAAACTATAGATTGATGGTGAATTAACTTTGTTAATTACTTTAAGTGGCTTACTGAATTCTCCATATTATAATATATTAAATGTCGTCTGTAAAGTTAAAATATATTTGAAGACTGAAAACTATGACCACAGAGTCTCTCTCAATATTTGGATCTAATAATTATGGTACATTCATAATGAAAAAAAATACAAATATTTTTTATACCATTATTAAATTTATTTTTACTTCATTATCATCATCATCACCACGTATACTCCCTTTACTGGAACATTATATGGTGGTCACAAGCAGCTGCCTCAAAGCTCTGTCAGCTGCCATGACTCTTGACTCCAACCCATGTCAGCTCTGCCTTCCGAAGCTCCAGCGAAGTAAATGTCCAAATCAAGGCCAACTTCGCCTCTTAACCGACTGTAGCATAGAACGCTACTTCGGTATTCCTCACTAAGTCATATCATGTTTGTCATACGGTGTTTTGTCACAGATCCTAACTATTGATTCTCTGGTTTGTATTCACTTGTACTCAATGTGACGTGGTTGACACTATATATATATATTTATCAATACTGAAGCATCCGACATAATATAGACACAAATATTAAAATGATTGTTATTGTTATTTGTAGTCTTTTTATTTCGTTATCGTTATTGATAAACGTATTAAATTAAAAAATTGTAATGCTTTTAAAGGAAAAAAATAAATAAAGAATAATCGTACCCCCAGTATACCACGTCGGTATCTGCGTTCGAACTTTTATACGGCTGTATTCATTTTATATTAGTTGATATGACAATATTTTTATAACGTAACTCAGAAAAACTATAAAGCATAATATTTTTTTCTTTTTCCTTGCTTAATAACGGTCTTATTATCGTTTTGAAAAAAATGGGTGAAAAACGCTACTTTTATTGAATGTTAGTTTTCTTTAAATTAATAAAACTGATACTGGTAACGATGTGTAATAATAAATGTATATTATGTATTCAAGCAAACTATTTGATCATAATTATAAAATAATTACAATAATTTACTTAAACGTAACTGCTATAATAATAATTATTAAATCTTTGAGCGGTATATATTTAGATCATTTCAAAATATGTTATCTCAGATGGTTATTTAACTTGTTATTTATAAAATCGTTCGATCATAAATGAAAGATATTAATAATAAACGAGTGGGTGATATTATTACTGCGATATGTTTTTATGATACGTAAAATATATATCAAATTATGTTTAGCGGTCCAAGTAATTCAGTATCACGTCCCCTCTATCCGACCAGTAATGAATGTTACTCCAAGTGAACTAATTGCTCCTTGCCCAGACACTTGAAGAGAAATTAATTTCTAGTCGCTTTAAGCTCAGCGAGATTAAATGTTCGAGGTCACGTTAATCAAATATCCAGACAGGAAGGAACAGGCGCTGAAGTTCTCAAGAAAACGACTAACGAAATACTAAATAATTCCATAAACTATTATCTTAAAGTTTACTTTCACGTGAAGTTTTTAACACTTGAAGGGAAAGCGATTTAGTTGAATTGACGTTTTTAATTATCAATAACAGAATAATTAACTGATTGTTGCAGATAAATCTTTTGCACTTTGAAATTATATATATTTAAATATCTAAAGGTTAAATTATAAAGTCAATTTATGAATTCAATCGCGGATATTTACCGCGATAAAAAGGAAAATAATGTTCCTTCAATAAAAATTAACCTCTGCCAATATAATTTTTACTTGAAAGTGATGTTTTTTGTACAAATAAGCAAGAATGCATTTTAAGATAACTCCGTTTTAATGAAATCATAATTAATGTCACAGTCTCCCGGTCTGCGGGCGCCCCGTGACGCGCGGAGTCTCGTCCGACCGGCCGGCGAAAACGTCATGTAAAGGTCGGGCGAAGAAAATCAAGTCTTCAATTAAAAATAAATGCGAATTGTGCTTCAAAAACAAGTTATTTGCTTTGCGATATGCTCATGCATCTTTCCTCCACGCGGCCAAGTGACGAACCCTCGACTTGTCACCTTTTTTTTAAAGACGGGGATGTCAATATCAAAAAGTAAAGTTACAATTAATATCAGATAATAATTTCATACCTTGTTTTAACATGAATCATAATGAGCACTATTTCACCTGATGGATGACCGCAGTTTCACGATCTATGAAAGCTTCATCAGTTCCAATGTGCAGAAACGTACTTTATTTACTTGATGATTTTGGATCATTTTTATTAATTTTGATCGAGGAATTTATTTATTTACTTGATTATTTTCAATGCTGCGTAGTATTAATAACAAAGCAGTATTTATTTTAAAAACATCGCTTAAAATCAACACTCCTGTTCTTTGAGCGATGTTTATAAATCCAAGCTTCTATCGCCGGAAGTACAAGCTCAACTTTACTCTTTGTGTAATAACTTTCTAAGAATAATACCCACATGAGATTGCATGTCTAAGCACCGCAAAGCTTGGCGTTGTATAGATTGAGTGTGTCATGTATTAGACCGTAATAAATTACCATTGGCGGTCCGACCCCAGACCGCCATATTCTCTCAAGCTCACTCGCTCGTCGGCTGCCCCACCGACGTTCTTTTTCATTTCATGTTTGTTTTGCTTGTGAACCATACTGGAGGACCGCAAATAGTTGAAATGGCTCGTGTAGTATGATGACACATTTGTTTTATCTATCACTGCATTTCTTTCACATCAGCACTTCTTCGGGTTGAGTACAGGCCTCCAGAGCGTTGGGCTATTCAACCGATTTTCGCATCACCCAAAAATATGCCTAAGATACTGCAGATACCCCATTATCAAGCACTCTGACTTTTACTCTGGAGGTTTCCGGGTGTTATATATGTTCCTTAGTGAACCTTCTGGTGCTGTAATATCCCAAAACGAAGAATGGACAGTCATCATCATCATCATCAGCCTGTATCCGTTCACTGCTGAACGTAAGCCTTCCGCATCCAGGTCACTCTCACAATTCTTCTTATGTCATAGTCCATCTTGCAGGTTGTCGACCAATGCTTGGTTTTCAAGTTCTTGGGCGCCATTCCAATACATTTCTTTCCCATCGACCGTCGTCTCTTCGACAGATATGTCCTGCTCACTGCCACTGGATTCTGGCCTATTCGTTGAGTAGCATCCACTATTTGAGTCCTTCTGCGTATTTCCTCGTTTCGGATTGTACCTTTTAGTGACACTCCGAGCATGGATCTCTCCATAACACGCTGGGTCACCTTTCTTTTATGGATTAGACTTGCTGTTAGATTCCACGTCTCTGCGCCATAAGTTAATACAGGGAGGATGCATTGGTTAAACACCTTAGTTGTAAGACATTACAGAATTTTCGCTTTAAAAATGTACTCTAGTTTTCCAAATTCTGCCCATTCCAGTTATATACGCCTGTCTATTTCTTTTGAGATGGACAGTAGCAACTTACAAAACTAAGTGGCAGAAATTTGAAGTGACCATATCTTCCTCATATGGAACGGAAGTAAGACATCTACACGGATAGTACTACTACTTCACCGCTACTGTGCTTCAGGACTCACGAACGGCTTTATCAAGCCTTAAAAATCAGCCAAAAAATGCCACAGATACTAGTTTCTGTATTGTCAAATCCACGAGCTTCTGTTTTGTCGGTCGTTAGTTAGGGCAACAATTTTTACTAACCATGTGCTGATATGTTACGAATATGGTAAGAATAAAAAACCTTCTTCTATTTGCTTTTCAACCTTTTAGAGGCATTGGTTTTTGTAAAAAAAAAAAAACAAGTTTGTTAACTTTATGTCCAAATCACAACCTACAGGACAAGAGTTTTTGTTTCATATTTTTTTAGCTAGATGGCTGACGATTATAGCGCTTTCATCTGAACACATCCACAATAATGCCGCAAGAATAAATACTACCTTATGTGAGAATCCCAAATAAATTGCAATATCTAATGGTACCATTTATTTGTATGACTTGGAAAAGTTCCTTATTAATAAATTTGCATCGTCATTACATACGTTACAATGGCGATTATTTCTTGGTTCATAAAAACTTGTTTTTAAAGCTTCACCAGAATTCAAAGGCGTGTTTCCTCAATTTGTAAGAAAGCTCGTTGCCTATTGAACCGTACACCCTAGTGTCACCCTGTACAATAAAAAGCTCAAAAGACACGGAGCCTCGGCGTCGAGCTTTTCCTCGCCTGATACTCCATCTTCGCATTGCTTCCATTTGAATTTAACAACCCGTAAAAAGAATACTGACAGAATTGCATTAACACTTGCTGGCACACTTGTTAAACTAATGATATTTGAACACGTTTTATCGCCGAGCAATGGATTAAAATAACACACAAAGCTTACTATGAAATGTTAAAAAATTATCATTTATAAAATATTTCAATTATATGTAACGCTGTGTTGCATCATTATATGTTATATCATTATCAATTTGCCGTCATAAATTTTAGACACCATGGTCTTTTTCTCCTTTTATGTCAGTTCTGCCGATTACAATGTATATAAAAGTATACCTGTAGTTACAGTCCTACAAGACGGCTTGATTTCAGAGCATCGGAAAATGAAATTGAAAGTTATGTTCTCTTGTAGCATCCATAAATCATTTCAGCAAGGTCCAAAATCATTTCTTGACAGACTGACGAATGAACGGCTATCTTATTCATTTTCTCACCTTGTCATCTCTTACAAAGTTAAGCCATCGTACTTTTAATATTCTACGCAGGCACCTGTTTTCAAAAACGTCTTATAAAAAAAAATGTTTTTAAAATGTTTTATACTTCGTATGATGGTCATTATGAAAACATTTATGAATTTATTAAAAATATATAACTGATACAAAGTGATTCAGAACAACCATGGATTTTTAACCCTTTCGCATCAGTGGTTGGCATATGCCGTCATAAGATTCCCCGACCGTTGACATCGGTTGACTTGATATATCGTTTTGCTTAGAATAGTTTTTAATGAATTATCTGATAGCTAAAAAATACAAGAACCAATGTTATAAATGAAAATAGACCAGATAAGTATATTTATGCTTCATATACTAGTTTTATAATTGACAATATAATTTGTATTCAAACCGAGCCATAATGAAAGGGTTAAATATTTTATTTAATTGATACACCTTTATTATAAACATATTTTTCAAATTAACATATTTACTCAAATAAGTCATCCAATCTTACATAAACATGACCCACGTATCTACGAGTACATTGAAAATCGCATTCATTAATATATATTAGTTAATTAATGTCTAATAAATACATAACTAGCAAAACGTTGATTTATGAAGTAACAACCACAAGCCCAATATCCCCGTTGTGTACGAGTTCAATTAATTTACTAGAACAGAAGCAGCTATTGGCCCAGCCTGGCTCGGCCCTGTTCTGTATTTATTCCAGCGCCGGATCAGACTATTAATCAACTCGAAAATCGGCTGCTAAGGTTAACACAGCCAACTATTGCTGAACTTCAAATATCCGCTGTTTTCGCTGAAACGCAAATGCTCATGTGATGAAATAATTTTCTGCGAATTTAAAACATTATTTCGTTTAAGCACAATTGGCAGTGCGGGTATCCATTACACATAACAAATAAAAGTTAATTCTTCAATTCAAAATTCAACAACACAATAGTCACTGCAACTAAGTAATTAACACAAATGCTTCCATTGTTATTAATTCGCTTAATTGGTTGCTTAATATGTATTATTCAACGAGATATTTTTTTACATTGTGCATTGTGAATATCTTTTATTCAAATAATTTATATAACATTAAGGTTATCAACTGACAATACGTGAAACTGCATAATTATAATTTTAAAAATTAATAAATTAAAAATATATAGTTTTTATTCTCATTTATATTGAATGATTACATTTTTCGGCCTCCCTGGAGACCATCTTAAATAATGATAAAATAAAAACTGGCAGCGGCTTATATAGGTATAGACAAGTAATTAGTTCCTACATTAGTACACACATGTTTATAAAAATGATTATTTGTCGTTTTATAAATACGTTTTATACTATCAATAATTGGTTGGTACTTTCATTTAAACAATACACTTTATTAAAGTTTATAAATTTTATTATAATTACTGAAATTTTATACGATAAAGTACCATTATCTATTATTTCCATATTTAATTACGAAGGTAGAACAAAACCTGTGGGCAAAAGTTACGCTGAAAATTACCTTTAATTTTCAGAACCATAATACTAAACTTTATTTCGCTCAATGCTAAATAAGAGAAATTCATTTCAACTCGGAGTTTGAAAATAGTTACAAAGTTGCGGTTCGGGGAAAATTACTCGAAATAATGTTTGTATTTTAAGAAGCGTTCATACCTGATAGAAATAATCTTATTAAATCCAGCGATTCCTTCGTAAGATATTTTTTTTTTAAATACATACATGCAAATATATCATAACTATTAAAATAAGGTTATTCAGCTCAACAACTTTTGTCAACTTAATGGAACGGCTATGAAGAAAATCTTATTAATCGAATTTATATTTACTTAAAACGTATAAATATTACTAGATTTTACAGCACTTTATGATATATATATATATATATAAATTACAGAAAAAAATAATCATTGATCATGTATTTTAATTAAATATAATTATTATTTTCACTCTCTTTAAATATACGTATTTAATATACGTCAAAATACATGAAAACGTAATATAATTATGAAAAAAAATTCTTAAAATTATTTTGTACGTTTTTTCTTGCGTTTTTATATTATTTAAATTTCATTTCAAGAACAATGAGGTTCTCAGCATAATCAAGCAAGATAGGCACCTAGTAAGAACCATCTCAGAGAGGCGAGCCTGATGGATCGGTCACATCATGCGACACGATGGTCTTCTTCACGACATTGTGGAAGGGATGGTTGAGGGTAAAACAGAGGGCACCCTAGACGGGAGTATTTGCAGCAAGTGTTCGAGGACATGAGTTGTAGCTCTTATGCTGAGCTATAGAGAATTGCAGAGGATCGAAAAGAGTGGAGATCAAGATGCAAGATTTTGTTGCTGCAAACCAATCAACCAGATTGATACTACGAAGAAGAAATTTCACAATACAGGTTGTCCTCGACTTACGACCGAGATACGTTCCTGGACTTTGGTCGTAATTCGAATTGGTCGTAAGTCGAATTTCATACAAAATATGTACATAATTACATATTAAAATAAAACATGTGTATTTATTTATATATTTTTATTGTTATATTTATACTTATTTATTAATACAAAATAAAATATGAATTTTTTAATTTTTATTAGAATATTATTTTATTATTTCAATATTCTAATCTACTTTTATAGATCATTGACTATATTACAATATTATTATTACTTAAATATACATATACTATACATAAAATTCTTTATAATGATTGGTTATAAAGTCCGAGTCGGAACTATAAGTAGTCGTTTCTCATCCATTCAGTCTATAGTTTGGTTCGAGACCCGAGTGGTACTTACTAAAATAAATAGACTGCCGGAAAGTAATAATATTAAGCTTGTGAATAAATGATAGAATAATAATAAAAATATACATACTTTGAATATATACTATAGCGACATCTATCGTACGATGATAACAATGATATAAATACTAGTTTCATCGCAAGTCAGTCTAGGCATAGCAATGGCGCAGTTCGCCGAGCGGTATGAATACCTGGGCATAGTTGGTTTCCAAGGTCCGCGGTTCGCATCCCGCTTCTGCCGTTATTTTTGTGCTTGGATTGACGCGTTGGAAAAAAAGAATTTTATGTATAGTATATGTATATTTAAGTAACAAAATAAAATATTTACTTCATTAATATCTAAAATATTTACATCAATAATATTTAAAATAATTACTTCGCTAATATTTAAAGTGTTTCGTCAGCTGGACTTATATAAGTACAATCCATTGGCTCATCAACAGTAGTGGAAGAAGAAGCAGTAGTAGTCTTTTTAAAAAACATATCCAATTTTAATTGAGTTGTTTGTTGTTTTTTTTCCTCGTATATTTCTTTGTAGCAAGCAAGATCTTCCTGAATACGGCGGCTTATACTCAAAAATCTTTCGTTATCCGAATCCATTTTTGCAAATTTTTGCATTGCTTGGTTAATTTGAAGGAAGGCTGCTTCCATTTCTTTCAATTCAAATTTTTTTGGAGATTCCATTATAATTTTATTTTTTTTGGTCTCTTCTTCAACCCTTAATAAATCATTAATGGTTTCAATTTATATCCAGAAATATTGCCACCCAATAAAAGTGTAAAACGATCCTTAAATGCCTTGAAGCCTGGCATACTTTTTTCTTCCTTATTGATGTAGGTACTATGAGGCATTTTCTTCCAATAGAGCGCGGTTTCGTCAACATTAAAAATTTGTTCCTTGATGTATCCTTTTTTCCTAATCATTGCGTCAAATGTATGGATAAAATCTTCAGCAGCCTTGTAATCGGCACTAGCTGCCTCTCCACTTATTTTCACATTTTGATAATTCGCCCGTTTTTTGAATCTCGCAAACCAACCATTACTAGCACTAAATGTTTGCTCGTAGTTAGTTTGCTCCTTTAATTTTGGGTTTTCAAAAAGACTCAGTGCCTTTGTCTTTATGGTCACAAGGCTAAAGGTGATTCGTTTTTTTATCAAATCTTCTATCCAAATCACTAAAAAAAATTCCATTTCGTAAATGGGTCCAAGTTTTTTTTTTGTTATTATTGCAGATTTTATGGATATTGCTCCTTTAACAGCTTTACTGATACTTAGTTTATTCTTCAAAATTGTAGAGATCGTTGAATGTGATTTTTGTAGATCCCGAGCTATGTCCTTCACTCTTTTACCACTCTCATATTGTTTAATTATTTTAAGTTTTATTTCTAAATCTGTAGCACTTTTTTTTGTCACTTCTACTCCGTTTGCCAGTCATTATGGGCACGATTTATTGATATTGACTTCAGATATTAAATAGGTATATGTAATATTTATATCTTATTATAATAATTGTATATATGTCCGAGTTCAAAAACACTGTGTCAACTGAATTAAGTATATGTATATATTTTTTTTATATTAATTGATAATTTTAAAACAACGAAGGGAAGAAGTGAGAAATAAACAACATTCTTTGCGCACGTCCCGTGATCTACTGACCGGAAGGAAGTTTTTATGGCATCATTATTGCATAATTTTTGTTTACGCATGACTCAGGTTGACACGCGCGCCGCAATACATTTTTTTTGGTAGTAATTAAAAAAAAAAAAAAAAATCAAATTTTTGGTCGTAAGTGCGAATCGTCGTAAGTAGAACCGTCGTAAGTCGAGAACCACCTGTATTACGTAAATTTTTAAGACTAAGATCTTTTAAAAGGTTTATATTTCTTGTAAAATTATGTAGTTTTTTTTATTCAAATTTGAATTTCAGATAGTTTCTTGCTTAATACATCAATGTCAGCCAAACAAAACTTGGCTACAACCTTGAACAATGAACGTAAATGTTACCAAGATTTTTTTTGTGTATGTTTCGACTTTAAAAATAAGAAAACACATGGTGCGTCCATTGAATCCTTTGTCGTGACGGTCAGCCCATCAATCAAACGAGCAACATGGCATTTTGATTTAATCGAATAATATTGTACGTATATAAAAAATGTTTGAATAGGGAACATACAGACATGTTAGTATTATACAGTAGGTTGTGACCGAATATCTGGAAGAAAAGTGAACAAAGCTACTTAACACCACCATTTTGATTGGCTTGTGGTTCGGAGGCGCGAAGGGATTTCGACTGCTGACGATTTATCATGATCTTGCCAACAGGAAAATAAGACGTCAAGAGCTCGTGATATATGTATTACGAGCTCATGTAGGCGAAAAGTTTTTCATTAATAATTTTACTTGCTTACGTGCAACATTTTTTATGTGAACACATACAGGAGAATACCGACAGATGGTGATAGTAATTCTAAAGTCTCATCTGTGGAATTCTATGACACTTACCATGGTGCATATGACTAAGCGCTGCATGTGGAGTGTTGATCCGCCAACGTCATAGACTACAGCCCAAGATTCACGCATCATCCTTATTATTACAGGAATTTACTATGAATGGGTGGTTTTTACGGGACGACTTTCGTCTACCACTAATTTGAATTAATGACTGGCATTTTACGGGTGAGGGATAAAATTCACACCAACCAGGGTAAGTAACTGCAAAGTAAACGCTTTGAACACTGAGTTATACCCACCGGCATAATTTTTTATAAACTTAATTGTTTTAATGCTTTCACAATTAACTTTATTAAAAATGTGTCACGTTTCAATATTTACGAATATATATATTATTCAATACAAATGATAATATAATTATAAAAAAATCAATTTAAACTTAGTAATTAAATATACACATACTATACGTCAAATTCTTTATACGCGTCAAATCATTCAGAAAAAATATCGGTAGAAGCGGGATGCGAACTGCGAGTCTTGGAACCAACCGTTGCTCTTGTTCATTACCCTAGTCCACTCGACTATCTCCTGCCCAATTTAAACGTAAAAATCCAAATATTAAATGATTCACATTTTTTTCAGTATATTTTTATGTAAAAAAAGCGTGTGTCAGTTAGATATCGCAAGTGCTAAAAACCTCTGCAACCATCAGAACCATATTCACAGCAGAGGTTTAATTAGTACTCTCGTCGTTTTTTTATGTTTTATTTTTATATTTACATTGTAGTTTAATCAAGCGCTAGGTCGAATATTCATATTCACAGTATATGTTTAAACCATAATTAAATCTATGTATGAAAAATATATCAGTAGGTGGCACCGAGTTGAGTTAAGCCCATTCACTGCGTATAACGTCTATAACGGTCATGAGCTTTACGTGGAATTTGTAGCCTCATATTACATCTATGTTATTATGTTGTAATGTTGAAAAATAACTAAATATAAAATATACATATTGATAAAATTTATCAAAAACCTCTAGCCAATATCTTAGATAATATATTACAGTCTACATAATGTACCCTAAAATCAATTTAAAAATCTACTAAAAAGGCGCCGTGTTCAAAAGATTAATAAAAATGGATAGGCGTTTGTAATTTTGCAATCGAATTATAAAATTTTGCTCCTATTTGACTCATATTCGAAATGTATGTAGATTTGGACCTGAGATTTTTTGTGGTATTCACCTTAAAGATGGTACGTTGCTACGAATAAAAAAGACTGCTTGTTTTCAAACAATCAAAGAGAAGTCCTTCAAGAACATTGATAGGTAACTATTAAGAGGAAAACATGGTATTCTAGTAGAAAGAGTGTGGCGGGTGGAACATATACGGGTGAATGGGTGGGAAGTATAAAAAGTGAGTAATTTATGGAAATAGGCTGGAGATTTAGTGGGTTGTAGGAACTCTTAGTTTAATAACCTGGGTGGACGAGACGTTATCAGGAGAGTAACAAGAGATATGGGAGAGAAACAAAAACAACTAAAAAGGTGTACTGAATTTTCTGACACGTAGCAATGCGCGCAGACAAGGGTTAATCGTATAATATTACAAAAATATACGGAATTTTTTGCAAGGAATATTTTGAATACTAGTGTCAACAATATAAGTATTTACATAAAACTATAAATAAAAACTTGTTATACACCATTTTGTTCTAAATAAAACGAGATAAAATTAGATTGCCAGTATTTGAACGTAAAATTAATCTAAATTGTTTCTCAAAATAAAAGCTTTGAAAAGCAATTTATTTCAAATGTTTTTTGCGATCGTCTTTGCAAACTAAAACAGCAAAGTAAAAACACAAGTCATTGCTTTGTTCAAACGTCGATTTACTTGAAGCACAGATCAAACATCTATTCTCCGAATTTAAGGGTTGTTTCCTTTGTTCGTCACCGAAGTCGACTGGAGGCGAAAGATTGGAGCGCCGCCATTGTTCCTTGTAATTTAAGAAGTTAAATAGGTAATTACAGACTTTTGTTTAACGGTAAATACATGACACTAAATTGAATGAAAAAACATTTACGGTATCATTAAAGATCATTATAAACGTGCTTTTATAATGATCTTATTTATTTACGGATCAAATATTCAAATGTAATAAAATAGAAAAAAATACAAAAATACATATTGAAATAGAAAAATAAGTAGGTACATGTACACATCATGAAAAAACACACATATGTTTACTTGTCGATCTAATAAAATAAGCAAGAGTTAAAATAAACAATGCGAAATTCAACTATAGAATGATACATTTAGAAAAAAGAAAAATACATATTTACACCATTTTTATGTATGGCTAAGTATTGCATATGCAGTATTGATCCGCCAATGGCATTAACCTACAGCTCGGCATTCATGTATTATCCATCTTTACGAGGACTCAATATAAATGCGTGATGTTCACACAAATTTGAATAAAAAAATCTATTAAGGTTTATACATTTACAAAAAATCTTTTCATCTACGTCGGGGATCAAACCCACGACTATTAGTATGATAAGTAAACTATTTATCTCTAAAATATGCCCTCCTGTAAGAATTTAAGTGTAATATAAAAGTATTTAGGTATCGGATAAATTACAAAGTGTGCGAATATTTCACAGCGTGATAAGTTTTTTCATGAAAGGGGAGCAGGCTATAAGACCGCCAAGTTTCAATATAGCGGAACGTTCCCCAGATTTATAACCGTCAGGCAAGGAATGTTTACCGAGAAAGTGAAGCGTCAACTTCTTCGTAAAATATACACCAATATTTTTCATCCGTCAAAAATTTGCATATCAATTTTAAAGATCTATGTGATTTTTCCTCTAAAAATACTTCGATAAATAAACATTGCCATTTTTTTCGCAAAATCGATCATTTTATATGCGTATATTCTTTTCATCTACGTGTTCGGTTTTTTGTGCACCCGCCTTGAAAGTAAATACATACGAGTATATATTTAAATGTTTACTTATATTTTCAATACTACTTGACTATATACAACTCTCCAATGTAAATATAAATTATTCATATATATTGGCCATAATGCTTTTTCAGCCATCATGTTCATCTCCTAAAGAACTTTAGCAGCATTTGTAATGACCATACGCTCCAGTTAAGGAAGAAAACATGGAATTATGTTGATGATAATGATGATTTAATAAAATACATGTAATTATCTTCTGATATAGTACAGCTAATAAAGGAACTTGCGATATTTATATTTTTATATATTTAAAAAAAAGTGTATTTGGGTTGAGCCGTTGTCTGGACTAAGTGTTCCGAACCTCGGGAGCTTTGCGATAATTATTCAATCTCTTTAAAAATATTGATTTACAAACATTCAAATATTCTTTAAATACTACAGAAGTTGTCTCTTCAAAGGTGTTCACCTGGGAACATATGCATTAATAACCCACTTGAATGGTTCCCAGTTGAACAACTTTGTAAGCCGCCACGTATGTATGTGAAGGTGTGAACAATGAGAGCCAAACTAACCATGCAATGTTATTTGTGGTAATCATGTGTTTTACAAATAGAACGGATATGTAAAAAAAGTAATGTATTTAAAACATAAAATTATACAATATTTTACCCTCAGTTTTTCTTGGAGTTGTACTAATGTGTTGAATATATAATGACGAAAAGAAAAGTAATCTAGAAAATATGTCTTAACCACTAATTTTAAGAAAAAAAAATACCAAAAAGAAATTTTTAATCTCTGTGTGCTTCATTGTTCATTATAAAATATTTCCCTTCATAATTTTTCAGTGTGCAGATGCGCGCCTTTTCAGGCGATGTGATTTATATTGTGTTGTCTAGGTGAAGAATTGCTTAAAGCAGGTGCCTCGCCAGCCAACGGGGCGAGGATCTGAAGCCAGACGATCATCGAAGAAAGGCTCTACATCTACCTTGATGAGTTATGATAGAATAACTTTCATTGAATCAGCGCTTCTTCCTTCACATTTATCACAACGCAATTATGAAAATTCAACAATCGGCGCAAATTTTTAGAATGCCGTCGGAAACCAATTATTTTCGTGAAATCGATAATCACCAAATTGTAATTAACGTAAATAACATGTGTATTGGAAATGTAATATATGAAATTGGTTATCTACAAAGGACAACAATGTGAAAATTAAATTCATTGTTATGTTATTAATCAATTATATTGAAATGCCATACATTCGCAAATGTATACATAATCTCATTACTTAACAATTTTCAATTCAACGAAAATGTATTTTCAATTATTAATAAATAGTTATTTATTTACCTTGTTTTTAAATGGATCAGGTAAGATATTTTCTCTGTTTACGACTGCAGTTTCGACTAACTCGTAGCTTTCTCAATCGATCACTAGATAAGAGACAACTGAGCTGCATAGTACTTTTATTAGTGGTCGAACCCATTTTATGTAGGAGAGGGGGTAGGGGTGTGTCTATCAGGGAATGATAAGAGAGGGAGACAGATACAATTGCAAGGTTGAAGAAAAAAAAATGATTTAGGTTTTTTTTAAATTTAATTATTAATTGTTAGCATTCCGCACTTGTATTTTTATTGTTTAAAGTATGTTATATTTCAGATGCAATTTTATGATATTTCTTAATTAATAACTTCATGGATTGTTTTGAAGAAAAATAAAATGAGACTATTTTTATAATCTGTCTTTCTGAAATATAAGTTTTTTTAATACAATAGTTAGCCGAAATGCGTTTAATATCAATTAGAATTAATAAAATTTGCCTATCCGTTAAAAAGGGAATTTCCAACAATTTCAAACGTAAAGTATTTTGATTCGCATTATTAATCCTTTAAAATTACTCCTGTTACATACATTTTAAATAACATTAAGGTTATCAGCTGACAGTACTTGGGAAAACTGCATTATTATAATTTAATATTAATTTTAATTAAAAAATTAACGTGTTTAAAATATTTAGTTTTGATTCTTATTTATTTTAAGCGATGACATGTTTCGGCCTCCGTGGAGACCATCCCTGGAAGCTGAAACATGTAATCATTTAAAATAAATTTGAATCAAAACTTAAATATTTTTAATGTGTTATTTTTTAATTAAACTGAATTTAATATTATACGTCCATTTTAATAATTTGTTGGAACGTAACTTTAGGGTTTTTGACATAGATTGGCATATTTGGAATTCATACGAAATACTTTTATAAAAAGGCAATAATTTAAAGGGACTCGGTGTTGAAACAATATCCTTGTGGAATGTGACTTTTTTACTGTTATATTAAAAAATGTTTTAATGAAAGCTTTGTTGCCGTAATGACGTGACTTTTTGTTTTGTATTTGACGCGTTTAATTAAACAAAAACGATGTATTTCATTTATTTTTTAAATTTAAATACACACCGATTTTGCTGTGTTTTTTTTTATAAAAACACATGTTTTAAAATACCGACAGAGCTCACTTTTGAATTGAATATTTCATTTGTGAATTCTATGGCCATACGCCATTTTTATTATAGCCAAGGACTGTATATAGAATGCTATTTAACTGCTTAATACGTTTCGAGTAGAATATAACTCTTGATTCACGTTTCTTCCGTGCTTAAAATACATGTTTATCACTATAATTGGATTGTTTTCAAAGATTAAATTTCTTTTATTATTTAATAATAATTAAAAGGCTATTTGTGGCATGTTTTCTGGACACAAATTGTAATATTTATACATAAAAAAAATCTTCGTCAACGATTCAAAATTTATCGATTTGTAATGTGTGCCAATTTTTAGATTCCCAAATCCATCATAGTTTTCGACGACATCTAATCTGGCAGGCCAAAAATTTAAAAAGAAGAAAATATTTTTGAGCCTTTTTCAATGAACATTTTTAATGAGATAAATAATTACACCCAAATCCTCTCGGGTGTTTCACTGTTGTATCGTAATTACTATCCTATGAAAAATGCGCTTAACTAACGACACGCAGTGTTCCTAGACAGTAACTTTCTAAGTACAATCCACGCCAAATATTTCTGTAATTTGCAATATTAAACAAGAACCACATCTTTAAAAAATCATATTTTAAATGTACTCAGCAGAGATCCGAAAGCAGAGACGATTTCGAACGAGGCAAAATAGCTAACATTACTGTGTGGTAAGAATTTGTAACTAATTTAATACATATAATACTTTTACCGCTAAGAGCTGCATATGGAATATTGATGATCTGTCTAAGTTGTATACTATATATAATACATCCCGGTATTTACGCATCATCCACATTGATCAGGTATTCACTATGAATGGGTGCTACTTACGGGATAACTTTCGTCTAACAATAATTTAATTTAACAGGTTTTGCCGCTAAGCAAACGCTTTACTTCTAAGTTATAACCACCTGATAAAATAAAAAAAATCATACTTTATGTAGTTTGCACAAATTGTATTAATATATTTGTTAAACATACGTAAAAATTCATTCCATAAACATATTTCATTTGCTAAAAATCTTATTAAAATAAATATATCCTCTTCCGAGTTTCCGGAACGAGGATTCTCCACCGAATATTTTGAAGAAGAAAAAATAGAAACAGTTCATAAATATGGTGATTTTATAAGGTACGACACAATCTCGGTTCGGCATTCAGAATTACTTAGGCCGTCCTGAAATTTACACCCTCAGAGTGGGTTCGGTTCCCGGAGGCTGCCGCGCGGGAGGCGGGAAGTAAATCTACTTCGAAGGCTTTCGCGGGTCGCCCCAGTAACGACGGCCACATGTGTCCCCGGAATACTGAGTGATAAAGCTCCTTCTTCTTTCCTCTGCAGTTCTAATGTAATCCGTGAGCTTTTTGAGAATCCACGTCACTCATCTTATAATACTACGATATTCTGTATTTTTTATGTAAAAAAAACGTTATTTTGCCACAAGATATAAGTAAAAACATTAAAATAAATTTTCATCGTTAAGAATGCGTTCACTTTTATACAAAGCAACATAAAATGTTATAATTTATTTTTAATTGATGTTAATTTATAATAAAAGTCTTGGAAATTACTCATTAATTATGACTCCCTCTTAACGGTTTTTTTAATAATTAGCGAATAAATAAATGAATGTCAGTTTATATTCTATTAAATGTAATAGGTGAATTAAAACGACACATATATTATAATATTAAAAGTATAAAACAATCTGGGATTCTAAGTGATTTTCTTATCTATCTGTGTTTGTATACAATATAAAATATCGTATTATGTTCAAAAACGAAATTGAAATAAATAAAATAAAATAAATATACTTTTTCAGTTGGTAATTTTTATTTTTATTTTATGACAATTTATTTTTTAAGAACGATTCGTTAGTGTATTAATTTCACAACTTAGTATATGTTTTTGCCGCACATAAGAACCTAGTTTCTTAAATGGCGAGTATATGTGTATAAGTTTAATAAAAATGTCTTGCCTTGATATTATTTCTACATATGAAATTAATGTTACTTTGTTAAGTTTATTATTAAGTAATAAATACATTAATAATGAATTTATAATAAATAGTTAACTGAATAGTTATCAATTGATTTTAGGTTAAGCGGTATATGGTGAAGTTTTTTTCTTTTTTTTCAATATTTCGGTCACCTTTAGAGAGGTCATCATCAAGGTATGATGAGTTCTTCAACGATTATGACCACCGCGTGTCATGAATCATTACACGCGGCTCAACATAAAAGCCATGAATTGTATTATGTTCATAAAGAATCTACAAGATCAAAGTATAACTAAAGTATTACTGTAACTATAAAAGTGAATACGAGATCACCTCAATATTTTTTAATTTGAATTTCTAAATTATGATTTATTATATATATATTAGGGTCCGCATCTAACGTTTTTTTTTCAACAAGTGCTTATTTCGTGAATGGTAACACTTAGCTCATGTCTGATTTGACAGATAATTAGTTTTATCCTTGCGCTAAACGAATATGGTTGTATTTTCAATGTTTTGAGCATTCACTTTGAGATCCATAATAAATTATAAATATTTATTTATTTATTTACCTTGTTTTCACATGGATCACGTAACAAAAGTTCTCTATTAGGAGACTGCAGTTTCGACTAACTCGTAGTCTTTCTCAATCCTTCTCTAGTTAAGAGATAACTGAGCTGCGTTGTACTTAAGTACAACGCAGCTCACTCCCTCTCCTTTCATGTTAGACACACCCCACCCCTCCCTACAAAATGTGTTACACCACTTACAAGTACAACGCAGCTCAGTTATCTCTTAACTAGAGAAGGATTGAGAAAGACTACGAGTTAGTCGAAACTGCAGTCTCCTAATAGAGAACTTTTGTTACGTGATCCATGTGAAAACAAGGTAAATAAATAAATGAATATGGTTGTGTATACGCTTGAACAACGCTGGGAAATATTGCGACATTACTTTGAAAATCATGGTAATATTGCAGAATGTGTGCGAAAATTGCGTACGGATTTTGAAGAAGAGAATCACCGTCAGCTCCGTATATTCGTTATCTTGTGAAAAAAGTGAAAGAAACTGGCATCCTCATCGATAAACCAAAGCGTGAAAAACCAAAAACACTGCGTACACCCGAGAATATTGCTGCTGTGGCAGAAAGTGTGCGTGAAGCGCCATTAATGGCGCTTCCATGCGGCGCGGCTATGTTGAACGAATTTTTGTTAACAAAAATTGAAGAGGAGGATATTGGCAACATTTGGTTTCAACAAGACGGCGCTACGTGCCACACAGCCGAAGCTACACTCGATGTTTTGCGCCCTGTTTTAAAAAAAAAAAGTTATTTGGCGGATCCTTTATAACCTAACATATATGTCGGCTTTTATATGCAAGTGATGTAAAAATCACAAGTCGAATATTTGTGACAGAACAGTACGATATAGCAGTAGAGTACACCGCATTAAAATGCCACTCTCGGCCTGAATATTGAATGAAATGCCTCTTGAGAAACGCGCGGTTGAACATTTCTCCTTCGTGATTGGATTCCGCGCAGATTAAATCTAGAAGCTCTGCTCCTCGCCCCGGCGGATGAGATGCGGTTTTATCATTCCATTACAATAATGACGATGAACATGAAGCGCGGTCTGCATTTGCTTGCGGTGGAATCCAGACTTTAAGTATATTTAATCCGAAGACTTCAAAAATTACAGACGCTCCAATTTAAGCTATTGTGAGACTTTCAAACGCTTTCCATTAAGTTCCTCCCATAGAAATGAATATTAAAACAATTTAAATTTTCTGCAGTAAAATTTATATCCATCTTTTTCGCGGGCATTAATTTCTTAAGTAAATAAACTTTTAATCTTTTTCAATTTTCTATGACTGCCTTTGTTATATTGTTTTTTAATATTTAATGATTTTTTTATATTTGTTTCTCATCTATACGTATTTTTATGTTGTAGCATCACCTTATATTTAACCTATTTTCTATAAATATCTTTTTCTGTGGATAAGTTCTATATCTAGAACATTTGGCCACCTATTATAAAAACAATTATATTTATTTTATTTAAAAAATAAAATTAATATATATTTATGCTGTTTTCGTATAAAACATTAACTTTATATACTTATTATAATTAATTAATTTTTTCTACAAATTTTTTGGATATTCAACAAAGTGTGAAAGATCCTTAGAAGCTTTATTCCTTCCGGTTGTGTTAAATTAAAAATGCACTTACAAAGGTAATAAAAATAAACGCCGCTCCTTTTTTCCTTGAAGGCTCTGAAGCGGTTGGTTGCTTTACCAGGAAAAGCTCAGAATCTTTCTTTACTCGCATCGAGCTTTAGCTTCAGAGGCAGGTGCCTCAGGTAGCGGAAGAGATCCCATTGTCTTGACTCGCGCGTAAAAATACAGAGCTTTGGCGTCCGAGCTTTTAATGATATTAAACCGTAACGTATTCTACCCTCTCACTAAATTATGTGACAGGTAAAGTGTTATTACCGGAATAACTTTTAATTCTTTGGACCCGTGTTTTATAACGCTCCCGCTAAGTAACTGCGACTAATAAGTGAACTAAATTGGGCTACCTTTTCAGGTCACTGGATATTAAGGTTAGTAAAGTATACTGCTGAAGTTTTATACTTGTATAATCTATTGGACTAATAATGGCTACAGTTTGTGAATTTGATCAACGATTTTTGACACTATTTAATTTGAATTACAGCATCCTGAAAAAGAATAGGTTTTGCCAATTCAAAAATACATTTTATTTAAAATTATTAAATACGTATTCGATTCTGTTTGTGTCATTCATTATAAGCACTGATGAAAACTTAAATCAGAATAGTCAAAAAATATTTATTTTTAGAATATGAAATAAAATTATTTTTCATTTTTATAATTTAACCTGTCTTAGATCTAGATTAACGCAACTCAACTTAATTTAAGCTAACCTAAACTAACCAACTTTTTGAAACCTTTCCTTTAATTAAAAACATATTTATATTCTGACCTTAATTTAATTTGAATTCCGGCCAGAAATCGATTTCAATTCTGTTTAATTTTTTTTATTGGATTTTTTTATAATAATTGATTTAAAACTTCGTGAATTTACGAGTAAAATCGCATAAAATTTGAACGCAAAACTGGTTTCCCAATCGTTCGTGAATAAATGTAGTGTTATATTGACATAACGCTTTTTAATGTTTCTATTTTCGAATATTTATTTTAGATTATTTTCCACAAGCGTTAGCGTTGTTTACACGCTTTTAAATTGAAATCCCTGACTTTAAAATATGAATGCGTTAGTAAGCGAGCGTTTTGAAAATTCTGAGCAATCGATTTTCAGCAAAGTGTTGAACAAACCTATTTGATATATTACCAAAATATTTTGGCGGACGGTGAATAATTTATGAAGAACAAATGTCGTGACATATCCGTGATACGAGCGATTAAGTGATTTTTGCTGTACTCAACTAACTGGAGCGTAATTTTGTGATGGAAAGCTGTCACTAATTTCATGTAATCTTGAATGTTCATTATGGAAAATACATATTTTTAATAATTACGTAATTTTATGATAAGTATGTATCCATATTAAAATCGATTTCAAGAAGAAGATGGACCTATCTGGAAACATTTTTCTGCCTTTTCTTCAAGCTCTTAAGCTCCCACTGTCTTTGAATCCCGAATCAGTTAACTTTTTTTAAAATTTCAACTCTTTTTTCCTAAACTTTATTTTCCTATACTCGTAAGTTTAAGCTACGAATTGTAAATTTCATCTTTATTTCCAATCAAATATTTAAATTGTACTAGGTGAAAAAAAAAATATTTTTTATATCATAATATTTATAAATAAAGTAATTTTTCAGCAAAATTATTTTTTGTAAATAACATTAATGAAATAAAATAAATTATGTGATTAACATGAAATAAATTTATTTATGTGATTAACATGAAATATATTTATTTTAATAAAAACTATTCAATAATAATTATAAATTTATATTTAATATATTATATATATATATATATTAATAAATAATTAAAAACAAGGTATATATACGACTGAATAAGATAATATAAATTTATTCAAGTAATACAAGTAACTTGCAAGTAACAATTATCGTGAAATTCTTTACTGTAATCAATCCCTTTGTTTCCTATATTAAAATCTTTTCAGTTCATAACAACTGCAACCTTACCGTACACGAAATACTACTATTATTTATATTTTGACATTCACTTTTAGTCTCAACTGAAATATTAAATTAACCTATTTAATACGACTTAGTACACATAGCACAGAACTTAACTGTACTACTCGTTGTAAGAATCGTTTATTAGACATTTTATTCAACTGAATAGTCATTATCACTAATTACAAAATTATTATGTTTGAGGGATAAAATAATAAGTTGCTTACCTATAATTATAATAAAAGTAATCTCTTGATAAATTTTTTTGTAAATGTGATTTTGTACAAATTTTTTTACTCGAGCGTGAATTTCAAAGTTATTTTCGATATAATCAAACTATCAAAGCATGTATGCGTTTTCAATAGCAATTACTTGATACGTAAAAATGTTATTTTAAAAAATTATAAAGTAATTGTTTGTTATTCAATATAAGTCTGATAATTTGCTGATCAAGAGAATTCGATAATAATTGTGTAAGTAATATCAATGCCTATTAGCATCTGTCCCAATCGCTACCCATCAATTATGTTAATTATTAGATAATTATAAGTATTTTGGTTAGACACATAATAGAAGAATGAACCACATATGAGTGTTAATACAACTCATAGAATAATTTATTATCATGTCCATGTACTCGTATCATGAAAATACATTTAAGCTTATGTGATTTAAATTTTGAAATAAAATAAAATATAACATGATTTATATTTTTCGACTAAAGTTTTTCAATATTCCGATAAAAGAAGAACCTGAATGCTTGTTTCATACAATTCTTGAATGGGTTATAAAATTCATTCTATTACTCTTAAAAAGTCGTTTACCTGCTTCCAAAAATCTGGCAAATCTCCAAATGGATAGGACGAATAAAACTTCAACCACCACTTTTAAATATCAAAGCAGCGGCCGGCGGTGACCCGGATGCATTAACTGGGTAATGGAATTTTTGATCGCTAGTACTTCACTGCATCCGTACTCAGAAATACATACAATATGCTAGCTAATATTCGGTTAACGTAGTTTCGTTTGGCATTGCTGAAACAGAATTGAAATAGAACTGTGATTACGCCAGATACCGAGGCTGTTTAATACGGTTTTACGGGTAATCTGTCAGTTACCTTTCGCTATCAAAACGCAACAGTAATTCAATTTAATTCATTATCAGAATTGAAAATGGGCTATAATCCAATAGATTGATATACATAAATCTTGCTAGCTTCATATGTTATTTTGAAGATATTACATTTGCTAGGTTCAAACATTAGTCGTGTTTATTAAATACGTAATCTACCAACAAAAATATAGTAAAATTGCAAAATAATAAGAATCAACAATACCACGTCAATGATATTTGTTGATCTGGTGATCAATTTAATTTATCGTGATATAATTTTAACTTAAGTTAAATAAGGAATCATTGACATTCAAATTCTTTATCATCCATACCCTTACTACACTAATGTACATCCAGTATATTTGGGATCACTGGAAGGTTCCATTATCATTCGTGTATTTTTAATGCTTTCCACCTGATTAGAAACATTGTACTACTGCATTATATTTTTGCACTCCAGAAGTCATATTTTCTCAATTTCACTTGTGATAATGATTATAACTTACTTATAAATTAACACTCAATTAATTACAACTACAATGACGTTTCTAAATGGATTACCAGCATATTTTAATCCTTTTCTTACATCTTTTAACTTTTTTGTCGATGGGACAATACTTGGTGAAACTGCATAATTATAATTTTAAAATTAATTTTAATTAAAATATATATATGTACATCAATTTTCCTGCTTTTATTATTGGAATAAAACTATTGTAAAAGAAATAAATAAATAATTTCGAATTCCTTATGTGAAACTGGTGTAGGCAAAGTATAAGTATAATAAGACTGAATTTAACGGAAAATGTAATAAATGTTAAAATATGATATTTATTTAAACAGTATTTCGTGTATGTTCAGAGAAAGTAGTGCTTAAATTTTATTTAAATACAGTCTTATTTTACCTACACAAGTTTTACATAAGAAAATCTAAATTATTTATTTAAGCAGTCGTGATATTTTTATGACAAAAATATTGTTACTTTTTATACTTCCTCTGGCAGTCGTTCAAATGTTTTTTTTTTTATTATGTTTACGTGATAAAGTCTTACTATAATAACTCAAAGCACCTCTTTGGGGCTTTCGTCTGTCAGCTGGGCTAAACAACATCCCCGGTTTTCATCGCGGATAAGAACAGAACGGAACACCCACCAGAGGGCAACTGCTCCGTAAGGCCACATAAAAAGTGACATTCTGCGAAATAAAGCTGTCAAAATCTACGTGGCATAAATTATTCCCTCGGGGGTCGTTCGCCTGAAGAGCGATCCGCCCGACTGAGTATCACAGCATCCCCTAAACCGAGATCCGCATCTTTAAATGCCCGTGGTCTCGGTAACGATTCTGTCTAAAGTAAACCCTACGCAATACCGAAATAAATCTAACGTTCCACTCGTTCCTGATAAGTTTTTGCTTTTTACCCTTCGCTAAAACAAAGATGCTATCGTTTTACGACTATCGCTACTGTGTATATCTCGCAAATAAGTTTTGAACGATATTTTATAATGGCTCTATTCGATTAAAAAAGGCAAATGTCTTTGATATCATCAATGTGATTGTATTAAAAAATATAATTTGTTCCGGAACCGAGTAAGCGGTCCCGAAATTACAGCATCAGCTAACTGGTGATGTCGAAATACCAAGGTTCCGGCACTAAGGATAAATCCAAAGACCGGGGTCTCGAATAAATGTTGGCTGAGCGTTATGAATACCTGGGCATAGTTGGTTTCCAAGGTCCGCGGTTCGCATCCCGCTTCTGCCGTTATTTTTCTGCTTGAATTGACGCGTTAAAAATAATTTTATGTTTAGCATATGTATTTGTAATATAACAATATATTTAAATCATTATCATCAGCCTGTAATCTATCCACTGTTGAACGTAAGCCTCCCGCACGAGTCTCCATTCTCTTCGGTCCTCTGCCTTCTACATCCAGGCCACTCCCGCTATTATTATTATGACGCCAATCTATCTTGCAGGAGTTCGACTAATGCTTCGTTTACCAGTTTTTGGGCGCCACTCCAATACTTTTCTTCTGCGTCGACCGTCGTTTCTTCGACAGATATGTCCTGCCCATTGCCACTTGAGTATGGCCTATGCCACCACACTCCGAGCATGGATCTCTCTATGTACCGTACCATGTAGTGAACCAAGGTACACTACAGAATCACGGGATCCACCATACCAACGCTTTTCAGGTCTGTAGCGCCATGGGAAACTTATATTACGGATAACCCTCGTATTTAAATAACAAATGGCTAACGTTTAAATAACTTTTCATTCGATCGCACGTTACAATATATTTTCATTTGTCTTCGTTTATTTTTTAATGTCGAATCCTTTAATATTTAAATTCATACAACATTTAAGCATTTGTAGGTCGGTGGTGCAAAAAAAAACAATACGGGAATATTATTCCTCCCTCGGTCCGAGGGGGAAATTGGCGGGAAATCTCATTTAATACAATGTTTTTGTCGGTCGTTACGACTCTCTTCCACTGGTGCCGGCAATCAAATAAATGGCCTGGAAACATTCCCCATTCACTCATTCTCATTAACCATTTAGTATGATGATCGAAAAACACGGCTTACGCATGTGCGTGAGTGTTTGTTCGATTCCTTTGTTCAAATTCATAAACACGATACAAAAAATAAATTATGTTTTTTTTTCTGATCGTGCCGAAGTAAATTCATTTTTGTTCAAAACGCTTTGTTAAAAAATAATCAAGAGAAACTTAACAAATATTTAACATACAAAAAATATACATATAAAGGGTCCGCCATCTAACGTTTTTTTTCAACTAGTGCTTATTTCGAGAATGGTAACACTTAGCTCATGTCTGATTTGACAGATAATTAGTTTTATCGTTCCGCTAAGCAAAATATGGTTGTGTACACGCTTGAACAACGCTGAGAAATATTGCGGTAATGTTACAGAATGTGTGCGAAAATTGCGTACGGATTTTGGAAGAAGAGAATCACCGTCAGCTCCGTATGTTCGTTATCTTGTGAAAAAAGTGAAAGAAACTGGCATCCTCATCGATAAACTAAAGCGTGAAAAGCCAAAAACAGTGCGTACACCCGAGAATATTGCTGCTGTGGCAGAAAGTGTGCGTGAAGCGCCATCAACATCAATTCACCATCGTTCTCAACAATTGAACATTTCGGAACGAATTTTTGTTGACAAAAATTGAAGAGGAGGATATTGGCAACATTTGGTTTCAACAGGACGGCGCTACGTGCCACACAGCCGAAGCTACACTCGATGTTTTGCGCCCTGTTTCAAAAAAAAAAGTTATTTGGCGGACCCTATATATATATAAACAAGCAATGACTTTCTCATTTCTTTTTCTAATTACAAATAGGCATCTGTGGATAATTTTTTTAAATTAATTAATAACTATTTAATTAAATTTGTATTTCTTTCATTGTTTCTTTCATTCCTGTAATAATAAGAATGATGCGTGAGTGTCGGGCTGTAGTCTATGACGTTAGCGGATCAACACTCCACATGCAGCGCGTAACCATATGTAACATGGTAAATCGTCATAGAATCCACAGATGAGTCTTCAGCATCACTAACACCATCTGTCGGTATTCTCCTGCATGTGTTTACATAAAAAAAAGTATCAATAAAAGTAAAACTTTTGTTTTCTATGTCATGCCATTGGTAATTATCTTGATTGTGAATACCTGATATTACGAGTGCATACAAGCATTAATTGTAATCGACTGTTACGCCATTTTGTTTTGTAATTAAGGAAATCTGATGGACGTTTATGACAATTTTTTGTTTGCGTTTATTTTATTACTTATAAATGCATTTAAATATGTAATTATCGTGAATATAAAATAATTTAATTTAACTTAATATCATTTCAATCTCCTAAAATAAATTCTAAAAGAAAAATAATGACGATGAAAAAAAAATTAACATGTTTTGGTTTTTTAGAGCGTACACTTTTTTTTTTGACAAAACCGAAATATGTTATTATATATAACTATTGAATCAAATCTAAGAAAAACTTATTTCACGCAATTATAATTTTACTTCATGAAATATAATAAATAAACGAAAATATTTATGTTACGTATGTTGCGATGACACAAATATCGTGAATTTAGATATCGTTCGATTTCCATTTTAATCTGTACGATTGAATTCGTTTCATTTTGTATTTTCATTCAAAATTGAACAAGGCGATGTATTGTTGAAAGAAAATTCTATTGAAGATTCGCATCAATTGTGTCAATATCCATTTCCATTTAACAAATACCCTCCCTCCCCTTTTTCAGGACACAATACAAATATTCACCATCACGACTGCTCATGAATAAAGCTCACAGCCAATATAATGAATCGTGCTATACATTAATTTTGTACTAGCAAATATTGATGAAAATCCCGAGCTTGAAATAGAGTCATCTGTTGTACATATTTTTCAAGAAATAATAGTTACGGTGTCGGATAATGTTATATGTAAAATATACAATTAGATATATATATATATTAATTTGATACTACCATTGTGCTCAAAACGTCATTTTGAACATTACTAATTTATATTAAACATCCAAAAGTCTTTAAAGTAATAACTATAATCAAACTCTTTATCTGTGATAGAATCTGTCAAATCATACAGTCGGTTACAACACAGGGCATTTTTTCCACTCTATGTAAAGTAAGGGGATGAAGGTACAAAACAACAAGTATTGAGGAATTTGCGGTATATAAAATTCAATGTATTAATATTAATAAAGAATGCTTACGCATCGATACGGAGCATTAACCATCCCAATAATCTGCCACTCTATGTAGAAAGGATCAAGGTCCAAAACGGTATCGAGGAATTTGCGGTGTATGAGATTTAATGTATTAATATTAATTTTATAAATGCTTACTCATGTTGTAGACTAAGGTATAAAAAGGGGACTCTCTCTCAAATAAATTTGTATCAATTCAACTCTGGTCTTTGGATTTATCCTCAGTGCCAGAACCTTGGTATTCCGGCATCACCATTTAAGCTGATATCGTCATTTTGGGACCGTTACCTCGGTTCCGGAACACATTGTGTAAATGGTAATCATGATATTTACATCAAAATTGTCGTGGTTGAAAAATAGAACAAAATATATGACTAACTTTTGAAAAACTTGGCAATTTGTGTACACCAAGCAATTTTACTACCCGTGTGTAAATAGTTATTCTTTACAAAACCTAATTTCACCTTGTTTTTGAATATAATAATGATAAAAAACCTAACAATGGTTCAATAACGTCGTTAGTGAACTTATCTTTCGAACACAATCGTTTGGTCAGTTCACTTTCTTTATAGCTACTATCGTGGACACTGTTCTTTCAAACTTTGTCAATTGATCCCGCCTGTAACTGTTCATCAACTTTAAGCTCATGGAACCTTTTGAAGCATCCCTTTATTAATAATAAATTTTGACTTACGATGTACAATTTTACAGCTCTATCTTTCGCACCATTGAAACGCTTAGAAATTTTCTACTAGCAAATGTGTTTCCTCATCTTCCATCTAAATATTTCCGAGAATCAGAATATGTTAAACATTCAATTCTTCAATACGTACTGTTATTTATTCTTTCTTTACTACAATCTTACTTAATTTAAAATAATTTTGTAAAAAAAAAATTTAAAAAAAAATACTATGTGAATATAAAAATAAGTATTTTTTATTTCATAAAAAATCTTCTAGAGATACTTGATAAATGGTTTAATAATCTTCAATCCGATACTTAATCATCATGAATTCACAGCGCAAGAGCACCCGCCTCTTATTGAGGATTAAATCTGAAAACTTTACTTGGAAAAGCAACTTTTTGCCTTCATCGCCCGAAAAGCTTGCGCTTTGTTTCGAAGCTCAGTCTTGACATATTAAAATTAATTCCATTGTCCTGCTGCTACGTCACACTTCGAAGCCGGCCTCCTCGCTAATAAATTCAACACAACATGTCCCGGCTGAGGCGAGACTCGAGCTTTTGCTTCCAGAGATCATGTTTCCGTTTAGACAGAAGTGGAGAAAAGTTTTTCGGAAACTTCAGCCTGAAACTTTGCTGGTCGCCGCCGAGCTTTCTGTGCTGCGGAGAGTTTTTCAGTCTAATAACTTATGCCTTTCATTTATAATACAAAAGCATTCGTTTTTACTCTTGAGTTTACTCCCGAGAAAGGCTAAGTTATGGAGCTTGATTATTAAACCATAATTTAACTGTAAATTTGTTCGCATTGTATTTTTAATTCTTAAATATTATAATATTACTAATCAATAAAATTATCAACGCTTTGAATGATATTTTTCATCTACATCTGATCGCTATTTGTAGCTTATCTTATTCCTATCATATCTACTCCATATATAAATCATATAATCACCGAGAATTGGCGCCATACAGTTGTCAGAATTACTTTGTTTATCGACACTTCTGAGTTCTCAACCATTTGGTCATGAGGGACAGCTCATCACAAAAAAGTCATTTGAAACATGTTCTCTGATTGTCGTAACATATTCTTTACAAGTGTCTTATTAATCTATAATTTGTATTATTCTTACCTTTACACAAGTACGAAATATTCATCTATGAGTACTTAAAATTGAAATGCATCTCAAAGTGAATGTTAAATATAGAAGTGACATAAATAGGACATTAAAAAAACATATTGCTAAATATCTTCTATTTCTATTTAAAAACCATCGTTTTACGAACATGAAAAGTTAGCCCGGAATAATATTACGGCTGTTTTCTCGAATTGGAGATTTACGGAATACCATCATTGAACTCCGCTACGGCGCTTATTGATCCAGTCTCCAGTTACAGATGGCTTCCTTCATGACTTTTATATGCAGCGCGCACTTGCAAATTGCTTTTCCAGAAGCACATAAATGATTTTTCAGAACATAAATCGAATATTTCCGTGAATAAAAACTCTAATAGTAATTCCCAAACTTTCTCCTCCATCGTGTCGTGTATTACGTATTATACCCATTTAAACGGAAAAAATACAAGTATTGAGATTATTTAAGTTTATCGCTACAAATAATGTAATTTATAATATAAAAATTCACTTTGAGATCCATTTCAACTATTAAATAGGTTAATACTTCATAATGTATTTTAACATGGATCACACTGAGCACTATTTAATCACTTGCTTAAAACTTTAATCAGTTCCCAATGTGTATAAACATACTGATGGATGCAGTCATCACAATAAAAAACACCAAAAACTTCTCAATGGAATAGTAAGGTGCTGTGATAATAACATATAAAGTGATTTGTACACATGCCTGGTAAATAGCCCGACGCTAGTTTTCAGTATTTATTGTAAAAATATTTATAATTTCTTAGTTATATTATTATATTTGTAGTTTTTAAGAAAACGTTTCAATTCAGCTGAAAATATAACACAATATTAAAACACTTTGTACTAGTATTTTTTTTAATATTTTTCAATTTAGAAAACTCTTTAATGTATTTAAAAAATACTTTGTTGTAATGTTTTTAAAAGATAAATAATGAATTGTGAAATATTGTGAAAAAATAATACTAACATTTTTTATAGAGTTCGGTATACTATACTGTACATTTGAAATGACACCAAAATTTAAAAGAAACGAAAACATTTATCATAAAAATGAATAATACAAGAGAACAAATTAAAGGAACTCGTATTCTCTTGAACAAAGCGCCTTTGTTCAAGTGAACGATAATTTTTCTCGATTCTGAATATTTAGATTGTTCTTGCTTTGTTTGAAAATCAACCATCATTATTTAGCATTTACGTTCTGCATGAATCATGGAATCATTTATTTTTTATTTTCTTTTATTTTTATTGGTGCTTAGGGCGTTTAGGCAAACATGCAAAAATCCATTACTAATTACTTTTTACTAATACAATAATAAACTCAAATTATAAAAACCATTATAGTAACTAAATAAATTTAAATAAACTCGTATTTTGATTATTAATATAAAATAGTAAATACAAAATAATTGAAATTCATTATTACTGACAGCAAAATGTATTATTATTTGAACTTAATTCAATTGACTAAAAATAGTGGTAATTGGTTAAATATAATACTTTTTATTAATATTAAACTTATTTTGAGTGCAATTGCTCATAATAAATTTACAGGTAAAGTAATACAAAATAAAAAAAACAGATATGCTAATAAATTACTTATTATTTTATATTAAATTTTAAAAATCATTGTTTTACGAGTAATTACATATATTTAAAGTTACCAAACATCAGATTTTAAAGTATTGGCGTAAATGAGTAAATCAACTAATTCACTGCAAACACTATCTTATATGACAACACTTCTCTCATGAAAATATATCAGAAAAATTACAGCTGATGCCGGCATTCGAACCACGCTCTTTTCCATATTAAATATATATTGACCCAACATGTTTAGTCACTTACGTGCTTATCAAATCGATAAATGAACGCGTATGTGTCTCGTGTTATAAACTATGTACGAGTATCTTACCCCAAATAATATCTTTGTAGTAATATAGAATACTGAAACTTTCTGGTTTAATTCATAAGACCGTATAAATTGATTTTATAAATCGTAGTTTCAAATAATTGAAATTGAGTTTCGGGCGTTTGTTGTGCTCGGAGAAGTTATTGGGTAGATAAGGCCTCTTTAATTTCCGTTTTCAAAGATGCTTCACTGAACGCAGTCGTTCGCTAATACTAACAACATTTAATACAGGGTTGCTCAAAGTTTCAGTTAAAAAAAGTATACAAAATTGAACAAAGTTGTATTAGTATATTTTGCATACAAGCCACGACGCCATTTCAGTAGATTTGTTTATCGAATTCCAAAACTATTACAATACATTTTTATGCATTATCAAGTAACTAAATGTATTATTTGTTAGTTATAGTTTTCAATCATGATTCTATAATTATATATTCAGCGATATAACCAACGACAATAGAAAATAATTTTAAGCGCGGTTTTCGTGCGATTTCGAAGTTAAGCGGCATTTTACGCGGTCTAATACTTAGATGCGTTATCGCCTATGGTCTTTTTTTTCTTTTTTTATTGCAAGACATTGTTTAGATTGAGCTGTTCCTTACGATTAAATAGTGCAGACATAAGGAGCGTCTCTTAAAAAACATAGTTGACTAAAATGTCGGATATGGAAAGATGACTCGTTTACCACAGACTATCGGGAACCACGTTCGACGCATTCCACGCACTGTACGAGTATGTTCCTAGATTGATCTATGAGTGCAGAGATAGAGTAAGGGTCCTTAATGGTCCACCAGTACTTAATAGTGCATATTCCTTATTTTAACGTACACACTCGTAAATGAGAAGTAATCATAGATATTCAATTTTTTTCAAAGTATATTTAAATTTTATTATGCTTTGAAGTATAAAACATAGTGTATTTAATGTAATAAATATTCATGTTTCTGACTAGTCCAGGTCCATTTACAATAATAAAAAAACTTTATAATAAATAGTCTTTGTGGAGTTTGTTTAGTATTGAAAATGGACCTGGACTGTCTGAAACATGTACAATGACTGAAAATAAATGTTAATTATGAGTAAATATTTTTTGTTTGTTAAATTTAATTTTGACGTTTTTGATATTTTCCATGAAAACTATAATAATATTAATTAAATTACGGAAGTGTTTTCTTAATATGACAGGAAAATGTTAAACTTCTTCATAAGCTGTGTTCAAACAATGCCAAAGAAACCTTTTGTTTCGAGCTCAAGTTAGGAGCTTGACCCCAACTATGGCGTCAGACCTTTAATATTTCAATTGAGTTCAGGTTTCGTTCGCCGCCCCGCTGCAACTTGACGTTTTGCCGAAATTGCAAATGGCGTCCGCCATTCAATAAAACAGCGACTTCTAATTATATCCCGAATTTGAATTTTCCATTAGTCTGCCTGTCGGTTTATACAGAATTACGTCTCTGAAGCGGGAAATCCAATTGGTCCTAACAAATGGCGGTCATTTGTAGCGAACGCTCCCGGCTCCTCTTCCCCTTGCATCACACGGGGCGCCGTAACCTCCACCCGCCCTGACCAGACGGAGCATTCGACGCTCATTACAGCGATGATTTTCCGTTTCCTTTCCGCGTTCAATTAAAAGGATCGCTCTCTTCACTAATGGTGTTCCATTACTTGAGAGGACAGATTTTAAAAAAAAAGTTAATCTACAACAAACGTTTATAATTACGATTACATGTTTTTATATGAACGTAAGGTATTCATTCATGCTATGTAGTCATCTCTTTCATCATCCTATTCATTATCTTCAGTAGATGCTTTAATTAATTCGTTAGATTTGAGTACAGTAATAGCTGATTATACAGATGCATCCCTTCTCTTTTATGGTGCTATTCACAACCCTATGATTCTTGAATGCATTACATTTTACGTTTCGGATAGGTATACCTATGCTCATAATCATCCATTGTTTTCCATGCAAGTTTGTACCTTTGAAGTTTAGTAAACTCAATCCATTTCAACTTCAATGATGTTTATACATGAAATACCTGCACACCTTGCCCTCAGTATTTTTTAAATTTTATATTTGATTTAAAATTATAAGTCCATAGAGGAGTATCATTCCTCACATTTGCATCAAAAACTCAATAATAAATTAAATCAATTAATGATTTCTTCAAGTGCTGATTAAGGTTTTGCGGGTAAATCTTCACTTTAAAAAAATCATATTCATTCTATAACAAAAAAAAATAAGGCAATATCAAATAAATATATACATTCTCAAGGAAATAAATTGATAAGCAATGTGAAAACTATTTTCGAGTCAAACAATTATTGATCAATTACAGGAAATTGTATCAAGTAATGTAATCAGCTCCGTCACAACTGCGGTCAAGTTCCATGAGCGGGGTCAAGAATCGTTGATGAGGTTATATTATCAGTAATTTATAAACTGTTACTCCATCGAGAATCACAATCAATAATATCAGTTTCTTGAGCTTGACCTAGACATTTAAACCTTACCCGTGTCATTTCAAATATTGGAATATTATGAGAGTTATGAAAATATTTTAAGCTATGGTTTTATACATTTTTGAAAGTTCGGTTAAAATTTAGACCATTTCAAATAAAATATTTGTTGACATATATTTTATTTTTATTGAGGAAATAGCTTGGAACACGGATGCGGAATTGCCTAATGACACATACGTTTGTTGGCATTTTATTGTGTCAATGTACTCCAAAAAGAGGATATAAATTTTATTCTTGAATTTTAACATAGTTTTTTATTAAATTGATAAATTGCTTTTACTTTGTAAAATATTACGCTTAGCAACTTTTATTGGCAGAAATTAAAATGCAATTTTGTATAACTAGGCATTTTGCCATCTTTCGTTAATTTAAATTATAGAGGATTTGTAGCATAAATTCTATGTTTATATTTTTGATGACACGTTTTGGTTTCATCGAGAAGCCACATTTAAGAATAAAACGTTTTAATATTTACAACATTGATAAAATAATTAATTTTATTATTCAAACACTTTGAAATATGCTTGGCGCGTACTATACTACAAAAGAGAATGATTAGGTAATTATAAGTAATATAATGTAATAATTAACATTGATAAGAGAAATTAATTAACGTCATAATACTACCAAAATTGGCTGGCATAAGCTCAATACCCTCCTTACACAATGCACATCCTCCCGACAAGAAGATGTTCTAGTTAGCCATTGTGTTCTGACGAGACGCATTGTTGCGATTAGCGTCAGCAGAGATGGGGTCCAGCTACCCCCTCCAGGCCAACCCAAAACCCATCCCAACAAAATAATACACCCCCTCTCCCGTCCCAAAGAACCCGACCACTCTGTTCCTTGCCCATCCTTAACAACCTCACAAAGGATTTAATTCACAATGAAATTTCTCCGGGTGCGAAATTAAAGTGTACACAAAACATCCTAAAATAATACAAATTCTCGCGCCTTACTTTGTTTTTCCGAAAATAATCCGTTTTTCAAACTCCTCTCAGACGTTCGTTTTCCGGGAGCACTTGCTGAACAAATCTAAGTGAAATTCAAGTAGACAAGCTACTTGTTTGTATTTGCTCTATATTTGAGTGAAGTGTTATCACTACAATAGCAAGTACACTTAAACAAGACAAAACTATTTTTGAGGCATTATTTTAAAGTGAATTAATGTATTTTTTTTTTTATGTAAACGCATGCAGGAGAGCACAACCGGTAAAGACCAGTGCACTCTATGACGCTCAGCCAGGGAGGCTGGACGCTGCATGCGGGAAACGTTGGGAGATTGCAAGTGTATATTTATCTGTTTATTGAAGAGATCCAGATTGTAGGAAGGAGGAAACACATACGCTGGAAGAGCATTCCATAGCTTACCGGTGGCATTAAGGAAGGAACTTTGGAAGCTGCCAGTTCTTGGTCGACATATATTAACCAAGTGTAAGACGAGTTTGTCGGCTGTGAGTGGGTGCAGGGGAATTAGTTCTTTAAGTTCAATAACGGTAGAAAAGACTAAGAGAACCAACCTTACGTCTGTGTTCCATTGATTGTAGATTAGACGTAAGGGTGTCATTGTTTATCAAACGAATTGCTCTTCTTTGAACTGAGTCAATTAAGGCTCCAATCCAAAGGTGACTGCCGTATTCAAGGATAGGTCGGATTTGTCCTTTATATAGAAGAAGAAGTTGTTTATCGTTGAAATACCGACGTGATCTATATAATACACCTAGTTTTTTGGAAGCGAGACCGGCTTTACACTTAATTGACTCGTAATATTTGACATTATTCGATATTGATAATCCAAGCATGTTGATGGAGCTTGCTTTCGGAAGAGAACAACCGTTGAAAGATACAGGATCCATAGCAGTCTTCTTGGTGGAGAAAGTACATGATTGGGTTTTGAAATGTTGAAACTGACGAGGCCCCATCGAAACCCTTCAAGAGACATGTTCATCTTCTCCACCAGAGATTCCCTAGCAGCAGATAGTTCCGAATGTTTCGGAGGTTTTGGAAGATTATACTCTCATGGACAGTGCTGTCGTCGGCATAACAGTGAATGTTTGCGCATTGAAGCAAATCATTCACATGCAGAAGGAAAAGAGTGGGCGACAGCACAGAGCCCTGTGGAACTCCTGAGTTGATTTTATGGCAGGAAGAAGAAAAGCCATCTACGACAGTGATGATGCTTTGATCACTCAAGATGTTTTCAATCCAGGAGCACAGGGAGGGAGTAAGTCCATAAGACGATAATTAATTTACTTCGTGATGAATGTTTTATATGTTATTTGGAGCAGAAAATACCTCGTTCTTTTTGACATAGTTTCTCCCAATGTAGGGTATGAAACCACCGTGCCTCGTTGCCAAGACATTATTTCAGCTGCAATGATCTTCGCCTTGCGATCTACTTGACATGCAAATTCGTATAAAATATTACAAAAGTGTTTCAA
Source organism: Glossosoma conforme (assembly GCA_022606575.1). Taxonomy (NCBI): domain Eukaryota; kingdom Metazoa; phylum Arthropoda; class Insecta; order Trichoptera; family Glossosomatidae; genus Glossosoma; species Glossosoma conforme. The sequence goes on from JAGTXR010000137.1 coordinate 862,537, forward strand.
CACTCAGGAGCGCCAAATTAATCAGCCTATAAATAAGAAAGTATTAAAAAATGCTCAAAAAATGCATCAGGTACTATAGAATTGCGATGCTGCAATTTGTAGCAACCATTTTCTACAGCTAACGAGCTAATTAATAACTTCTTAAGTTTTCACGGCCAGATTTGATATTTGTGGCTTTTAGATTTAGCCGTGTGTGGTGAATTACTTCTTACCAATATTTCAACCGCCATTGCGGGGGTCTTCTTCAAGATTGATGACTTAGTTATTATTTAAATTAATAAAAAATTAAATAAAAAATAATATTTCAGTGGGTCAATAATAAAATGGTAGCAATAAATATATTTTATCGACATGTGTTTGATTTTATCGTAATGCAATATTCCATCTACAAATATGTACCTCGAATATATAATAAAATGCAGAAAATATATATTCATTCATATAAATACACCTTATTATATTTTCGGAATTTATTCGGGAGCTGAAGAACTTTGGATATGATGTACATTTAATGGAATTTCCTTGGGTTCCAGTTGGCTTGTTTTAGGAATGCGCACATAAGATAAGGACTAGACCGGTCCAGTAAATGCGGGTCAGGAGTTTGACAACTACAAGGACAGACGTGTTTAATATCTTAATTTTTTGAAATATATATAAAAAGAATTTGTATTTTCTACATCATTATAGACTTCCGTATACAAAATATGACCAATACAGTCAGAAACCTCTGAACACTGGACTAAATTTTTCTGCAGCATAATAAAATAAACAAATATGCACACTTTTTAAATATCAACTTTTTAAACTATAACTTTGCCTAAGAGTTTGACATAGAGTTAAAATTTTCTCCTACTATACAAGTTGTGGGTTTGATATCTTAAATATAGAATTATTGTAAAATTATTTATCATTAAGCCTATTTAAGAAAAATTGCGGTAGAGGAAAGCCGTCCACCCTTACAAAAATATTACACTTTAAAATTTATGATGCATGAATGCCAATATCTAGTACAATGAAGTTGAAAAATTAGCACCCCACATTCAACACTTAGCCATCCTTTAAAATAGCAAACGTGTTACAATCCACATATAAGATTTATCTTTCATCATCTCTCGGTATTCCTTTATATGTTTAATACTTTAAAAAAACATTATAAGAATCAAATGTACTCTCAAATACATGATTTTTAGTAAATAATTACTTATAAATTAATAATATTAAGGTTATCAATTTACAATACTTGGTGAAACTGCATAATTATAATTAAAATAAATTTTAATTTTAAAAATTATAAATTTAAAATATTTAGTTTTGGTTCACATTTATTTTGACTGATTACATGTTTCAGCCTCCCTGGAGATTATTCTCCCTGGAAAGGATTATTGAAGATGTTTTCCAGGGAGGCCTGAACATGTAATCAGTTCAAATAATTGTGAATCAAAACTAAATATTTTTAATTTACTTTTTTTTAATTAAAATTTATTTAAAATTATAATTATAAATTAATATTAAACACATATTTTTGAAATGGTTGTACTCCATTCTTAATGATCAATCTTCTACATTTTGTTTAAAATTATTTATTGAGGTTAGTGTTTTGTTTCGCCCTGGTATTTTTAAAATTATTGTACTGTGTTAATAATTGCGTGACGTGTTTCCCAACTTTGTATTTTAATCTCAATTTTTCAAGTAAGCAGATACATTCTTTATGTAAAAGCTCTGTTGGCATTTTAATAAGTATTTACACATAATAATAACTAAAAAATGGTTATTGAAACCAATTTGCTTTTTTTGATAAGTAAACCAGCTTCTTCATTAACCTTGTGTTGTAAAGACTTCTAAAGTTAATGAACACTTCACTATTGCATCCCAGAGAGAGCGGAACTTATCCGTTCAAATGCTTTTTTGTTGGCACCGAACTTCTTTTTAACTTAGATAAATAATTAAATTTGAAAACTTTCTTAATTATCTTGCTCCACTAGTTGAAGTCTACCAAGTTTAAGATGTGTCTACATATACCTAACTATGTACCTATATTATGTAAAGACAGCTCAGAGCATCATGAAGGCAATAGTGGTTTTGTACTTTTGTTCCACGTGTGTTATTTACCAAATCTGCTGTAAAACTCTGCCAAAAAGAAGTGCTTTGTTCAATGAGACAAGAAATCAGATATTTTGTTTTTAGAAGAAAAAAAATTCTGCCCTTTATATTTTATTTGTTAATTCATGCTTGGGTCTATTTAAGTAAATAATTTAAATAAATAATTTAAAATCACAATAAACTACAGTATTAATAATAGTTTTTAATGATTTAAGTATTATAAAATGTTGTAAAGATTATTTATTTAAAAATAAATTAATTCAATTATTAGTGTACATTAACTTTATTACCAATTTTTAAATAAGTATGTAAAATAATATATTTATATTATTTTTAATTAAAAAAATAACAAATTTACTTTCAATGATTATTGAAGATGGACTCTAGGGAGTCCGAAACATGTAATTACTTGAAAATAAATGTAAAATCAAAACCGAAAGTTTTTAATTTGCTAATTTTTAGTTTGCTAATTTTTAATTAAAATTAATATAAAATTATAATTATGCAGTTTCACGAAGTATTTTCAGTTTATAAACTTAAACTTTTTAATGTTATATAATTGACACATTGAGTTTTGTATTATAATAAATATGTTAAGCCACTCCTTAAAACTAAATACTTAAGATATTTAGAATGTTGAGCTAATCATGTGATCTCCTTAAACGTATGATTGAATTAACGTGTATCTTCTGATACTACAGCTACCGTACCTTCAAGTCTCCAGGTTTTTGCTCCTAGGTGTATTTCCGGTTGTAGAGATGACTTTAGACTAAACATAGATTTTAACAGCTGATAGAACTATATGTGGGATATTCGTATTGGCCATATAGTCTAGATATATACAATATAATAATATAATATAATAAAAGTATATATTACAAGAAAAATAGATAATATTGTATTTTTTATAATCGACGGAAAACGTATTTAAAGTAACAATGTCTGGATATAAATATTTGTTTATAAAATGTAATGAAACAAAGTCGTTGAATTAGAATGTACGAACTTCATTGTATGTAAAATAGAGTTCGTAAAAGACCATTATTTACAAACAAAACTAATAAGCGAACAGTAGTAGAGATCAGACTGTTCCACTTCTCTGTGAAGCTCGCTGAAGTAATCAAACATGCTATTTTCAAATTCAAAACACGATTCTCTCGGTAATCCAGGTTGACGGGTTAATCCACAAAACCGGTTGGAAACTTTCCCAATTACTGGTGGCAAAAAACCTTATCTACCAAATTAGAAAGTTGATCCTGCACCAGCTGTGCGAAACCTTTTTTTTTAATGTGCAACCCGCAATCGAATGAAATTTTCCTTTTTTTATTCCACGCCCTTTCCTACTTAGTAATAAAAAGGATCAATTTATAAAATTCAACTGGTTACAAGGGAAACTGAACTCATACCAAAAATGAAATAATATTTTTAAATATTAATCAAATTTAATTTAATATTTATATTATGTTTTTCTTTATCACTTATTACTTGATGCATAATTGTTAAATTCATTATGCTTGTGGATAGCTTGAAAATAAATTATAGAAATATATATTATAAACAACAAATTTTAACAAAAATTTTAAAAATAACTGATCCCTTTCATTTGTGTGTAATTATTATAATTTTATGCAATATTTTATGTTTTTTAGTCTCTTATTTTTTTCGTATGAGAACGTATGCAAACAATCGTGAAAAATAGTGCATTTGGAATGAAAGCGACATCTATGGAATAGAAATGCGGCAGAAGGGAATTAACTACATAAGTATTGTCAAATTTTGTAAAATATAGTAAAAAATATACTTCATTTATCTTAAAATCTTATAATGCAGTCACAAGATATTTATTACAAGGAAACATCATCACGTGACTACTCGTATCAATGTTCATAATTTTAAATATATTTAAAAATGAATATATGTTTGGCATTCACTTCGCTGTGAGAGGGAACCTATTCTGCACTTCTAACACTTATAAAATAAAGACTATTTCGTATATTTTTAATTACTTTCTTATCTCGGGTATATAAAAGATGTTCCTTAATATAGGACCAACTAATTTGAGATATTTTTTTCGTTTTTTCTATATTAGAAGTTTTTTAGAAGTTTTAAGTATAAGAATTTACAGTTGTATAAACTGTAAATTCATAAAAAAAACAAATTAAGTAAATTAAAAAACAGTATTTTAATAAGCAATTTGTTCTTTAAAATTAATACAGTAATATGGAATGTTTTAATACATGACTAAGCCATACCAACACAAAAATAATTTATATGGATTTTATTCCAGTGGCGTTAAAAAATCTGGTCATGATTTGCATGGGTAATATTCGTGTTAACCTATCAATGCATAGATTAACAGAATTTTCCCTGCGCTGAAGCTCTGCCATCAAAACGTGCCTAGAAACACAAACGAGCCGGATAAAAACGTGACACCACCGTTAAATTTGTCATTTATTTACTATTACATTGTCAGATAATAATAAAAATTACCAGATAAAAAATAGACTGAAGATAACATTTTATTCCCACATCCATTCAAGATCAGGAAAGTATAGTCACCACAAATGCCGTAACTTAGTTCTGTCAGTTGCCATTGTCCAACTCTCCTCTCAAAACATCTCTTGCATTCTAAGGCACTTGGGAACATAGATGGTTCCCGATGACCTCCAAGGCAGAAGCTCGAGGACTTGAAGAGACAGCAACTGTAGTATCCAAAGCATATTTTTGGTTGATTTTGTATTTGTTTATTTTTAAGGGTATTAGGTGTTTGGTTATAAGAAGCGCCTCAATCCTACCAATACACACAATTACTTATAGGAAGTAACCCATTCATGATTTGTCCGCGTTTAATGTTGCTTAACTTTGGAGATCTAACAAGAACCGCGCTACCGAATTGCTAGTGTCACTGGACTCAATGGCCGCACATGTTCGCCTCTAATGCCAAACACGAAAATCTAACATGACTGTAAGTGCATAATTCACCATAATATGAATCAAATTCACAAGTATGAGTTATACGAATATATTTAATCCTTATTTCAATTGTTTTTTTTCTGATTTTTTTTTTGTTTTACATTTTAAGCCCCACATACTCAAACTGCATGCAGTTTATCTGTGGTGGGGGACGATGATATAGAGAAAGCGATTAAAATATATATTTTATTTTAATCTCCGTCCTAATGTTATTTTTTTACTTTATTTTTAAAATAAATTTATTATGTCACTTAGGAAATTTAGGACGAAAGTAAAATTTAACGAGTCATAATAATTATAATGTAATGTAAAATTTGACAGCTTCCATAATATCCCAGTAAACCTTTTTTACGGACAAGCTTAATAAAAAACGGAGGAAAAGTTTTCGCAAAAAAAAACCGAAGCTGAAAAACAGCGATAAGTCTTTGTCAGCCTTTCATGTACATGCAACAAAGTTTAACGATATTTTAATTGCAAAAAAAAAGTGTATGCCTACCGCGCAAAAATATAAAATAATACTGGGGTTAGCGAAAATTAATTATCAACCTTGCTGTTTTTTTTTTCATACCGAAAACGAATTACGTTTTTTAATCGCGTAGAAAATGGGGCGACATGCGGAATGGCTTGCTGGTAAAATATATATATATCTTACTTGATAATAGTCATCATCATCATTATTAGTCTCTCTCTCCTTAAATGGCATATGGACATCACAAACTGCCACAACAAAAAGTTCTGTCAGGCGACATGATGCTCGTCTCATCCCATGTTAGCACCGCCACCCGCAACTCCACTGAGTAGATTATATATATTGATACCGACGGCTTTCCTGGACAGCGGGAGCCCAGGACTGTATAGAATATATGGTCATTACAATTTTTTGTCACTCAGTTCCCTCAGTTGCCATTATCTATGACTTGTCACAAAACGTATTTTGCACAAAAAGGTACACCTAGGAATATATTTATATGGTTTTTGACGATCTTCAGGGTAGCATTCGGGTGAGTCAGAAGAGACGACTTATTTAGTATCCGTGACATTTTGTTATAAGTTTTTAAGGATATAGAATAAATATCATGTCACTCTCGAAGTCATAACCCATTAGATTTAAAGTAGGCATCAACTCAGACCAATTTTAACAATATAAAATAAATATAATCCAAATATAAAAATCGATACCAGCTCCAAATGCAAAATGTGTTTGAAACTAGTTTCGTACTTCGAGACGTAAGTTCGTAGACGAATTAGGTAAGTGTAAATTCATTTTTAAAATATGTTATAGATAAAACAAATTTCAAACAAAATTTGAATTATTTTGTTTTTCAAATATCTTTGTTTTCCTTAGTTAAGTTCAATTGTTTTCTAATGTTTCTTCTTCGGATATTTTTCATTGTGTCGCTACGTCCGTCGTCGGTAACGAGAGCGATTTTCTTTAACTGCGCTTCTTGTCCGTGGAATAGCGTCAAGGGCATTTCACTAACGCATGTCGTTGTTTTAAGTTTATTATTTTAAAATTAAGAAGACTACTTCTTGTGCCGTAGTATCAAAATGTGCACAAATATGTCAAACCAAGCCAAAAAAAAAACGAAATCGTTTTCTTGTCTAGAGTAAGCCATTTTGCGGTTGAATCAATAAAAAATATTTAAAACATTCTCAGCGCAGATTTAAGAATTTAGATGGACATTTTCGGGAATTCTTGGTCGAAAGTCACGGAAAGTGCAGATGGCATTTACTGGCAGCGTTCGCTTTGCATTTCATATTGACATTCCGATACGTTACGTCTCCCGGCCTTTGTAATATTCAGACGGAATGGGCGATGGCGCTGTTCGTAAAGAATAACCGGGGACGTGCCCGCCCTGAACACATGCCGCCACTTTGCTCAAATGCAGAACGATGCACAGTACAACTTTAGTACAGACAATACTCTCAACTGGTGCCGAAACTTTCACAGAAAAACTTTTTCCTTGTTCTTTGTAATGTTTACAAAACTATTTTGCTGTAACAGAATATTTTGAAAACGTATTTAATCAATAACCCGTTGACTTTTTAATTACATAACAACTATACAGCTTTCACTGTTAATTTCTCGTGGAATTTTTAAGCAAAATTTAACTTGTTCGCGATCCGTATTCATTTTTTTTTGTAAAGTTTTTCACTAACTGCCATTATTTACTTAGATTTAAGTCTTTCTCGGTAATTTCAAACCTAAGAAGTTATTTAAGTTATTTCATAGGCTAAATTTAACGTTTAGACGATTTTTATATATGAATGGCGTGTTTGAAATTTCACACATCATTTATGTCCAACCAAAGACTCCTAAGAAGTTAGACTTTGTTATAAAACTAGGATATGTAATTTTTTAATAAATTTAAATAAATAATATGTATTACAGTATAAGGAAATAAAATGAGTGTATATCGCCATTACACAAGCTCGTAAATAAATTATTTTAATTTTTTCTTATGTGTGTATTAATGAAAAGGTTTCAAAGGACGAAAACTTGAAGTTTTTAGACTTATTTCATTACATCTAACTGGTGACTATCTACATGGTATGCTGACTATCAAAATTTCATATTAAATTGTTTGAACACCAGAAGTGTTGTTTTCTTGTACTAGTAAATTCAAATTTTTCTATGAGAAAAGGGTCTAAAAATCACCTGCTGAACATTTTTCCCATACAAGTAATATGTAAAAAACATAAAATAAACAGCGCCTGTTGAAGTGTTAATCGACCACTCGCCAGAGGGTCTGTTTGTTAAACGAATTGTGAACGTTGAATACTCTTATCATAACCAATAACAAAAATCGACAACTAAAACGTTACGAAGACCTTACTTTTATATCGTTATTCATAGCATGTTTAAATATTATTAAAATTCTTATTATATAAACTTTAAAAGAACATAATAATTTGTGAAAACGATCTTTTAAAAACGTATAAAAACAAAAAGCATTATTTTTATTCGTGAGGGGATCCGCAAAACTTGAGGTACTCTGGTCTAAGGTACCGCAAAGGCTGGAGAACATTGCTATAGTATATTACAATTACAACACAAAAAACATTATTATACCAACTGATGATATAAAAATGCATATTAAAGCAAATAGTTATTTTAACTGTAAAATATAACGATGATATAGAAATATATTCAATTCAAAATATAGTACATAATTTCATTACGGTATTTCTGATTTTTTATAGGATATATGATGTTAGTGTTTTTTTTTAAACACTTTTTAATTTTATGATTTTTTTAAATTTTTATTAGAATATTATTTTATTATTTCAATATTCCAATCTACTTTTATAGATCATTGACTATATTACAATATTATTATTACTTAAATATACATATACTATACATAAAATTATTTTTTCAACGCGTCATAATAAAAATATACATACTTTGAATATATACTAGCGACATCTATCGTACGATGATAACAATGATATAAATACTAGTTTCAACGCGAGTCGGTCTAGGCATAGCAATGGCGCAGTTCGCCGAGCGGTATGAATACCTGGGCATAGTTGGTTTCCAAGGTCCGTGGTTCGCATCCCGCTTCTGCCGTTATTTTTGTGCTTGGATTGACGCGTTGAAAAAAGAATTTTATGTATAGTATATGTATACTTTTTAATTTATTTGTTATTTTTAAATATTACATTAGCTTTCCTAAATTGCACTTATTTTAAAACATTAAAACAAACAGTTTATTCATTTTTATAAAAAGTTTATTTTAAATTAAATTGCTTGACAGTATTCACAATTCATTTTTTATCTAATAAAATTATCAAACATTTTTCATATGAAATACCAGCATAACAAAATGCTTTTTCCTCATAATATTTTTCACCCGTTTTCAGGGTGATAATTAAAATTCCTAGCGTATGAAAGCTTGCAACCCTATTTAAAATTCCTCTTCCTCATTGGTTGAAATAAAATGGCTATTTGTTATCGGTGGAGAAGGATCGCAGTGAAACATAATTGTTGATTAAAAGTCAATATTCCTTATCATCCTTCTGAGCAGCCCTCTATTATATTATCTATAATTGGATTTCTCTTTACTTGGTGGTTTTAGAGCTTAAAAAAACAGTCGCCCTAAAATAGCTTTTTAAATTAGATTAAAGCGTTAAAAAATAAAAACAACACTTAAAATTTCTTAACACTCGGTGTTATTGTGTTAATGTAATACGGTCCTGGCATATAAAATTTTATCTCCGCTCTACAAACTTTTAAGGGTGTTAAAATCCCATCGGGACTGAATACGAAAAAAATATCTTCCTCGCATAATGTTAAAGTACACACAAATTCGAATGTATTTTTTTAAAGGCTGAATTTAAAAAGGTAAATAATTTTCTTGTGCTCAATGTAGTAGTGTATTTTACTAGAGTTTTCATTAAAAACAATTTATTTACTTTAGATGAAGTTAATATTAACTATGATGTTCTTATTTTACTTTTTTTAAATATTTAAAAAAAAACTTTAGAACCGCTAAAAGTAATAAATTCTGAAATAAGAATATCTTGCGTTGTAGATGACGTCGTGCGATTGAGAATACGGCACTAGGGAGATAATGTTGGAATAATGTGTTTGGAGCATCTTAATGAACAGCTGTGAGACATGGTGCTTATCTGAAAGTGATAAAAAAAGACTAGAGGCCTTTGAGATGTGGTCTTACAGAAGAATTCTCGGAATTTCCTGGAGAGACCACGTCACGAACAATGAGGTTCTCAGAATAATCAAGGAATATAGGCAACTAATAAGAACCATCTCAGAGAGGCGAGCCCGATGGATTGGTCACATCATGCGCCACGATGGTCTTCTTCACGATATTGTGGAGGGGATGGTTGAGGGTAGAAACTGTGGAGGGCGCCCTAGACGGGAGTATTTGCAGCAAGTATTCGAGGACATGAATTGTAGCGCTTATGCTGAGCTGAAAAGGGTTGCGGAGGACCGAGAGGAATGGAGATCGAGATGCAAGATTCTGTTGCTGCAAACCAATCCACCGGATTGATACTACGAAGAAGAATGTGTTCTGGAGGAGTGATGAGCATATATGCCTACAAAATACCAATAGGCATCCTAAACATTCAAGGAAACCACATAAGACTTAGCGCGACAACTAGTGAACTCGTGTCATAGAATCAGACACTAGGTAAAAATAGGACACAGTCCTCGACAAAAAAAAGACGAAGATTCACAGTAAACTTCATAAGCACAGAATCTTAAAAAAAAAAACTTTCCATATCTAAGCCACGTCTAGAATATATGTTCACTACAAATTACCGCCACTTCTTCAGTTCTGTCAGTTGCCACTGCACCAAAATATGTAAATAAATAAACACGTATGGTTGCCAAAATCCCCGTAGGTAGGAGCCCGGGAACTTGAAGAGATAACAGGTGTAGTATCCGGGTCATAATTTGAGTGATTTGTTAATTGGATATTTTTAGGTAGTTGGATGATTGAGGCCTAGACCATTTGGTCAAGAAGCAGCTCAATCCAAAGAATATGTGTGTCTTCCCTTGAGCGAAGTCGACCATCTGCTTTGCCATGCTGCGGGCGCTGCCAGTCTTACTTCTTTTTCGGTTTCTTTCGTGATCTTACCCTGCGGAGGAGCGAGACAAGTGCCCCCGACCTCCGCAGAGAAACCACGTCTAAGCACTGACATAGCGGCGCTCATCTGCACTTACAGATCCAATGACAGAACTCTCGCTAGGATAATTAATGACTCACAGAGACTGGCAGAGGATCGGTAGGCTTTAAGTAAGTGAGAGAAGTGGGGTTCTCTGACCGCTCAAGAGAATACGTCTAATGAAGATCAGCCAAGCGCGCTCAACCCAGGACCACGCCGCATATGTTACGGTGCTGAGAATGATCGCATCATACACTGTTTTATAGGCACGACTTTTAAGTCCCCATGAATTTTCCGTAAGGCGAGAGATACAAGCCTTCTGCACCTTATCCACAACACTTTGGTGATCTAACGAAAACCGCGTAAGTAATATAATACCGCCGCATATTAGATTGAAAGATTATTTATTAAATAAACTATTTCATTAATCAACTGTTGTTTATTAACGACTTCATTTTTCACAACAGGAATACGCTTTCAGCATGATGAAGCTCGGCGTGAATTAATCATAAAAATTCGAGCCATCAAATACGTACGTCGCATTTATCACCGAACACCCGGCAGCCATTACGACCGCATAAATACCGTCAGCAGAATGACTCCTAAATCGAAATGGGCTGAAAAAACCACGTAGCGGCCATTGAAATGTTTTCGCTCGTGACATGCGGAATTCGATTTTCAATGGCATAGAAATTTTCCGCAGACGTTACCGTCATTTCGTGCTGGTCCGCCCGGAGGCTTCGCATTCTACCGGACCTAACGCTAGCCTCTCATAACACAAATTGTTTTCCCTCGATTCGTAGTCTCAAAAATTCATTTCGCCGTGAATCTTGTCGCGCGAAATTATGAGATTTTCCACTGAAATTTGACCATTCGAGTACTACACTTTCAACATTCATGTAACATTACCCCACGTTAATTATTTTGATTAAATTTTTTGTTAAAAGTTTAAATGTTTATTATTTAAATAACATTTTTCAAATAAAGTGAACAATTTTATTTTAAATTTGCATTTCTATAAATATACTTAAAAACGACTGTGTTTAAAAAAAATGTTTTATAAAAGGCATTAACTAAATAATTGTGGTTAGTTATGATTAAAAATATAAGAAAATTAATTAAATTTTTTATAACCACTTGGTTTATAGTTTCGGTAATACTCTACTATCTTCAGGACAACTCTACAACTGATTTTTTTAAAAGAAACCGTATTTATTACTTAATGTTTGGTTAATACGAGTATACAGAACATGAAAATATATAAATCAACTGAATAAAATATTAAAATTCATTTTTGGTAATTTTTAATTTCCACGCATTATTTAATGTTTATCACATTAACTTCATAGATAACTGTGGCAAAATTTAACTAAATTATTGCTGCCTTTTTCAAACTTCTGAAATTTAGTAAAAGTCCATACCAACTACTCTTATAAGCTTTTGAGATACATAGACAACTTTATGAAGAAATTTAAAATAAAAGAAAAATTTCATGAGAATGTAATTAAATATATATTTTACTTCAAACATATTTTTTTCATACATTTTTCATATGTTTCATAAAATTGGTGTCTTTTTTTATAGTTTTTGATAGACGTATTTTATTCAGATATTTAAATATGTCTAATATTTAATCAGTCTTTTTTGAATGCCAATTCCTACATTTTAAGCCTTTCTCAAGCTAAGCTATCTCTTTATTTTGGTGATACTGTCACCTCATCTCGCCGTTTACTGGTATACATTTCTATTCGATGTGCCTGAATATTTTAAATCAATATATAACATACGTTTTATTATCATATAATTCATATATTTTAATAAAAAATACACAATAACATCCATTGATACACCCATACCAATGGATGATATATTATTTCACGTTAATCACTTGATCCGTTCATTGTTTTTTGTTAAGGAAAAAATGTATAGAAGTCTTTCTTCGCTGAGTGACAAACACTCACACAAAAGTCATGCCCCGAGAAAAAATGACTCACGAGAAAAAGTCTATGTCTGAACAAAGAGATCCTTTCACATTGTCTCTTATTATGTCTTCGCTTTATCACGACACACTGAAAAGGCTAATGACAGTTCAGATTCTGGACTCCGCCCACCACCCTCAGTCAGACGGACAGTATCATTTTCTATTAAGTCTTTACTCGTAATGTTCCTGCGGTGTGCCTTCTGGGCATAAGGTACAAGCAAAAAGCTACACAAACCATCTATAGCAGGACTTTTCTGTAGCTGAAAGCAGCGTTTTTAAACCTTTCAGCAAACGTGAATCAGTGAAAACTGCAAAAATAATCCGACGTCAAAAATATATACTTGTTACGAAAATTTCGACGGAAGTTAAATCTATAAATAAAAACATAAATGTTTTAGAACTATCGTAAAAATAGAGAATGCTTGACAGGGTTCATATTGTTTTGTAAATTGATAAAAGCGTTTTTTTTTATAAAATTATTCTCTAATCGCTCTACTATTGAAAAGCCGGACGGCAAAGTCCAGTGGTTAATGTGTTTGCTTCTCACTTAGACGCCGTCGGTTCGCATCGCGACCAAGCTTGATTTTTTTCGTCTATTTAATCAAATCTAAGCTGTTTACACACCCCCGGTAGGATCGAGTCACCCTTTAAGGATATAAAAAAAAATCCAGGCCTCGAGAGAGTCGGGCTGATCATCCGATCACCTTATAAACCCTGATCGTTAAATACACAAATATTTTTCTGACACGACAGCCGCAGTCTATACAAGTTCGCGGGCTGTTGCCCTGGAAAAAAATTAAGCGTATAGTATAATTATATTAACACACGTAGAAGAGTATCCTGAAAGAAAGCGTTTGTCATCTTTATGATTGCTTAACTAGGTCGTCTGGACGCTGCGAGTGGGAAAGATGTGTTGAGAAATGATTGGTGTTTATTAATCAGTTTCATAAAAATATTATTTTTGTGGGAGGAAATACAGATGCTGGGAGAGCATTCTAAATCCTAGCAATGAAATAAAAAAGAAACTGAGAAATATAAGTGTAAAGAGATGATTGTGGTTGTATTTAAGACACTGCCTCGGAATAATTATTTATCTTGAGTGAACCTCGATTACAAAATAATATAAAACAATAATTTACAAAAAAAAATGCTACATTGATTAATTGAATTATTTTTAATCGATTTACTAATTATTGATCGTATGGATGAAGCACATGTTTTACACAAAAATAAAAAATGTACGCACTAAAATTTGATAATAATGGTTGAGGGCATTAATAATTTATCTTTTGCGATTAGTATGAAACACATTTGAAGATATGCCCATTGGAAGAATGTTTGTACGTGACTGAAATAATGATAAAATCCAGTTTTTCGGAGATGAAAATCATATCAAATATTTCCTGAACGTGTGAGACTGTTAGAGCGTAAATATCATCAAGCCAAAACAATTTCTTGAAACCGATAATCATATTACTCCTGAGCGCCTATTTTCTTTTGAAAATGTGCCGTAAAAACAATTTTTTCAACCAATAAGGTCCTAAGTGGTAATTTCACTTTGTTGATTATGTTTTTATGTAATACTATTATGTCTCATATTCCCTAAGCATTTATTTTCATATCTTCACTTACAAGTTGATATATTATGCAAATAATGTTTATGGTGTTTTGTTACGTAGATGGTATAAAATAATATTTCAATATTACTGTACCTAAGCATAATAAAAAAAATATGCCGAAAATTCTATAACGTTAGAATCAAGATGTAAAATTTATTAAGTTCTAGAAACGGTTAATTTTATACATTGTTATCTTTCTTTTATAGTTTGATGTATATATATCATTCTTCTAGAATATATTATAATTGCAGGACAATTAATTGGTTATGAGTAATTTAATGTAATTAAATTAATTAATTAATATGAAAACTATATATTTCCTTATGCTAAGTATCAACATAGCACAAATTGTCCATGCTCATATACTGTATACGATTTGTGTTATGAAGAAACATTCTCCTTTCAACTGATTCACACAATCGGGAAATATACATATTATATTTATAATATTTTAGACAAATTATTACAGCTACAGTATATAGACCTGACATGGGACGAGGTGAAGATAATTGTGAGTGTGTGACGACCATATGCTCCAATTAAAGAGCGGATACAGGAGGTGATGATGGTGACAATTTTTAACAAATGCTTAGTTACCGTACAAAAAATAATGTTTTCATATTCTCACGATTCATAACAGAGAACAGCTGATAGGTTCCAGGAGATTGTGGTGGACATATTATTCGATTAAAGAGTGGTAATGTTACAAGAAATAAAAAATATTTTAAACATCTTCAAATAGTGGGAAACACAAATCTAATGAGGCTTATGTGATATTTTGTCTTACAAATATTTTATTCAATAAAATAAAAGTGATAAATTATTTAGAAAATATTCCACATTTTTTTTTATAGTAAAGCATGTTTCGGCTATGTTGGGTAGCCATTTTCGAGTCAATTGGGCAAGGAAGTGTGCGCGTTTATATAAGGCAAGGTGTGAATGAGTGGATGGGTGTAGGTTGTGAGATAAGTATATGTTTTAATTCATGTAGTGTAAAGGAAAGCATTATGGATTAGAAATATCGTTTTTATTAAGTGATAATTTATTTATTAATGTTTTTTATTTATTTATTTACAATATTATTTATTTATTTTCTAGTCTTCACTTTCCTCACAGAAAGGGTAATTTCCCAGTTCGATTAAGCAAAGAAGGGAAAATCTTCCTGGAACATTTCATCCCTCCATCTCGCCAGATATGGGCATCTCAGAAGCAAATAAGGCTAAGTAGTCTATAAAGTGCCTACCATTTCCAGGCCTATAGAGTAACGACTGCCTCGAAAAGAACACCGACCCACTTAACCCAAACCTACGCGTCAATAGAACCATCCCATTGGAAATTCTCTCGCTGAATTTGCAACTAAGATAATGACGGAACGTAGTTTTCTAAGTGTCGTGCACAGAATGCGTAATAACAAGAGTGCCAATGTAACTTTAAAAATAAAAATAAATTATTCAATTACATAAAGGTTTTCACGTCAGAAAAACATAATTTTACAAATGTGGCATTTATTTATTAACACCATATAAAATAAGTCTATCATACCCTCTGTATTCTACGCAGGCATCTGCTTTTGAAACAATTTTATTGTTGAATTGATTTTTAGTAAGATTTCAATATAAACAGTCATAAAGGAGAATGGAGATTATAAAGGCGCTTTATAGAAGGTACTTTGTTTTGATCGAATAAAGCTTCGAGTCACAGATATTTTAAATGCAATAAAACAATCCTCTAGCATTCCCAAGACGAATAGCAAGCTCATTCTGTAGGCATACGCTCTCAGTGACCTGTAAGCCGAGATATCCGAAACTCTTAACCCTCACAATGGTCTATCTCGCGCTGGTAAGTGCACTATTTACGTACCCAATCGCAAATAAATACCTTAAAAACCTGTCGTAATGCAGATTTACAGTGAACTCCCATATTTTATAAACGACTCTCTGATTACAAAAGTAACATATTTTTTAACAATTCAGTCTGAAGTTAATCAGTAAAATATTTGGACACTGACTACATTAGATACTACATATACAAGATACCTACTTTAGATTTCATATTCACGCATCGAAAAGAAAAGAAAATATTACTTATTCAGGGACCATATTATTTCGAGATGGTGTGTCAAAATCCTCATACCGCACATTATATTATTCCCGTCCACGTATTTCGTGGCTTGGGTGTCGTGAAATTCAGATGTTTTTTCTTTATTTCACCTTGGACTCTCCTGAAGCTGAAAACCTTTTGCGAGGGCAAATCGGCAGCCCAGTCTGTACTGCCAGCTGGTTTGTTTGGGTAGATTAACTCAAGCCCCTTCAAGGGTAGGATAAAAATGCCACGTGCCCTGAAGAATATTTTCCCGAATGGGCACGTGCCAAAGCAACACCCTGTCGGAACTGGACGGGCGTATTAAATGAAAAAAAAACAACAAAGACTAACAACACATACCTCAAATTACTGCAGACACTTTCTGAAAAAGCATTTAATAATTTTTTTAACAAATATATTCTTATATTATATTTATAGATATTGCTGTTGAAATTTAGACAATTAATATATTTTTTATTTTAATTTACTATATTTTCGTATTCAATTTTAAAAAAATCGCTACAAAAGATTCTCAAGTTACCGGTTTATCTTAAATTAATAAGAGTATATAATTTTACAATACATAATTATAAATAACATGTAATAATTAAAATAATGTATACGTAAATTTTCTACAATTAATAAAATAAGAGTAGCTTAATAGAACACAAAATGTGTGATAAAAAATACACCTTATTGAATAACGAATAATTAAAAGCTAATATTATATTTCGATTTTTTCGATCGATATTTCTTGGTGGAATTCCATTATATCAGATATAAAATAAAAGATTCTTTAGAATTTATTCCAAATATATTTTTTTGACTACATGTTACAATGTACATATGTTCACAACTATAAATCTAATTAATGACCAAATTATATTTGCTTCTTCCCCTCTTTTGTATCCTATAAATCATTGATAATGCCTAAAATTTTTTTTTGTTTCAGCTCAAATTTAACCGGACTTCGTAACGCCTTCATCAGTATCATCAATTAATTATAATTTTACCTAGAATTGTATAGCTTCCCTATCTACTTTTGGATTATCCACCAAAATAATTTTTGCTAAAATTATCTAGAATTCATACGTAAAGTGCATTTTGATGTAAATGTTGATTGTTTTTTAATGGCTTTTGTAATTATAAATATTATTTTGTTGTGACATAAATTAATTCCCTTATACATTAATGATTTCCTAAAACCACATATACCCATCACATAATTTATATACACCTTTTCGCTCACTCTTTTGCTTTATATAGTGCCAACAAAAATTTTACTAATTGACTTGAAAATGGCCATCCGACCTGGCTGAAACATGTAGTCGAAAAAAATATATGTGGAATAAATTCTAAATAGAAAGTGTGATAGAAAACGAAACTGATGTGGACGCCGATGATTTGAGAGACCCAATTATCCGAGAGGAATTTGACTTCGCATTAAAAAAGCTCAAAGATGGTAAAACACCAGGGATTGATGACCTACCAGCTGAACTAATAAAGTCGGCAGGAACCGGAACTCTAGATGCTCTGTTCACAATGACTCAGATGATTTATAATACAGGAATAGCGCCAGAAGACTTCAAAAAGTGTCTAATTGTAACTCTGCCAAAGAAGCCCGGAACAACAAAATGTGAACAACACCGAACACTCAGTATTCTATCCCATGCATCCAAAATACTGACCAACATAATCCTACATAGAATTGAACCAAAAATTGGAAGACTCTCACTAGCGATCAATTTGGATTCAGAAAAAATGGGAACCAGAAGCAATCTTATCCCTGCGTATGATCTTGGAAAGAGGATAAAAGTGGACCAAAATACATATATTGCCTTCGTGGACATTGAAAAAGCATTTGATAATTTTCGATATTGATGTAATGAAAGAAATTGGAGTCAAATACAACTCATATTTTCACTTTACAAAGAAGAAGCTGCCATATCACTTGGAAATGTCCAAAAGGAAGCAAAAATACGCCAGGGGTGAGACAAGGATGCTCTCTGTCGCCTGTACTCTTCAACGTATACATACAAAATGCAATTAATAACATCAGGGAAAAATGGGCCATAGAGAGGGGTTAAAAACATGGCCAAAAGATTGATATGATAAGGTTTGCTGACGACATTGCTCTGATTGCTGAAACTGAAGATGAACTCACTGAAGCGCTGACATCCATGGAAAACATATTTAATTCCAACTACAATGATAAACAGCACAAAACCAAAGTTATGAGAGTAAGCCGCAATGAGCAGCAGAAAATTAACATATCAATGCTAGGAGTACCCTAAAAGATGCAAAAGAATTTGTATACCTTGGGGTACGATCACCTGGGATGGCAGAACAAAAAAGAGAAGTCAACAGTCGAATACATTAGCTTTTAAAAAGCCAAAACTTGAGTCAAAGAATACACTTTAGGGTTAACTTGCCAAAACACTTGTTTGGAGCATCTTAATGTACGGCTGTGAGACATGGTGCTTATCTGAAAGTGATAAAAAAAGACTAGAGGCCTTTGAGATGTGGTCGTACAGAAGAATTCTCGGAATTTCCTGGAGAGACCACGTCACGAACAATGAGGTTCTCAGGATAATCAAGGAAGATAGGCACCTAATAAGAACCATCTCAGAGAGGCGAGCCCGAGTGATTGGTCACATCATGCGCCACGATGGTCTTCTTCACGATATTGTGGAGGGGATGGTTGAGGGTAGAAACTGTAGAGGGCACCCTAGACGGGAGTATTTACAGCAAGTATTCGAGGACATGAATTGTAGCGCTTATGCTGAGCTGAAAAGGGTTGCGGAGGACCGAGAGGAATGGAGATCGAGATGCAAGATTCTGTTGCTGCAAACCAATCCACCGGATTGATACTACGAAGAAGAAATTCTAAAGAATCTTTTATTTTATATCTGATAATATTATATACTATTATAAATAAAATTAAATACTTGAAATTACTACTTAATATAAATTTAAGAAATTAAAATTTACCTACTTGGATGTGTTTATTTTAAAAACATGTAATATGAAACTAAATATTTTTCATCTTTTATTTAAGAACTAAAATAACGTTAATAAAATGTAAAAATAATGTCTTACAGTAATACCAGACATGACTTATATATTAAATAGATTAATACTTTGTATATTTTTTTTACATAAAACACGCTAAGCACTATTTATTCACACCCATACCTCGCTATACGGCCGCTTTTTATACAGCATTTCGATATAACGGCCCTCTTCAATTATGGCACGTTTTTCGAATGTCTGCCTAAAATGTTTCAATTTCAATTAAAATGCATTTTGAATGATAAACTATGTTACATATTTTTTAAAAATTGCAACCGATCCCATTGATTTTCTATGGATTTGTTTTAGAATAATTAATTCTTTTTACGGATTTTCGCTTTGCGGCCAAGTTTCGTGGAACGTATCTAGGCCCTAAAGTAGGTATCAGTGTACTGTAATTCGCTTTCAATTAAGGCCTCGTCAGTTCTCCACGTATTTATCTGTATATAATGCATCTCAAAATAAACGCTTCAAGTGCAAGTAACATGAGTTATCTTGTTATAGACTCGATTAATTGAGTTGCGCTTGGCACCTTATAAATATTGAATATACAGTATAGATTATAGAGTTTGGTGTGTCTCTGTTATGCAGCAGACATGAAAGGCTCCCCAGGGAGATGATAATCCTCGCCAGGAACTGCACCCGTGATCCTGGGACGGAGATTGAGCCCGCAAAGTTACTCCATTAAAATAATAAACCGCTACGAGTGTGCCAGATAAGGAAGATCCCCGCAAATGTGGGGTTACGGCTTCTCTTTGTTCGGTCTCTCGATATGTGTCAAGTAACAGCTATCGCATTACCAAAGTACTAGAATCTGATGGAATGGCGATATGAGAGAGTGAACGTTTGCTTTCCTCTGAAGCAAAACTCAACTTCTTATCGAATTATCAAACGTCTGAGGATTACATACTAATGTCGTTAAATATAATTGCTTCTTTGATGTAATATACATATAGCTATAATTGAGTTTATATAGAATTATATTATTATATTAAGCACATAATATGATATTCTAAGTGAGATTTAAATTAGTTTATTTCATACAGTTACGCGATATAGTATTAAAAGCATATATATTGTAGTATAAGTTGATTAATTTATGTTATATGATAAAATCGGCGACAAAATAACAGTAAAATTAAAAAAATTATGCCTCTTTAATGATTCCCCCGTATGCTTCTAGGAATACCTTCAAGTGTATATATGTCATAGTACGAGGCATGGATAATAGCAACTGACAGAATTCTTCTTCGTAGTATCAATCCGGTGGATTGATTTGCAGCAACAAAATCTTTTTAGCTCAGCATAAGAACTACAACTCATGTCCTCGAACAATTGCTGCAAATACTTCCGTCTAGGGCCAATATAGACAGGGACCGAATGTTGGCCGGAATAAGCTAACATCCAGTTAGCCTCATCAGGTCAAGCTGGTTAGGGCACTCTATTGTCTTGGTGGTAGTAAATGACCTTTATGGTCAACGGCATTAAGATGTAGAAATAAAGGGGAAATACCACATTAAAGGTGCCATTTTCCTGATACATGGGATTTCTAAAAGACATCCCATGTATCAGCAAAAATGATTGTATCTGACAGAATTGAGTGGCGAAAATTTTTGGTGACCGTATGTTCTAAAAATGGAATGAATATTAGGAAGAAAAAATGATCATATATTATTTTAAAATATTTAACCACTTTTGCTTACTTCGTATCCTATTAATTAACTACTGTGCAAAAAAATGTATTAAAATATTAATAAAAATACAAGATTAAATTAATTCATCAAAATAAGATGTGACAACATTCAACCAGTTTAAGGTTATTACTGTCAATTTTTCATAAAACTGCATAACTCTAATTGCAATTGAATGAACATAAAACTTAAAGAAAGAAATCAATAAGTAAAGGGTCCGCCATCTTACGTTTTTTTTTCAACTAGTGCTTATTTCGTGAATGGTAACACTTAGCTCATGTCTGATTTAACAAATAATTAGTTATATCTTTCCGCTCAACGAATATGGTTGTGTATACGCTTAAACAACGCTGGGATATATTGCGACATGACTTTGAAAATCAGGCCATTTTTCTTCAAAAATGAGCAAGGAGTGGCCGTTACAGTCAATGGCGATCGTATCGGACCATTTTTGTTCACAAAAATTGAAAAAGAGGATACTGGCAACATTTGATTTCAACAAGACGGCGCTACGTGCCACACAGCCGAAGCTACACTCGATGTTTTGCGCCCCATTTTCAAAAAAAAAAAAAATATTTGGCGGACCCGTTATTTGAATTTCATCTCTCTAAGGAGATATAAATGTAAATAATGAGTCTGATTAAATAAATGTTAAATCAAACCGACTTAGTAATAATTTAAATTATTTTACATCTTTTAGCGAACTTATCATATCATAGCGTTATTTTTTTGTGTTCAGCGTTAAAGTGTTGTGTAAGTAATTTAGTTTCTATTTGCACTCCGCTTACTGAAAGACTACGCTCACCCACTCCACCCTCTTCCTGGCACCAGACGAGCTGAGGCTGTTGTGCGGCTCCTACTAATTAATTGTGGTTGACCTGCAAATTGCGCAAATTCCTGTTTGTGAGTGAGCTGTAGACCAAAGACACAATTATGTCCTCCAGTGGAACTGTCATCTGCATTCATGAAATTTCCCAAGATGGAAAAACTATTAAAATAATAGGCGATCATTAATTTGGCGCAGGTTTTTCGCTGTTCTCAAACTGAACACTAATACTCGACAGTTAAGCTTATAGTCATCTTTTGTTCAAAGTTTTATCTTAAAAATGAAGCACATTTTTTACGGAAACAGCATAATACCGACAGATGGTAGTGGAAAATCTGTGGATTATATAACGCTTATCTAATTATATAAAACTATAAGCGTAACGTCATAGCCTGGAATTAATGCATACTCCATGCTTAACAAAGGTTACTATAAATGAGTTGTGTTTACGAAATTCGTACACCACCAAAATTAATTAACAGGCTATATCGTGCATTTTATGCGTAAAGAACCAAATTACCACCAACCAAGGATATTTCTAGAGCTTAGAAATTGATTTTTTTAATGTAATCTCCGTTAGGGATCGAATCCATGACCTTTGGTAAGGTAAGCAAAAGTTTTACGGATAAGCCATACCCTTTTATTTATTTATAGAAGTAAAAACAACAAGCATGAAAATAATCAGAATTATACGAGTGGAAAATTTACGGTGATGTTTTGAGCTTTGGAAATGCACAAATTTTGTATGAGATATTAAGAAGTTAATATTTTCTCGCTTCACAAAACAAGCCTTTCCAGTATCAGCCTACAAGCATGTTTAAAATAAATAAGCTACATATTTCTTGCACAAATAAATCAACGTATTTTTGATACATTTCTTATCTCCTGCAAACACCCACGAGAAGAAAAAGCATTCAACATTTTTATACGAGAAGTTTTATCATCGACATGCACGAATGAAACTCAATATATATGAAAGTAATATTCCAGATGATTTTCGTATGTGCAATATTTCAGTCTAGACACTATACTTCATGTTACGTTGTTAAGTTGCATTATGTGGGATACATCTTCCAATGAAACGATATACCGTAGAGAATTATATGTTGGAAAGGCAATCAAGTGGCAAACGAAATGAGACCATAAACAAAATAATTAATAAATGGTTCAAAATAGCAGTTAAATGAATTCGAAAGGCATAGAATCGACAAGGATGAAAACTCATACTATGGTTGGATACAGTAAGTATACACGCATTGGTATTTTACCACAAATGGAGTAGTTATACCATCATAAGATTAGCTCTCAAACCATCAAGGAATGTTTTTTTGTCTTCAAAAGGTTTCATTTTCCATAAAAGGAATTAATTTCACTTAATTAAATACGTGTGTTGTAGTTTTGTCATGATTTTCTTGTAGTTTTCCCTTAAAATCAAATGTGATTTCTTTTTTATTTCAAAACAAAGTGTATTCTTTTCATTCACTTTCCCATGTTTAAGGGAGTGGTTTTATTCAAATTAAGGCTACTTGTCGTTAGATTAGGGTGTTTGTATCACCAAATATTTGGCCGTCTGTCCATAAAAGTGAATTGCTATAAGATTTTGACATGCTAGTATAGTTTCAAGATGGCGTTGTTAAAAAGTTAGGTAATGACGTCTTCGACCAGTTGCAGTGTAGAGTTGATTTCCTTCTAATGTACGAAATAACCTTCTTCAATTTTATATATATCCCTCTTTATTTTAGAAAGATTTTCCAAATTCCGTCTCTTAAGAGTTTGCAAACCAATTGTACAACCCTATTTTTGTTACAAGGCAAGTACATCAAGAATAATGTAAGCATATTAATGCTAATAGGACCAATATAAAACATTATACTTAATTTAATATTCATTTAATTTATAAAAAAACATTCTTCCTATTTTGTACGTCAAAAAATGAAATTACAATCCTCGAAGCCAATTATTTTTAATTTTATATCACGTTAAACGGCACTCCGTTTTGAGAACTCTTTTCACTGATAAAATTATACATTCAAAAAGTAATCACAATGTAGCTGAGCGTATAATGAAGTTCTACTCCGTAAGCTTGCCGACATCAAAAGTTATGTCACGGGCACTGGACTTTTTTAATAAGACGTTTTTCATACGAAACACTTCAAAGGAACTGTCGAGGCGGTCAGAAACCGCAATTAATGCCGGGAATCCCCGCTCTCCACTCGTGCGTAAGCAACGAGACTGCCTCGTACAGGGAAGGCTCTCTTTGTTGCTCTCGTGTCGGCAGTTGCTGAAGAAAAAAAACTTTCGGCTTTCTTTAAGAAGGATAAAGGATTCACTGATACATGACACCGAGATGATACAACAGATATTGTATTAAAATAATATTAATATAAAACATTAAGAAAAGTATTGCTTTTATGATTTTACTATTTAAACCTATTTATGTTATTGAGCATGCTTAACTTAATAATATTTCATTTAATATATAAAAAAATACATATCTTTTTGTTTTATCTTCATCTAAATTATCGTTTATCTCCTTTTCGTCCTTTATAAGAAACTACGACTATTTTAAAAATATTTATGTAATTAAAGCAATGTTTAATGTGAAAAAGTGTCGACGCCTAATAAATAGACAATTTAATTGAGGAACTGTAAAAATCATGCCTTACGTGTTACTACAAAATAAACTTTATGATTGGTAATAGGAAGGTTGAGACGCTCTAGAGGACCAAATGGTAGATCTTTGAGTGTAGAGATGTCATGTAACATGGCATGTACAATAAAAACTGACAGAACTGAATGGCAAGAATATTAAGTGACCACATGTTGCAGATATGAAACGGATATGGGAAGAAAGTAAATAATTGGAATACATGACAATAAACATATTTTATACAAACTAAGTATCCACTTTAATTCATAAGAGCATTTATGGAAAATACATTACATCCATGTATAAAGAAAATATTTTTATTATGTATAAATTAAGATTGATAATTTATTTCTTAAAAACTAATATTAGCAACTTATCTAACATATATATTTTGATCAAAAATAGTCAGTTTACTTTTTATATTAAATATATAATCGATCGCATAACAAAAACATAATTTTAATAATCTAAAAATAGGACAATGCAAACTGTAGCCTGGAATAACAGACCATTTCGTTTACAATAATATTATTTACGGGCTTGGTTTGTCGAGACGTCGGAGGTATTTGATCCGCCAGCCTCCACCCACCTAGGCCCCCGCCCGCACAGCACTATGCTTATCAGCGACCTCTTTGTTTCCGCCGCTAAATGTCACCTTCTTTGTGGCATCTCCCTCAGCACAAAGCCTCGGAAACGGAAAATCGGAAGCTCTCATTACTTCCTGACAGATTTATGAAAGGTGATCATTATTATTTTCAGCGCGGCGCGATCTGACGACCCGGTATTTTTACGAAAGCTTTCATCCCTCTGAGTAATGTATTCCATTTCAGGGTGACAGACTTTGTTTACTTTCGGGCGCTTACACAAACACCAAACTTTTACAGGTATTTCATACCCAGAGTTCTAGTCCATATCAATACGACTGTTATAAAAATTTAATCCCAGGGAAGTTAAAAAAAAAAATTTTTTTTGATCAAATTATAGATTTTTAATTATTAAAAAAAACTACAGTATTTTGTTTTTATACATCACACATTTTATTTTTAATGGGTTTTTAAAGTAGATGCCTGCGCAGAATACTAGGGGTACGATAGTCTTACTTTGTGTGTACAGTCGGTCAAAAAGCAAAAGTGGACTTTTGCTTTTTGACCGACTTTGACCTTTGGTTGGGACATGTACTAAGGATGTTGAAGGACAGTAAAAGCTATAATTGCCCTTTCTTTAAGCCCCTGGGCTCGCGCCATCCTGAAATGCTGTAGAGAACTTTACAAATAAAACTGACATGGGATGAGGCGAAGACTATGGTGACTATACTGAGCTTGGTGCTATTGGTAAAACCATGGTGGCAGCTTGTGACAGACATATGCTCCAGTTAGGGCAGTGGACATGGTGATAATAATGAAGTATAAGGCTCATCCTCGTTAAAATTTATTTCACAGCTTTTCTTGCAAACACAGCTCATTCTAAGAATTTTGTTATTTATATTTTTTTAAGTATTCACTTTGATATTGAAATTTTTAACAAATAAATACTTTCTAGCTTTGTTTCACTATCGGTCTCATTGAAAGTTGTTTATTCACTTCTTGAAATATAGCGGTTTTGCCTTCAGTAAAAGCTTTATTAGTTCTCCACGTGTATATTTCAATATACAAATTGAGTTCCTTAATTAAATGGTACTGTAATTGTATAATTTGTCAATACGTTAGGCAAAGAACTGGACATAGTGTACGAGTCTCTGGTTCGAATCCTCACATCCGCCGTTTCTTTTACTAAGAATTATTTATGAGAGAAATGTCGTATAAGATTGTGTATTCAATGAATTTGTTTGTGTTTTTGTTTTGTTTGTTATTTAGTATTCATTTAAATCTTGACATTGATAAAGTATTAAAAATACTGTTTTTTTTTTCTAAATATAATTGTTTTAGTTTTAGGATAGCAGTGACATCTATTAAATTCAAACATACACTTTATCAGTTTTACAAACAAAGGTCATATTAGAGATCGATGGTAATGATATCAATCGGATACAAACGTACAATTGTGTTAAGGTTTATAAAAAAAAACAACTTGAAATATTATTATAAATTTCTAATTAGTAGTATTTTTGAGGGAAGGTGCGTAATTCCTATGATGTAAGTGCAATGTCTAATTAAACGAGTCAAATAAAATATAATATTACGTTGTGTTCCGCATTTACACAAAAAAATACTTCAATATGACCAACAACTACAGAATGTTGAAAAAAGGATTCCTTTTCCATCGCCAAAGTTCAGTGAAATTGTATTCGGGAAGTACTTGAATATCTCATAAATCAGATAAGGAAAACAAATGCGCAAATATAAAAAAAAATCTAAGAAGATTTTAAAATTTGTATTTATTTTCATTCGGTCCGTCAAGTTTTTAAAAGCCTGCCTGCCTCTCAAAAACTTTTGGGGATTTTGTGAACCTATTATTTTCAAAACGATAAGCCTGTTAATAGAAAATTCCTGAATCTTTTAAAAAGCAAAACTTTCATTAAATATGTACATTTTTAATCATTGGATTAAAATTATCTACAATCAAGGTAACAAAATCATTCAAATATAATTCAATATTTTTTCTTTGACTATGGTTACCTTAAGTTCTGTCATATGTCAAGTCATATCTGCACCATAATCTCCGCCATATAAATGCTATGTTTGTATAGTTTTCAACGAGAGTCAGAAACTATATGCATCGGAATATAGAAAGTCCCAATATTGGAATTAAATGAAGTATAGTATCATGGGCATGCATGATTAAATGTTATTTTAAACGATATCAAATGATTAGCCTGATGCTCTCGATACCTAGACCATTTATGTCTAAAAGGAATTAATAAAAAAATAGTTGTTTTAATATTTTTTTCTTTCTAATCAAGTGTATGTGCATATTTATGTAAAAAATAAGAATATTATTCTAATTATAAAACGTATTATGGTTTCGTTGTTATGGTTACCGTACCGAATATCGTGGGTTCGATCCCCAAAGGAGATTAAATTAACAATGTTTTTAATCGATTTCTAAGATCTATAAATAGTCGTTACGTTAATACGGTTATCGTGAATTTGAACCCATAGCCTTTAATTAAAATTGGTGGTATACGAAATTTATCCCTTTAATACCACCTATTCATATTATATTCCTGTTAAAATTACATACCGTATATGTAAGTGACATATAATCCACAGATATGAAATTTCTCCGCCACCATTTATAGGTATTTTTACGTAAAAACAAAACAAAAAAAATGCTGAAAAGTGTTTTCATGTTTACTTAGATAGAAATACACCATTTTTATTCGTAAAATACACGTACGAAATGTAAAGATAAATTTATCAGAACGGAAAATTAATAAATGTTAACGTAAGAAAAACACAATCAATTACATTTTTATATAGTTATTAAATATATACATACATCAAATTTTTATACGTATCAATTCATTCAGAAAAATATCGGCAGACGCGGGATTCGAACCACGAGCCTTGGAACCAACCTTTGCTCTGTTCTTTTACACCGTCCAGTCCACTCGACTATTTCTCCGCCTGAACGGGCACGCGAAAGATAATGTATTTATACTATTGTTAACATCGTATAACAGTAGATGTCTCTATAGTATATATTTAGAGTATGTATATTATTCTTTTTTATTATTCAATCAGTCAACATTTATTCACAAGCTTTTTATTTACATTTTTATGTTTCTACATAATAGAAGAGAGGTACTTTGATATAAAAAAGTAATGAAATGAACCGTGCGATAAGAAATATTACTTGAAGATACTGTGTACCTTTTTTTGCATGAATTATTATTTATGAAGAGATATGATCATCAAATGGCGCTCGCTCCGTCGCATTTCTCTAAACCTTCTCTGGTCGTTGTTTTTATAGTTTCATTTTTTCAAGTCGTTGAACCAAACGGCAGTAACGTCTTAAACGGTCTCTGTGTCGTAAAGGAGGCATAAATATGCTCTACGGCCCCGGTTAACTGCTAATGGAACTGTGGGGCGACGGCTTCACTGCATCATCCAAATGGCTTTATGTTTCAATCGCACGATCGCAAATGCAATTTTCTTAATAATACAGGACACTTTCTCACGTTATAAAACATAATAATGATCTACGATACATAATAACTCTTTTATGACATATTTTTATCCGTAGTAATTAAAGATACACATACTATACATCAAATTATTTATACGCATCAATTCATTCAGAAAAAATATCGGCAGAAGCGGGTATACGAACCGCGAGCCTTGGAACCAACCGTTGCTCTTGTTCATTACCCTAGTCCTCTCGACTATCTCCTGCCTAAACTGATGCGCGGAATAAGTTTGTGTATTTATACCATTGTTACCATCATACAACGATAGATATCTCTATAGTTTATATTCAGAGTGTGGATATTAATATTTTTTATTATTCAATCAGTCAGCATTTATTCACAAGCTTTTTAATATTATTATTTTCCGACAGTCTATTTATTTTAGTAAGTACCACTCGGGTCTCGAACCGAACTATAAATTAAATGGATGAGAAACAACTTCTAGTAGATATTTTTATCCATTTATTTAATAGAACAGATATTCATTCCAAGCCTACAGAGTAGAGTTCACATATTAAAATATATTTTACAGATAACTCAAAAAAACATAAAAATAATACAAATACAGTGGTACCTTGACTTACAAGTGCCTCAACATACGAGTTTCTTGAGATACAAGCCTTCGAGCGAACGACTTTTTGCTTTGAAATACGAGCAAACTTTGAGATACTAGCAATCGGCTTAGCGGGTCGGCTAGTTGCAAACAAGCCGCGCGTCACGCTTTCCTGCGTGAATCCCCCAGCCACGGTCAGAGAATCAGTTATCAGTGTGCTCTCGCTGTCAAAGCATATTTGATAAGTTGTGACCGCGTTTTGTGACTTTTGGTAAATTTGCTTTGAGATACGAGTAATTTGAAATACGAGCAAGGTTGCGGAATGAATTAAACTCGTATGTCAAGGTACCACATAAGGTAAAATATCAACTTATATAATACATAATAGAGACAGACATGAAAATTTTAATGAAAGTATGACAAATTAACGACAAATAAACAAATAATAACAATGGAATAAAAAAATTACAAACATTCGGGAGTAAACATAACAGGGTAATATTCAGTAGATTACATAAATTAGACAAAAAAAACAGTCACACATACGGGAAAAAAACATGGAAATGTTAATATGTACGATTTATTAAATATTTAACTATATGAAAATAAATATTCGTTTTACATATTGTTAATTCCATCGATATCCTTAAAATCAGCTCCGTATCTTAATGTTCAACCGTTTTTTATATCCGCTCCGTATTTGGAGCATAGGTACACCGCAAATTTCCGTTTGACAGTTCTGTAAGCTAAAATTGTCCATGCCTTGACCCAGAACACCTGTTTCCCTGGAGGTCCACATGGAAACATACTCGTGAATAGTTCCCGGGAGCCTCCAGGGCAAGAACTCGCGAACTTACATAAGCTGCGGCTATAGTATCAGACAAATATTTGATTGTTCAATGATCAGGGTTTTAAGGAGATCTAATTTTCAACCAGATGCTCCCGAGGCCTGGACAATTTTTGTTCTGTAATCAAGGAGTGGCTCGAACCTAAAATTAAATTATTTATGCCAATTATGAGCATAGATATTTTAGGTAAACAATGCAATAACGAAAAACAGGCATAGTTTTAAAGTTTCTTTTTTTAAAAGAGAAATTATCCATTTATTCAACCTTATACCTGTAATTTACTACATATATAATTTAATTTAAATATAAATTGATCATAAGAAATACATAATCTTATAGCCAACAACAATATAACAATATGTTCAGGTGTGCAGTACCATTTTGTCATATATATACGAGCATATATGTTATTTATTATTACATATAAAATTCTCTATCATTCCGAATAGAAATTATTTAATAATTTAATTGGCTATGAAAGTCATTCTTACAGGGATCAGTAATTTGTGAACAATAAAATATAGCAATTATAAACTTCACTATTGCGACAATATTTCAATTGTAATTTACCACCTAATACAACCTGTATATTCCACTAGATTCATTTACATTGAATATTTTATTTTTTTAAAGTGTTCTATCAAAAATGTACCGCGCGTTACTCATCTACCTGAGTTCTCCATTAAATCTACATGAAAAATTAATGCGATTAAAAATTCTTCATGAAATATTCGCTATCCTTTCTTTACGACATAAAAGCGTGTGACTCACACCACCCATGTTAATAATCGCAGTGTAGACATGAAATATAAATAAACCACTTCACAATTTGAATTACGGCGGGATTTAACCTGAATTACGAAGAGAGTGAAGAAAAATTTACGAGCTTCATAATTATTTGATGAAATTCTCTGGATTAAAAAAAACTCATTAAAGTTACTGGACAGGAAGTAATAATTATGAAATTAGTGGATAATTCGTGGAGTTTCAGGCGCACATCCGGTGCCCGCCTTTAACTCGATAAGCCGCCGCATCCAGCGGAAGCTCGCCTCCAGCCGAGTGCCGCGAAGCCTTGGCCGTCGAAGCCTTCAGAATTCTTTATCCTCAAGCCACGACACAACCTGAGCATTCTCAATTACTCTCATTCCAACAAGATTAAATCTCAGCCGACTCCTGCCCACACTTTTACGGCCCAGGCAATTAAAGTCTGGAAAGGCATTTTCACTGTCATCTACCGAACAGTGGCGCACCTTCCTCTTGCAACAAAACTTTTCTGGATAACCATTATTTATAAATAATTTCTAGCTGTCTTTTGTTCTGTGACTAGCACAAAGTCCGGTCGGATATGCCGATTTTGTTGCTACTAAACTTAACTACAGGGCTTTCGCGCACTTATACGCATCCAATAAATTCCATAGAACGCATATCGCGAGTAAGCAACTAATTACCAACACTCGAGGCACGTACATAGTATACTAACCTCATCGAAACTAGACTGAGGTCTGTTGTCGTACGTTATTCTGTGGTCTAGAGTCACGGAAAGGACATCAACCAATTTTTTACCAAAGTAACTTTTAAGAACGTGATGAGTCTCCGTCTGAAACTGATATGAGATGGTGCTTACTGTGAATTTGTATTAATCGTTTAAATCTAAATTTATCACAAAATATAAGAAATATAGTGAGGCCCCGCTTAACGTTGTTTCGTTTAGCGCTGTTTCGGTTTAGCGCTCTTTTATTTCAACCCTGGGTTATTCCCCGAAATTGTGCATAAATAGTGGAAAAAATAGTGGAATTAGCGAAACAAACCGGTTAAGATGAGGTAAATGTGGAAAACGTCAAAGAAATTGTCCAAGAAACAGCAGCTAGTCTTTCTAATGATGAGCTTAAGGAATTAACTGAGCAAGAAGAAAACAAAAACATTGATATTAGTGATTTCAAAGAAAAGCAAAAAGAACTTTCGTTGGCGTTTGTAAAAAAGAGTTTGACCACTATAACTGAAATTATGGACCAATTTGTTGAAAATGATCCAAATTTTGACAGGAGTTCAAAAGCAAGACGTGGTGTTATAGTTGCTTTATCTACTTATCAACAACTTCTAACAGAACGCAAAAGGAAAACGCAAGCTACATTAGATGCCTTCTTGACAAAAAGACAAAAAGTTGGAAACACAGAATAGACTGAATGATCTGACTTAGAATTTTATTTGTTTTTATAAGTATATTCATTTATATTGTTATTATTTTTGTAAGAAATAAATGTTTGGTTTTATTTTATTTAAAAAAAACATAATTTTTAAATAAAATAAGTAACCCCATTTTCTACATGTTAAGATAGCCTCGTTTAGCGCTGTTTCGCATTACGCTCTACTTTGATGGAACGTATCCCCCTCGTTAAGCGGGGCCTTACTGTATGTGTAAAATAACAGAAAAATTTATATAAAACCTCGTACATTTATATAAATATTATTTATTTATTTTAATCAACATTTAAAATCAGTGTGATTGTAGAATGTTATTTACTGAAAAACAACATTAACTTTTGAACAAGCGTTTTGTGAAATATATTTCTTATCCTTGACACCATTTTGATGTGTCAATACTTACGGAAATACTAAATAAACAGCTCAATTTATAACTCTACGGGTTTCAATATATTACCGACAGCTGTCACATTAATATTGTATAATACCGATTATAAAATGTATTATGTTTTTATCACTTACTGCTACAGAAATAATACGCAATTACACATGCAGATGCTCATAATTTTTACGTAAGACGTATCGTATATTTTTACTCTACCCTATCATAGAAATTCATAACGCTATAAATTATACAATTTCGTGTAATATTTTTGAGTTAAGTGTTAGGTCAAGTGGATGTTCCGCCCATGTCTGACATCCCTAGAACTGATTCCATTTTCACTCGCAAACTTTGCTTGTTTAATTTGATCTAAAACTCTTTGAAAATTGTTTCATGCCATTTCAATAATTTAAGTATTCACCTCTCATTTTCTGAACATTAATGTCATTTCACGCCTCGATTAATTTATACAAGCTGACGGAATAATTACTATAAAATATTTTTATCGGAATAAAATTATACGTTACAATGAAACCTGATTACACTCAACAACTCCTTAACGACGGTATATGAAACGTATTTATGATGATCTGTTGGCTTTTAATATATATATTCTCAGATGGATAATAAGGTGTAGAGATCGATTAAAAGAACTGTTAACGACTATTTTTATCGTCATGGATGCCATGATTCTTAAACCATGTTTAAGGTTCATTCCATTTCAGTTTTGTATACCGGAGCATGTATTCCCAGTATCCTCTGCAAGCATCTGTTCTGTCAAAACTCATAATACAGCTGCATTGACTTGGGAAGGTGCTAGTTTCGTTACTATATAGAAGAAAGGGAGCAACACAAGCGCTGTATAAGGCAAGCGACACAAGGTTTTGATATTGAGTATAGCTGCGAGACAGATATATGATGCAAGTAGAGAAAATCAGGCCAATGGTTCGATCACCCTTAAAATTATTATAAAACAAAAACAAAAAACATTATTCCATGATAATTAATGTAATAAAACATGTCAAAGGGGAAAGGTTTTGTCTTTATCGAACCTTACAACTTCTAGCCAAATATAAATTAATGATCTCAATGGCTTCCGTCTCGCCCCGCTCACTAATTATAATATGATCATATGCACTCAAGTATCAGGTGATAATTACGTCACGTGCCGTAATTAGCTGTCACGCCCTCCTGCCCACCTGGCATTAATTACTCAGTCGCGAGCACGCGGCGCTCGGGGAACAATACCTTCAGCTCCTGCGAGGCTTCAGCTTCAGGACTTCAGTGTGCGAGGTCCCGCCCCGGAACATGATGGATTGCCACCTCAAGAGACGAGCGTAAAAGGTCCGACCTGCGTGATCAAGCATAATGATATAATAACCAGCCAAAATTTCTCCACTTAACCAAATTTATGAGACGCTGCTAACGAAATTAGGCTAAACGGACGCCTTCGGTTTCTCCTCTTTGTTTAGCTTCTTGAACTACTACCACTGTCGGTGTCTAAGCGAATTAATATCGTGGGCTTCATCGGGCGAGAGGCTAGAATTAGAGCGTAACGTCTTGTTAGGTTGTCCTATAACTTATTGATTAATTTAGTTAACATACACAATTTATGGTTACAACGGTTCAGTGTGCTTGTTAGCGGTGTGGATCAGGGAACCGCTAACCAAGACATTTATTAAACGTGGTAGAGTCAAGTCACTACCTATTTTATATCAGACAAAAACCATCCCAAAAAACATTTTTAGTTGCTATTATAATATTTATGTTAAAAAATATAGCTAAGTTTTTCATATATTTTATATAAGCGTATGCATAAAAGCAACAAGTAAACAGTGCTAGTACTACTTTAAACGCGTTATATGGCCGAATCTTTGCACCTCACTAAAGAAGAGTGCATTCATATAATATTTTGTAGAAAAAGTGCTTGCGTTGAATATTGAAGGCATCATGGCTTGAGAGAACAACGAAAAAAATGACAAAATAAGGGCGCAGGACACGACAATTTACCATCAAAAGACAAAGCTGGGCTTGAATAGCATTTTCATAGGATGCTGCAAGGGAGTATAAACTACAGCTGCATTTTTTACGCACCCAAACTCTCACCCTGAAAAGCCGTCGGAAGCTATTCAATGAATGAACTCGGTGGAGCTCTAGAAATCAAATATGACATGTCATGAAGTGAGCACAATTACGGCTGAAAGAACATAGTTTTTGCTGTTGGATATGCTCTAGATAGGAAGCGAATATTGAATTATGTTGATAACTTTGTGATTTTTGGTTAACGAAACATTATAATTTTCCAAAAAATTTGCTTACCAACAATTATAAGAATTCGCTTACAAAATATTTTTATATCATATATTTTAAAGACATTTAAATATATATTTATGAGTACATTAAAAATATACTCGTATAGCGCATTTACTGAAAGTACCTTTCACTGAACCGAGTTTCGAATTTCACTAGGGAAGAAAGCCAATACCCTGGATGCCGCACAGGAAAAAAATATGTAAACGAACAAAACAAACATCATACGAAGAATAACCAAATCTAAAATAAAATACTCGATAAAGTGCCGCCCGGTCTTATTATTTTCCATCTTTATTTTTCCGACTCTTCGGAATCGTATTTCAACCGAAAATTATGTAAAAATCATACATTTCATGGCGCAGAGTTTACGTAGTAGATGTTTTGCGTGCGCAGTTCTTTTGCGCTTTTATTCCGTCGCAAATTCAGAAGAAAAAATGGTTGGAATAAATTTTTTGAACCGGAGCGTGGTTTTGTTCTTTTTTGCGGTTGGCGCTGGTTCACACCCGCAGTGCCACCATCTCATTACGCGAGTGGTGCAAATAAAAAGTGCAGCTCGTGAGGCAAGAGATTCTCACCAAGTCCAAAGCCTTTGCGACCAGAATTTTATGCTTTGACATATTACCAGCAACGGCGGCTGTAATAACATTAATCTCGCGGCTCTTGGCCGGCGAGGGAGGACTTACGGCTTAGGGGCAAGTGGGGAAATTTTTACTATCCGGTCACTTTTACGTGAGCAGGATACTTCTTATTAGATACCAGCAATAATCCGAATGCTCTTAAATAACTATTAACTATTTTCCTCTTTTTTTTACTCGACACGTAACCACATTTACTGTATTGTATGTATTATATACTTTCAAAATACATATCATTTTAAATTATGTTATTGTCTTATTTTAAAGAAAATTACAAGACTGCTGTAACCGAGTTGTCAATTTTTAACATATTAAGATTATTGTTTAATTATTTCCCGCTAAGTAAGTAGCACTGAAATTAACACACGAATGGAACGAGCTTCACTACTTTCCGTCATCTGTCAATGTACGCTGAATTTTTATTTTATCACGTAAATTGACAATTAACTGTATTAATTGATGCAAGGTGACCTTCCGTAGGGTTATTTTAAAAACATATATGTCATTACATGTCTACATACTTACTATGAGTTATTACTGTATATTTACACTCATAAATATGCAATAAAAGCATACAATATCTCAAAAGATGTCATGCGTGCGAAATCGTCAAGTATAAATACCAGAAGGTTATTATTTTAATTATAATAAGGTTTTTTTGCGGCTAGAGACGAATCATCTCGTAATAATCTATCCCTTGAATATCTAATTCGGAGTAATTGAAACAATTTTCATCATTATTTAATAAAATAACTACGACATAATGTTCATGTAATTTATTTCTCATCTGCTTCACATACTGAGACATTACTGACATATACTCGTAGTGCAAAAACACGTTATATGCGTTAAAATAGTGCATCAAGAACGATTACACCTTTTATAATGACCGCTTCTCTAACGAGCCTTTTCCATTGCTGCCATAAGTAATGGCTGAATCGTGGTCGAGGTAGGTTGCCATGTTTCCTTCACCCACACAATAGCATCGCTTTTCTAACCTCCACTTACGGCATTAATCATATACTCGTGCCGGTCCCGATGTGAGGGAACAATTCCGAAGGTACCCCGACCCAGAACAAAGCACCTTTGTTCGCCGCTCGACGTTTGCGCCTTTGCCCACCAACAGCCCACCACGAGAGGATGTGCAATAATGATTAAACTACATAATATATGACCGCGTGGCGCTCTAAGTCCCTGACTTCTGCTTTGTTTTTGCTCGCCCGACATGTTTAGAATTCTAACAGCGTCGCTAGCGATAGCAAAAAATGTATGCGATTGAATGAAAGACACTTAGAATCACTTGCATGAAAACTCAAAAACAGAAAACATTAAAATTTATAAACCGTACAGAGAAAGAGATTCACACATCTAACAAACTCAAACTTTTTAAGATTTTTTTTTTCACTAACGGAAAAAATCTGGGACGTTAAAGTTAAAGCATCCAATAATGCTAAAGTTGTGAATAGCACCACGAAAAAGAAGCAATGAATTTATATTTTTATGTAAGCGCAAGGTTTTTTTATACAGTAGTGAATAGAGCATAATAGGTTAAAACAAGGATACCCTTTGTTGCTCAATATAGCCAGCTGCACGCTGAAAACATGTTCTTTGTTTTAGTAAAATGCAGATAACTGAATATTGTTTTTTTCTTTGAGAAATCTAGATTGTATGAAAAGGGAAACGAAAGGTACTAAAAGATCATTCCGTATCTTACAGGTTGAATTTCAGAAGATTTTTTAATATTTCTTGTTATCTGTCCACATACAATAACCGTGAAAGTGTGAAAAGTTTGTATTTGTACTGAATACCTAAATATGAAAAGTATATATTCTTAATAGAGGTACTTTGTTTATCATAAGTAAATAATATACTTGACAAGTACCCTTGAAATCATTCGCTATATTCATGTTAATTTC
This sequence comes from Glossosoma conforme, assembly GCA_022606575.1. Taxonomy (NCBI): domain Eukaryota; kingdom Metazoa; phylum Arthropoda; class Insecta; order Trichoptera; family Glossosomatidae; genus Glossosoma; species Glossosoma conforme. The sequence goes on from JAGTXR010000137.1 coordinate 900,146, forward strand.
TCCCAAGTGATGTTTAAATATTAATTATATTTTGTTCTGCTTGGGGGATGTTATACATTTCAGTTATAACGTACTCAAATAAATGGGACTACGGTCAAAGATAACGTATTAATATTTATAATAATAAAGGATAAAGGGTCGTCCAAGGAATTCGACATTTTGACCCGCCTCTCGAATGAAAGCCTCCCGGAAGCTTTGGCGTCGACTCAATAATTAACTTCGCTACAGAATAACTACAGAAAATACATTCTGGCTGGAAGTGATAAAGTTTCACCGACTCACAATGTTAATTAATATTTATTTAAGCAACAATCTAAAACTAACATAACTCTTGCGCACGCTGAACAAATAAATTATGCTACAGATCGAGATTATGAAAGGGTTTAATTTGCTAATACCATATATTCACTTTATTATTCAATATAACCTTTGTTTATCTTAACTTTAAATGAAATATGGCGCTTGTTAAATGTAATTAAAAACTTTGTTGAATTTATAATTTACTTATAATTATGTATTTTCATATTCGTGCATTCTCGTAATTAAATGTTTTTTTATACTGTTATTGTATGTTGGTATAATCCGCTCCTTAAAACTAAACAGTCATGACCTCGGGAGCATTGAGATAATCCTCCGATCTGCTTAATAAAACTTAATTTTCTTAGTATACTACAACCGTCTCTTCGAATCATCAGGCTTACCCTTGAAGGATGGGTGTAATTAGCTGGGTAATCACGCAAAAACATTTTATTTATACATTTTTCTTTATTAACCTTTTAGATGCCATGACCCTGAATAAATATATGCAACGCCTCGCGGATTATCGAAGATTTGAACCCCTAAATTGTGTCCAATTTTAACCATTTTCTTGGGCAGAGGATAGATGTCACTATAGACCCAAGCTATAACATTGACCGAAAATATACAGTTTCATAACACACCGGTGTGCTCACGGCACTGGCGGGCTTCCCGCAGCGGACCCATATTTGCGCTCATAGCACCCATACGGTTAAAAAATATAATCATAAAATTACATTGCAGGTCATCAGGAACCTTATACAGGAATTCCTAGGAATCTCTGCAAACCACGTGTATAGATATAACTTGAGTCAAACTATGGACAGTGGTAACAGAGAGTATTGAGTGGTTGCAATTTGTGATGAACTTACGAGTATGTTTCAGATATAGAACGGGATTGGAAAAATTAAGATGTTGGTTTTTCAATGCTTTTGGGATTACTTTTAAGATTGTGAGAAACTGTGTATCTTTCTCTTTTCGAGAAAGAGTTTATTAGAGTCTATTACTTTGTTTTTTGCCTCATCATAAAACAGTTATATTATAATAAATATAAGATGAATGATTTTAAGGCGGAAAAACTATTAAGTGACGATTGTTCACATGATATGCTTTATATTGGTAGCTGATTTGAGAGATAATCAATACCATTACAATCACGCATATTTATAGTGCGCTTAATTATTTCATGATCATCAGCCTGTTTCCGTCCACTGTTGAACGTAAGCCTCTCGCATGTGTCTCCATCCTCTTCCATCCTCTGCCTTCCGCATCCAGACCACTCTCGCTATTCTTCTTATGTCGTCAGTCCATCTTGCAGGGGGTCAACCAATGCTTTTCTTAGTTCTTGGTCGCTACTTCAATACTTTTCTTCCCCATCGACCGTCGTCTCTTCGACAGATATATCCTGCCCATTGCCACTTGAGTGTGCCTATTCGTTGCGTAACCTCCACTACTTGAGTTCTTTTGTTATTTATTCTTAATTATTTAACCAAGCTAAAATATTAATTTAATAAACATAATAATAAGCTACCTAAGTAGTTTCAAATTGCACCATCACACTGTTATGTCATATCATTAGTCACATGTTAACAACGTCACATATTGCGCTTGCAATAATCATCCTTTCAGATTATGCACATCAATATGCATGGCAAGATCAAACTTTTTAATCACGTGTAATCTTTTTAAGTATAGTTACATTAAAGAACATTATACTACTTAGAAATAAATTACAATTTACATGTCAATAAATCCATGTGTGGATAACATATTTATTTTAATTACTATTAGCATATTACTTTTATTATAAAACAAGAAATAACGTAAGTATAATCTTGTAATTTATATTCACTTAATTGTAATTGAATTACATAAAGAATATGTAAATTAATATGTTTATTTGATATTATAAATGACGTATCAATTGTAATAAGTGGCTGACCGACTGATAAGATATAATAATGGTTTATCGTTTTATAAAGTGATCGGAGTGTATATCTCTACATTATCATTATATGCCTCGTGTTAATATTGAAAGCATAACATTAGCAGATAAATTATGTCATTATAATTATTTTCTACGACTCTGTACTGCACATAGCCGTCAATATTAGGTAGAGACTACCAGATCTAATTTAATCACTTTGTACATTTTAACTTTAGTATTTTATTAACCAATAAAATTCAATTGGATACTAGTACTATTTTTTCATCCATTTTTTTCAATATTTTTTATATAAAACCACTAGAGCCAAAAACTATTTAAAGTATATAAATGTTTTAATGCATGCGTTCAACTATCAGGATCCGGTTTTAGGTATACTTAGTAGTTAAGCAAGTTTAGTAAAAATAAGGATTGAGAAAACTATAGTTGAAAAAATATATAGTTACCACAAATTACATCAACTCTAATCAGCTGCTATAATCCTCACTACTTTTCAAGACATCAATGCTTCGTCAGCTCCATTACGTATAATAAAAATTAAATACTATGCATAGTTACCGGCAGCTTTCAGAACGAGAGCGCAGTAGTTTGTAGAAAATAAACATGTGTAATTGTACACGAAGAACTGAAGAAACTCTCATTGCATGTGAACCCGCAAATGTATATTTGAAATGGATCTCCAATTTAAAAAATAAAAATAAAAATTATATATTTTTTTACATTTAATGACAGTTATATAATACTTGTATTTATTGAGCTTATTCGAGAATTTCGTGTAAAAAATCTAAGCTTTATAATACCCAAACATTATTGCCTAGTCTCATAAATTATATTTCATTCAGCTGTTGTGACGTTTGAAGGGGAAAAGTTTGCGAATCGCGGCGCACCATTGCTCGCAGCTTATCCTAAATGGATTGCATTGTGTGCAAATCAAACACATCCACTGCTCAATGCAACCAGCTGCACAATGGTCCGCGACGGCCGGAAGTGCAATAAGCTCGACAGGACAATCCGATGGCGAAGCGAGCTTTCTCAACCGTAAAATTGTCTAGAAATATGTCTTCCCCGAGGCAATCTTCACGTCCGGGGCCGAGAGCTTCCGCGAACTTGCGATTTTTCCCTTTACAACCTATCCTTCATGCAGACTGACTTATAAGAGAGCCTCTGAAATACGTCATTGCACGTTATGATGTGAGTCTGTAAAGTGAACAGTTGCTTCAGGAAAACATGAATATTAAAAAATGTATGTTTCCAAATTTAAAGTTTGTTGACGGTTTGCATATTTAATGCATATGATAGATAAAGTCTCCAAGACCGGCGCGTTGTCTCACGGAAAATTTGCAACACTGACGTGTTTGTTGATATTTTTTCCACCCCGCCGCACAAACGGCACCCCACTAGCAAGCTCAGTGTCGGCGCAGCAGCTATTTACGATGGACATCCACATTACTTGCATCCACGTTACTCCCGCCATATGTGAACTGCACACCCTCATTAAGTAAAGAAGGTTGTACGTATTGAATTTTTTTTCAAAAGAAAAATCTTTTGTTGGATGAAATATTTCCCCGGCACCGTATGTTCCGCTTGTCTCTTGCATTTTCATCGAATATGAACATTGGTAGTAGAATTCCCTTAATGAATTTTCTGGGTCATTAAAAGTATGTCAACCGCAAAATTCTTCAAAAATGTATTTAACGCTCTGTGTGGCCTCATAATATTATTTACTTTATTTTATATTTATATGTGTATTTGAAAATATATTATATAAGCTTAAAAATTTTTTATGTTTAATATATATCATTTGTATCACATATGGTTTGGGTTAAAATACCTCACAATCTGAAGTACTACTATACATAATTCGATCTAAACACCAATCCTTCTGATATGCTGTAGGACATATTGCCAATTTCGGTAATCCGCTTTTGAATTCAATTACGCTCTACACCAAGCACTGAAGTAGTTTCTATGAATAGATTGCCACAAGTGTTTAGGTGAAGTAATACAAACTCACAGACACTTGTAACGTCAGTAATGAGAGACATTTCCTTGTAAACGGCTTCGTTATATCGAGGCCGCTCCTGGCCTGTCGGAGATTGCAATTGCTATGCAAATCTAACGAATAATTATAGCTGCATCATTGTCGGTGTGACTTAATCCGATGCGCTCAAATAACAGAACAGCGCCGGGGCTCAGGGAAATGCAATGGTGGGGATCACCCTCCGGTGGTACAGACATAGTCGTACACGCAGTGAATGCACTTCCGGTATATTATTATAAAGTAATCACCCTGCATTTCAAAGATCGCATTCTCGTTAGATCACCGAAATTTAGCAACATTTCATCCAGATAAAAACATTGATTGTTTACCACCTGCTGTTTATCGCACAGAATTTGTTTGGTTGAGCAGCCTTTTTTAAACCAAATGGTCTAAGCTTTTGCAGTATCGGGCAAATCATTTAATCTCATTTAAAATTGCAGATATTTTACGAGTACACTGAATATTAAAAAAAAAAAAAACTTGTTTTTATATGGATCACGTAAGATATCTTACGTGATCCATGTAATGATACTTCCAAAAAAATAGTTGCCTTTTGTCAAGTGTCATGTATGAATATGTACACTTTATTAGAAACAAGTACATACCCGTAACATGTTTTAATTTCTAGACTCGTTGAAGTATAGGAATGGGATCGATTAAATCAATCCCAAATACGATGGTATTTGCTGTAAATTTGTGTATTTATCAATTTTTGATCTTTCGTTATATATTTTTTTTACGTAGGTATCAATTTATTTTATTTATATATATATAAAACAATTTTAATTAACACAATCAATTCCCTATCGTCTGAATGAATATTTTTCATAATTCAAACATGAATGTTCCAAACCTTTAAGTGTTTGAGTATGAACATTGTATCTTATCATTTTCTTAAATAAATCTAACAGAAGCAGAACAGACGCTTAAAATGTTTCAAATCTATTAGAGTTTGATCAATGCCAAGTATCCGTGTCGCATTAAAGGAGCATTTCTCTTGTGCGGCTCCGGAGCCGAAAGAAACTTCCCCGACAGATGATTGATGATCGTAAACGAAAGTAAACTTGCGACAATTACCATTAACGATATCCGCCAAAACTTCTACCAACAGAAACCGGCACTCCCGAAGAATCGGCGCTTACAGAAACCACCCGAATAAGCATCTTGTCATCGGCTGGGTTGAATATTTCTTCAGCCTCGTCAGCTCCTTTTCATCTAAACTAATCTTGATAACTAACATTTAAGCCTCACGTCGTTAATCATCGAGTGGCCGGTGCTTTTGAAACTTCAATTAAGCGTGAAAAAGGATTTTAGCGCTCGCTAACAATTTTAAAGCTCCACACTAAATAGCAAGCTTATTGATTAATCATATTTCATTTTCTTCATTACCGGCAGGCTCGTAAACGTTCGAAAGTTTGTGCGTAATGGTTATTTTAAGTAAGTTTTGGACGTTATTTAACTTCGTGTGTATCTACTTTAAGTGGCTTATCACAATTTCTAAGATATAAGTTATTACTTATTATGCATACAAAATCGCTATGTACATCATTAAATTATTTTTTTATTAAATAAAACATTTTAATAACCCAATTACTAATATTTAACATGTTTCAGCGTATATTTTAATATTATGTTTCATTAGGCAGCGAATTCTAGTAAATTGCCGTAAGCTCGTGTAACCGTGTAACGAAATTTGAGAATATGTGTGTGCTTAAAATATTAACAGTGGATTCAATTGTTTATCTTGTGAAGAATGACGAGGTAACAGAGCAGACACGGTAGGCTATCGTTCTACAATTATTCAAGATAAGAATGTAGACTTGGGTGGGTCATGTTTTTCCGGATGGAAATAAATAATAAAATACAGCTGATTATCGGGATTTCACCGTCCTGGAAAACCGTCGGAAACTATACACAGAATGTACTCGGCGGAAAAACAAGAGGCGGACCTTAAAATAAAATAAATTATTATCAAAAAAATATTAATTCTAATCACACAGGAATGCAATATTACGCTATCCTCTGTACATTTGTAGTTGCCGGACTTTGGCGAATTAGCTATTCGTTTGCTTCTATGGAGATTTTTATCGATTGTTCATTTATTCTCACTATGAAAACACTTGCGTTCTACGTTTTATTTCTGAGCTTTTATTCGAAGCTGATTTACTGCATCAAAGCCCAGCTGAGCAGCATCATGCAGTGTGCAGTGGGTGGTGGGTGGAGTCCTTCTTCTAAGCGCTGCAAACACTAATCCAGGCTCGTGGCGCGCCACAGCAGGCCGTCATTTGAATTGTAAATTTCGAACACGTAAAAGCTTTCAACCCCTTTTATTTTGACTGCATTTTTTACCATCCAAAGCCACAGTGCAGCTCGCGCTAGCACCAACCCAACCCTCAAGGAGACTGTGGCTGGCCATTTACTGCCGCTAGTCCTAGCTGACGTCTTTAGCCTCTGGAGAGCCCTTTCAAAAAGCTCACATTTGATCAACTGGAATCTGAAAATGGATCGCTTTTAAGACCCTGATCACGTATTCCTGGAAAATGTATAAAAACTATTTTTCTAACTATTTTTTAAAATGACTATTTACTTAAAATGTATAATATATCATTACAATTTACACTTAAATTTTGTGTCTATAAAGTCTCTAATAAATACATTTGATAATATGTGAATAATTTTCTTTATTAAAACGTAATAATTGTAATTTTTAAGATTTGAATTATATGATTTCAATAAAAATAAATACTAATTAATCAATAATTCATTAGGGTTAGTAAGTGTTTTAATTAGTAAATAGTATTACATTGTGTTACATAATTATATATCTACATTGCATATAAAAAGCACTTTTTTATTATAATATAATATTAAATAATAAATATATATTTATACACAATAAATAATTTATGTTAAAACTAGACATAAGCAAAATGATTCTTATTTGTAGTAATAATAATTAACACTATATTGTTCACATTTAATTAATATAGGTAGCAATTACTACGCATAATTATCAAATTGTCATGTAAATTTTATTTCAACTCTTAATTAATAATTATCTTTTTCAATCAATGAATGTGAAGTTAAAAAAATTAAAGTTGATTTTTCCTTATAAAATTTTGGAAGACACAGGAAACGTCAACTTTGTGGTCACAAATTTTTGGGGTGTAATAAGCTTCCCGAATAATGCTCAAAAAACTGTATTGAATCATAAATTCTGAGTACCTCTGGCCAAATACGTACATTAAAAAACATTACAATTGTATTTTCTGCCGTGCACACAAAAAAAAAAAACAAAAAAATGTGTTTACTTAAAATAAGGTATTTAAAAAAAAATCTACGAATATTTATTGAATGATGTTTGTTTCATGTCTCCAGGGGGTGGACGTTGATCCATATGTCGTCCATAGGCGTGGTGCCGAACCTTTTGGGGCTCATCTTCAGCTTAGTGATCGTGCGGCTGCTTATCTCCAGCCTGTGGCCACGCAAGGCACTGATTATGGCGATCTTCAACTTCAGCAGCGCAAATCTCATACCTGTCACAAAACTCATGGTATACAACTAGGTCAGAATAGGCATTCCGTTAAGCTAGAACCGCCCCTCCCCCATCACCCACAAATAATAAACGTCATCATCATCATCATATCCACTCTCCTAACCGGAGCATATAGTCATCACGAGCTGCCGCCACAAAGTTCTACCTGCCTTGCCATAGTCCTTGCATCATCTCATACTACAAGTGTACACTTTGCAATACCTTCTAGGTAATTTAGATGTTATGAAAACACTACATCAGTCGTCTACAAGATGAAGGTTGAAAGGGACGTAAATCAAGAAATTATAAAAGTATTATAGCAGCCAAAACACTTTAATTTTTAAATAATTAATTAGCCAGTGCTGACTCTAGACCCTGCGGCGCCCCAGGGTATTTTTTTTCTGGTGCCCCATGTTGCATGTACTTAAAATATTTATATATATTTGAGATAGATTGCCCTCGGCGCCCCTATCTCATTCGACGCTCTGAGCCACCGAACAACTGCGACACCCCCTAAAAACGGCGCTGTAATTAGCTGCATGTATATTTTTGTTGACAGTTACTTTCTCAATTGTTATTTATTGTAAGTAAAACGAAGAAAAAACATAAACATGTTAATTTGATACATTCAATAGTAAGTAGACATATGTGATAAATTGAAATTAATGAATAAAAAGTTTTGTATAAATAATATGACTTTCAAATAGGCGCCTCGTTATCTATTGTGGGAAAACAATAAAATGAATAATTTTTGTCAAAAAAAATATTTTTTAAACATTGAATAATGCTACGATAAATAAATTCTCGACCTTTCTAAGAGACCCATATTAAAAGGATCGATGAGATTCGTATACTTAGTGCTACGACGCTCAGTCGTGAGCGACAAGAAGTTAGAAGATATAAAAAAGAGTATCTCAGTACACAAATATGAAATCAATTGTTGTAATTGTATTTCGTTATCTTTTCCGGTATCAGGATAATGTGACATATTGACTTTTACAATTTACTGAAAGTAATAAAATATTTATAAGGTATGAATTCAAATCAACGAATGCCGGAATTAGCATAAAATAACGTATTTGACATTTCATGTCAAACACCGTAATAATGCTTATTTATTATTATAGAATAGACAGGCTATGTTGTTTACATAGCTAATAATTTCAATTTAATTGTTGGTATTCCAAATATATTATGTTTAACAAGTCTAATTGTAAATCATAATCGTATGTAATAAAATATGACAATACGGTGACATCAAAAGAAAAGTTTTGTAATTTATATACACTACTTTCACGGTTAAGAGCTCATTAAATAATAACAAATATAATAACTTTTTCTAGCTCGTTATCAAATTATGTGTTATGATAATAGTACTACTGAAATTATATAATTAGTGTTACTTAAACATTTTCACGTAGATTTTCATAATCCGCTTTCAGTTTGTGTGATCTTTGTCAAATAATATAGGCGATGTTGTCCAACATTAATATTTATGGAATACGTAACGAAATAATGAATTTATGTATTATTGTGATTTTCTTACCGAGACAAGTTCTGGGTCCCATTCCAAAGGGAAAGTAGGGTTTTTCTGTCTCTATATCGGGATCGTCAAACCTCTCGGGAATTATTTTCAGTGGGTCTTCAAAATACCTTTCATCTCTATGGAAACCCTATAAAAGTCAGCAATAATAATTTGTTCAATTTCAAATCAATCACAGGCTTAACTAATTACGATAATATTTCAGTACAATTATTCTTAAATTACTATAATTATAGAGTTGTGGTTACTATTTCGGGAAAATTCTTTTAGGGAACTACAGGTATAGAGTATACTAGTTTACAATAACATACCAACATTGGCACCAGAATCTTCGTTCCCTTTTCAAGAACAATATCAGTTCCTGGCAATTTATAATCCATCGTGCAATAACGATCGACAAAGGGAAAAGCAGGATGTTTTCTTAAGCATTCTGAAATTAATTAAACAATAGTATTTATGGTTAAGTTCATTGATTACTTTAATTTAGTATGCCAAGCGTTGAAATATATTTATCATATTTTATAACTATAACTAACTACCCTCCATCAATACACAAGGCTAACGGAATGCACAAAGCCCTCTAAATTAGAAATTTCTTAACCATATCAGGTATACATAAATTGTATGTCTATGAATATGTTTCGATGATCTCAATGAAATTATATAATCTGGGAAGGATTCTGTATCATTAAAACCGTTTTTTCAGCTCGATCTAACCCTATTTTAAGATATAAAAAAAATAGTACTGAGGGTCGATAATCTGTCATTTGTTGATTTTAGTCGCCTTAGTTATAGTACAAGCAATTCATAGAATTATTCTCGATGTACATACTTAGTCTGATCGTAAGGGATAACGATATTTTATATTAATTATTTTAAATTGATAATAATTTGAATGATAATAAATAAATTCATATAACTTCTTAGGTTTTCACGGCCAGATTTGATGTTGTGGCTTTTGGGTTGAGCCGTGTGTGGTGATATCAGTTGCCATGGAGATATTAATCAATAACGCTCATAAAATAAATATATAATCTGAATAAACCAACTCAAAACTAAATAAATTATTAATCCTGAAGAAGACCCCTGCAATGGCGGTCGAAATATTGGTTGAAAAAAGTTCACCACACAAGGCTCAACCCAAAAGCCACAACAATAAATAAATATCTTTAAAAATCAAATTCTTTCTTTTTTTTAATAACATTGTTACACTAAATATTGAGAAACACCAGGTACAATGCGTTAGCATGTAATAAATATGACTTCATATTAAAAGTACTCATATCAACACGTGCAATATCACCATTCATTGATTAGTGACATTTAATGTGAAGTGCGCATTTGACTACACACACAATTAGGTACAACTACGTAAATACGAGTACCAAGATAACAATGAACTTATAATAACTGACTAAATTTTTTGCATGTAATAAAAAATATAGATAAGATTTAGTTTTTTATTTTTGCAACAACGATTACTTTATTTCTGCTTACCTTTGATGAACTTGGAGAGGTATACCATGTCGTTGACGGCTTCAAAGTCCAAGACACCTCCGTGGCCGGCTATCATGTCCAGGATCTCTTCCCGCAAGTGTTCCTGTATGACTTGGTCACAAGCTGCCTCGTAGAGACAGAAGGTTACGCCACTGGCTGCGGTCTCGAACCCGGCCGTGAAGAACATAAACAGCTGAGCCACCATATTGCTGTCGTCGAGGACTGTAATGAAGGATCCATCAAACATTACTTATTACGATTAAATGAATTATCCAATTTATTTTTGTATCCGCAATATACATGTAAAGAATAATAAAATAAGAAACGTAAGTAATACACCTTATCCAACGATAATGATATAAATCGTGAATTTAATATCAAATGTACATATTTTTTATATTTCGGTCGATAATTCTTGGTGAAATTCCATAATAATTAAATAAAAATAAAATATTATTTAGAAAATTTTCCTGCTACGTAGCCGAAACATGTCGTCCTATAATAAAAAAATGTGGAATAAATTTTAAATAATATTTTATTTTCATATACGAGTATATGGGTGATGTATCACAAATCTCAGCCTGTTAAGTTTCTACTGTCAAAAATATTGTTCCAAATATTTTTATACTGCAGTTTCATAAAAATATTTAATAACAATCGTTAATAAATGTGAAAGAGTCCATCATTTTTATTTATTTTTAGTCCAAATGTTTGAGACTTCTGCAGACTTATCGAGGAGCTAAAGATAAGAAAACTGTCTTCAACCTGAAAGAGATGCATAAGTATTTTACCATATTTCCAGAAGTAATCCGGATAACACTTTAAAGAGAATAGTTACTGAATAAATCGATTAAAAAAATTGAGCTAACGTATCTTCAGCAGATGGAGGATGTCACTTGGAGCGCAACTGAATTATCTATCTTAAAATCATACCAAACAGCAAAAAACCACTTTATATGATGGTAAAATATCATCTACAAAGTATCTACATTAACGTCAACATTTCAAAGTTTTTAAGAAACTGAAAAAAAAAAAGGCGGTGATCTAAAACACCTTGTTCAAAAGACTGAATTATGTTATTTTTCAGAGAGCATTGCTTATTTGATACATTATATTGTGGTCAACATAATTTGGGGAAAAAACTTAATTATAAATATGCAGTCTTAAGCTACTGTAGTAGGGAAAAAGTTTATGTACGTAATTATGGCGGAGGTTGAGGTGATCAGTAACATAACATTCCAGAAAGCTTGTAGTTGTAACGGAACTTCAAAACATACAATTTAATAGTTCATGTAGATGCAGTAACTTGCAAGCTAACAACTTCGGGATGCTCTCGTATCTTCGAAAATTTAATTTGAAATGGGATCTTTACCAAAGAAGCTATTCAGTTGAACATTACCCGCCGGTGCAGCAGCACAGGCTCCATGCACGATAGTTAATACCACGGATAATCTCCAAGAAGAGACTATATTACTACCGTACTAATTTCCCGCCATTAGCGTTAAATAATTAATATATGATAGTGAACCGCGTGCCAAGTTTTTAGAGACACTTAAATAAAATGATATGATATGAATAATTAATTTATTTAATTAAAAATATAATAATATTATTACTTTGACATATCTAATTATTGTAGCACTAGGCTAATGTAATTATAATATGGTCGATCATTATTTTATCAATAATGCGATACCGATACATTAACCCACCCCTGTCTCCTCCCGTTCTCCTGGTGTATGACTTCTTAACCCTTTGGGTGCGTTCTCGTAGTTTATGACAAAGAAACATACTTACGCAAGAAACGTACAAAGCTAGAACCCTGATGGAATTATTAAAAACAGTTGAAATATTCATTATTGTTTTATGTTATTGTTATGTTCATAGTAAATTTGGTGTAAATTTTCACCTATCTAACCCGATGGATATCATAAAATCCACTCTTACATCAAACCATTTTACTGGTTCTATCAAGTTTGCATTTAGAAGATAACAAAGACAAAAAAGATCATGTAATATTCTCAATTAATCGCAAGTCATATAAAAATATTGTGCATCTATGAGATGCCTAATAAATACAGTCGTGTTATAAAATAATAAGAACGATTGCAGGTGAAGGAGTTATCGGAAAATTCTTATCTTAGTCACTGACTTGATAATAACAAGTGCCTGTGCCGATCGCTTTCTAGTATGGCGTATTCCAACCAGACAGTGTTCTCTAATCATAAACCTGCTTCCCTCACATATTCCTGGCTAACAACACGACCATTATTCCTTCAATTAACCTTTATGATTGGGGTGAAGGTCACCTCTTAAAATGAAATAGTTCAGGCCGTGATAGCATCAAGCTAATCATCTAAATAAGCAGATCTAATTCTGCCTCGGCTACAACTTCTTTTTCTTCAGGACATCGGATTCTCGCCGGCTTGAACGGTAATCGGATATTATAGATATAACGTGTTTGGTGGAGATTCGGAAAACAGAGTCTACAACGCATGAGATGAGGACCATAGCGCATGGCAGAACATTGTGGCGGTATTTTATATTGCACGGTTATACTCTTTAGCTAGAGAGCAGATATGGAATGATGATTATTGAACCTACCAATCATCTCTCCGTTGTTTCCTTCCCATGCGCCTTTCTTGCGGAGGTCCAGCAGTCCACCGATGTAGTCGCCATGAAGTCCGAGCTCTTCGTGTCTCTTTACAGCCTCCTCCACGGTGGTACTCATCAGATTGTACACCCATTCTGGGAACAAGCTCAGACGCAGGGCACGAGTCACCTCCGGAGCCAAGAAAAGCAGGTTGCTGCGGATGCCCTGGTTAGCAGACTCCTCAAACATCTGAAATAAGCCTCACTTGTAACACCGTGCAGATAATGAAACGTCGACTGATAAAAATAAGTAAATGTATTGTAGAAAAGTATTTACAACAAGTTTTATCGCATTATAAACAAATTTCCTTGATGTGCCGCAACCGTGGGAAAAGACAAAGTCTTGGCATTCACATACTACGAGGATGTACGCCTTTCACTGTATTAGTTATATAACTGAAATAGTTAAATAGGAAACAGAAAATAACAATGAATTAATATTTTTTCCAATATTTTAATAAAACGAGACTGAAAAACATACTCATTAATGGATAAAACAAATAACAGCGCAATTCGAAAATTAACGGTTTTGAATTAGTTATAACGTTTACTAAAAATAAGTAACTTCTTAGGTTTTCACGGCCAGATTTGATATTGTGGCTTTTGGGTTTAGCCGTGTGTGGCGAATTTCTTCTCTCCGATATTTCGACCGCCATTGCAGGGGTCTTCTTCAGGGTTGATGACTTTGTTGTGAGTTGGTGTCAGGAGGTAGTTTAGCCGTTAGCCTAACGTACCTCCCCGGGCGTCATGTCGGGTAATGGCGGTCGAAATATCGGAGAGAAGAAATTCGCCACACAAGGCTAAGCCCAAAAGTCACAATATTCAAAATAAGTATTATAAAGTCTAAGCACAAAAATTAATAATTCAGATAACTGCATTAATTAAGTAAGTGGTGATGTTATAAAATAAGTATCCGTAATTGTCCATTTCTTAAATTGAAGCAACGACTCCATTCTATATGCAAAAGTAGATAACTTCAATAAGCTATTCATGGTACTCAGTGACAATATGATTTATTCTTTGCAATTCAAACCGGCGGTCATAGCTCAATGGTCAAAGCGTTTGCTTTGCAAGCCAAAGGTCGTGGGTTCGATCCCCGGGGGAGGTTAAAAAAAAGAAGATTTTTAATCGATTTATGAGCTCTAATATAACCCCGGTTTGTGTGAATTTGATCCATCACCCGTAAAATGCCAGTCATAGCCTATTAATTAAAATTGGTGGAAGACGAAAGTCGTCCCGTGAAGACCACCCATTCATAGTAAATTCCTGTAATAATAAGTGATGATGCATGAATCTCGGGCTCTAGTCTATGACGTTGGCGGATCCAAAAACTCCACATGCAGCGTTTAGCCATATACACCATGGTAAGCGTCATAGAATTTCACAGATGAGACTTCAGAATTACTTTAACCATCTGTCGATATTCTCCTGTATGTGTTTAAATAAAAAAATCTAAAACTAGATATCACACGCTTTTATAGCTTTTACTAACCTTAAATAAAACCTCAGTTATCATTATATTTCATTTCATATCATTTCTGGAGCTTATACCAAAACTATGTAGTTATATTATTTTTATTAATTCTGATATAATCATGATTATCATTTTAATATAATAAAAATTTAAGTTTTAATATGAATTTTATAATAATATATAGTAATATATAAGATATAAAAAACAGTAGACCAAAATATATTCGATTCGGCTAACAATATAGGACTATATTGAAAAACATATGTAGTAGTGTGTCAAGGAAATCTTCTTTAATTCGTATCAAGTACATTTTGTATAGAATAAATATGTGATCCTCACGAATGACATAAATTTAATAATACCCATTTATAAACTGTAATTCCATGAAACTAATTGCAAATATCCGCGGTGCTATCTAATTTAAATAAATTATTACTAATTTTATTATTACGTAGACGATTAGCATAAATTATTTACGATACCTTCTTACAGAGTGGAACATTATTACATTATACGTATATGTTTATTCAATTACGATGATCATAAAAAATAAAACGTAAAAGCATAATTTTCTTTACAAACCTTTTACATGCGAGATCGAACAAAACAGAAACGTGACAAACAACTGACAATCGAATACGTCTAACAAATAATAAAACGTGCCACTGTGTTTTCAAATTGATGTAGATACCTATGAACCTATGATATTAATTTAGAATCAATAATATTATTGTTGTCAAAATGCTAGTTGTACATGATAACAATGACATAAATGACCAGTGTGATCGATATAAATATTAGAAAACAATACAAAACAATGCACGGTTTCAACATTACCTCTATTTATATGAAGAAAAAAAACATCTAGAAATAATAAAGGATGTGGAAATGGGTTCACTTTCACATTCAACATTTTCCCAATTTGAACAATCAAGTCCGGCTGCGAAGTTCATATAAAAAACCAATATTAAAATAGAATTGCCGAGAAAGTTATCCTTGTATTTTGAATTGTTATAAATATTTCATTTGTTTTTTCATATATTAAAATATCAGGTAGTAAGTTAAGTAGATAAACACTCGTGACTTACGTCTTATAAATTTAAAAATATGATAAGGCTGTAGTTTACAATTTAATAAGCATGTTTGAGTAATGATTTTTAACCTTTTTGTGAAAATATTGTAATGTGCAATGTGCACTACCGCTTGGTTAGAAAGTAAGTAGATAATTATACATATATATATAATCATTATTATTTTTATTTTTGCCGACGGTCAACGGCTCAATGGTCAAAGCGTTTGTTTTGCAAGCCAAAGGTCGTGGGTTCGATCCCCGACGGAGATTAAAAAAAAAAAAAAAATTATGAGCTCTAAAATACCCCCGGTTGGTGTGAATTAGATCCATCACCCGTAAAATGACAGTCATAGCCTGTTAATTAAAATTTGTGGTAGACGAAAGTCGTCCCGTGAAGACCACCCATTCATAGTAAATTCCTGTAATAATAAAGGATGATGCCTGAATCTCGGACTGTAGTCTATGAAGTTGGCGGGTCAACACTCCACGTGCAGCGTTTAGCCATATGCACCATGGTAAGCGTCTTAGAATTCCACAGATGAGACTTCAAAATTACTATCACCATCTTTCGGTATTCTCCTGTATGTCGTTACATAAAAATAAAATATATCAATTAATCCACATACCCTGTCTCCTAATTTTTTCATGGGATCGTTGTCTGGATCGCTAATAGCTGTTCCATCCAAACACAAAACAGCATCTGATATTCCATCAGACGTGTATCGACTTGACAAACTCTTGATTTCGATTTGCGAATCTAAAAATAAAATATTGCACTTTGATTACGTACATTGTATTAGTTATTCAAGTATTTAATAATATGTTTGTAAATATTAAAATCAATATATGTATAAAATCGCGTAGTTCAAGTACTTACATAGGGTGTTATCACTTTACTCTACGTGTGATAAAATCTAAGGCCAAACGTTACACTTATCATCAATTAAATCGTAAAAAAAAATGCGTACTGAAGCTCTGCGATGATTTTTTAGGTGATTGTGAAACATACTATGTTTTTTTTTAATTTAATGATAAAATATTCTAAAAATATTGAGAAATTCGTTGAATAAGCGTTAAAGATTTTCATTATATTTCCATTGATTATTTTTAGATAACTCACCTTTATTCATAATATTTTGAAGTTTTCGACCTACTCCCAATAATGCTTCAAACACAAACTTTTGCTTCTTGGCAGCGAATATTGGAGACAACAATGCTCTGGTGTTTTTCCACTCTTTTCCGTGAATAGAAAATAAACTGTAATATTAATAATACAAGTATTATTATAAATACACCAGAGTATCATTCAAGTGTAATGTAAATTCACCAGTATTTTCCGGAGTTACTTTGCAGTTTTTTCCAAGTTACATAATCGCACTTATGCATTCTCAAATTGGAATTCGCAAATATCTACTACAAAACCACCGGCAATCTCATACGAGTATATTAGTTGATTAGATTTTTTGTCAAAATAAAAATACGAAACAATTTATTTAAATAAGATTACTTTAGTTTGTCATTTTCCTAAATATTTAATAAATTATTATAAATGTGAAGTGCTTACCTTCTTGCAGCCATTGGATCAGTCTTATGTGATATCGTCAGTATACGATTACTAAAGTAATTGAAATCCTGTTTTAGTATTCTGTTGACTAAATTAAAATCGTTGATAACCAAGCATGGTTGGTCCGCCAAGAAAATTCCAATGTAAGGTTTGTCTTTGTGAGCCCTGAAATAGATGTCAAGTTTTTTTAACAAACTACTTTTTTGCTAAAAAAATATATATAAAATATTTTGTGTCTAGCTTAATCTTGTGTAAAAATGTTGGTCAATACGAGTCAATATTAATAGTAGTTTAACTATTTTTATGAGTAGCAAGGTATAATAAACAAATCTTCTCCTATATTATTGGTAATATAATGAAGTGTGATTAAAATAAAGATCAAATTGTATCAATTTAATTAACGAATGATTCAAATAATTTTTATAATTGTAAATATTATTCATTTTTAAAAAATAATATTCCGAATGTATTTCGCAATAGTTATATTAATCATCGATTTTTACAACATTAGCCACTGGAGACGTGACTTATTTGTAATATTTAATACTTAATTTTAAAAAAATGGTCATTCTATTTGAAATAATGTGTACAATAAATGTGTTGGCATTCAAAAGTACTATAAGAAGAGTTTCGCTGTATTTATTAATACATTTCAAAGATAATGTAGACTTAAAATTATGAATTTGAAAAAATAAAATACTTGGTGGTAAAAAAAATCTATTAATTTTGACACGCAATAAATGAATTTAATATTTAGGTATTTTATATTAAAGATTATACACTCACATATATATATTCTGCAAATATTCGCCGATGGAAAATTTCAAAAAAAAGATATCACCCAAGTTTCCAAAAAACGGTACCGGTTTTATAAAATCAATTCCACGGTCTTTCCAATGATTGAAATGCCTCGTAGCAAATAAATACGCACTTAAAATTAACGAACACAATAATATTAAAAAGGTAATCATTTTTATTTTTAATTGTTAGCAGACTGAACCAGAAGACTTAAGCTTCCTTTAGTTATTACAAGTGACTGGAGCAAAGGTTATCTGTTGCTTATATGCATTTTCTCGGTTCGTATATTAGTATTACATGTATGCGCTTATATAATGAGCAATGCAATAGGTGTCTTATACTGAAATGAAGCATTAGATTAATTTATTAGTACTGAGTCCTTACGTGCGATCATTGAATATAAAACACTTGAAGATCGTCCGTTTCAATAACAGTAAAAAGGTGAACTTATCAGGAAAATAATTCAAATTATTATTATTTTATAAATACCAATATAGGTCATTACATACTTTTGTACATTGTTAAATAAACATTGATAATTATTATAGTTTTAACATAAATTAACATATTTGTTGTAGGTAAATTCACAAGGTAAATTGTAAATACCTAATACACCGACAGTTTAGTCAGTTGATTAAACACTTTAACTTCATTTATTTGTACCATGGAATAATGTGTCTATTTTCCTTCATCCTTCTATGTTCTTACCTATAACTCTATCTCTTTTGTATCGAAGCATTTAATAAAAAAATATATCATTTTTTAGATGAAGTTTTTGAGTTTATTATTTTTAATAACTACGAGTATCATATTAATCAGTGGCGGCATAAGCACCCGGCGTCATTAACTTATTGATTATGCGCCCACCACGGCAGCCTCTGACGCCATGAGATATGCAGGGATATTTTTTAGAAGTCAATCAAGAGACGAAGGTGGGCCTAGCAGACAAGTTCTACGGATATAGTAGAAAAACATAAAAAAATATAACGGCAAAACTATATGGTAGATATTCGTGGTGACTATGTGGTCCAACTACAGAGCGTGTATTTGAAAAAAAAAAGTTATATTCAGGCAACAGAAGCTACTTGTCTAACTAATGGATTATATGGAAGTAAATATAACATGATCCCTGAGTACTCGTATTTGATTAAATAATTTAAATTTATTATATTTTTTAATGTTTCACATGTTTGTCCCACATAGCTCATGCAAACTTTCAGGGATATAAAGTTTTTAAATTTTATATGTTACCGAATTCTTGTAAATACAATTGATTTAGTATTTTTATTAATTTTAGAATATAGGTTTTCATACTTCGGCCTTCTATTGTATTATAAGTACCTACCTGCAAGTTTTATTTTCTTGTTATCAATTGACAATGTCAAATAAACAACTTTACCCTTTATTACTACCACAAAATCCGATATTGGTCGTGCATTTTGCTGCAGTTGTGCCCTGACGGGACTTATAAGTCGGATTTATAAAACTATGAAATAAACACTTATTCGTATAAAAAGAACCAGTAAAGTAAATACATTATTTCATAATTCAGTAAATAACTAAATATTTTGTTATGATTTCAACTAAATACTTGATATAACAAGTCATGGGTTTGTAAACCCGAGGTGCCTAAACCAACGGCTGACTATTTTCCTATATCCCTCTAGAGGTCTCCAAACTTCCTTCTCTCAACTTCTCCTGTCTTACAACACACGCATGAGTCTTTAATTACCGATATGGTTGCATTGTTGAAAATATGCATCTTTAAAACGCTTGTTAGTTAATAAACTTACAATATTCATGAGAGGCCTGATTTCAAGGGCTGGGGCTGAATAAAATTTATGTTTTTCGAAAACAATTATATAGTATATATATCTTAAATATTTACAACAAATGTGATGCGTTGGAGGAACATACGATGTAGGGAGACAGTTTTGTAAGTAGTTAGTCAAGGACAGTCGAAGCAAGCGGTAGAGTATTTGATCTATAATCTATTTTCTGGCAGCCCTACTGAAAAAAGTGTTTTTTTTCGTGAAAATTTTAGTTTAATCGATTGCAGGTCACCAATAATGTATGTTAAAAATATTTAAATAATTTAGTCATTATTAAAAGTAGTGTTTTATTTTTTTTTAAACACGTGTCGATGAAGTGGTTAAAAGGGAAATGGCAAGAATTAAGCGTCTTAAAACAGGAGCATACAAGCTAAAGGTAAGAAAACCTTGACACAAAGACCTTGACTATCCAGATTGAAGACTAAGCGAGGGGCCAAAAATTCAACTTTGTAAAAAAAATGTTGTAGAATCTTACAGATGCTAAGAACATAAACAGTTGTAGTAGCACTACAGAGAAAAATAACGTAAGCTCACAACATTAAATATCTATAAATATCTATCCATAATATAGAAACACATTAGTAGAGATAAGAAATCACTTTCAACTCATATTTACAAAATATTTTAAAGGCTACATAAATAAAAATAAATATAGGTGGTCAGTTATTTTAATCCATATGAGTAAACACACACAGAAGAGCAGAAGCAGCAGTTTTAGACCTTCAAAGGACTTTGATACTTACTAGTGGATGCTGCGTGTGGTAAGGATGTGTAGTAGTTGAGTGCATATAGGTATTGAAGAGAAAGCAAGAGTCCAATAATTTGCTCCTAGGATATTTCTTTTTCTTTACCTCCATCATAGCATTAGCAATGAATATAATTAACTTTTTTGGTGCTGAATAATGTCTCACAATCATAATCTTTTATAAATTTAACTTTATACCACTAATCGCAAAATAAAATAAATTTGAATATTAACCTTTAAACGCCCAGTGGTCCGATACGGGACCGCAAATTTGCGTCGTTCAATGCCCTAGCAGGCCAATGTTTGTAATGTTTCGTCGCACAATAGATTCTTCCATGAACTTACTATTATACTATTATTGCAAATTAATGTAATCCGATTGTGACATGAACCATAAGCACTTGTCCTGTATGGGACCGTAGGGCATTGAACAACGCAAATCTGCCGTTCCGTAAGGGACCACTGGGCGTTTAAAGGTTAATTAAGTAGTGAATCTGCATCATTATTAAACTCACTAACAAAATACATTGTTTTAATTTAAAAATAAAATTAAGGAAAGGGTTTTAAAGAAACAACCATGGTGCAATATAATATTTGTTTACTAAAAATAATTAGGATTCTTGAATAATTTACAAAGTAATTAACTAATTATAGTTCGTGCTCTTTATTTGGCATCACAAAACGTGTAAAAAAATACATTCATCAATACTTGCAACAGTTTGTCTATTTTGGAAAATTGTGACCAACAAAAACGTGTTTACAATGGAATGGCAAAGGTGCAATACACAATACATATTATTATGCGATGAAGATCTACTCAGCCGTCCTGAGCTTCCATGCCCCGATTCTGTATCTTAACCAGATGAGGCCCAAGTCCCGGCCCATCTGCAACCACGACCAAATAGGTGTTACTTTAGAGCCGTCTATTTCAGTCCAATATACAGCCACTTCGGAAATAGGAATCTTCAACCGTTGAGCGATGTAGAGTAGTTCCACATCAAAAGACCTTAAAACAACACAAAAAAATATATTTAAAGAATATGCTTTACTATGCCATAAAATAAAGTACAGTGGTACCTCGACATACGAGTTTAATTCATTCCGCGACCTTGCTCGTATTTCAAATTACTCGTATCTCAAAGCAAATTTCCCCATTGAAATTAATTGAACTGCCATTAATCCGTTCCAGCCCCCAAAATGTCACCCCAGTTATTTTTGTTACGTGTTTTTGAATAAGAAAAATGTATTTATAAATGACAAATATTGTATAAAAACATAATAAAAGAGAATGTAAAGAAATAAACTAGATTTATAAAGTACTACTTTCGCTAAACTTTCGTCACTGCTTTTCTCTTCGCTGGTCTTTGCTTTTTTCGCCACGCTTTTCTTACTTTCACCTGTAGGCTGTTTAAAAAAAACATGTGCAAGGAGGTCTGTTTCTTCCTCCCTTTCAGAATGTTCCGGAAATAAGTAAGACTAGTGTCATTAAATAGCTCCGATGCACGACCAGTTGCGACATTTTCTGGATGTTTCTTTTCCACGAACTGTGAAATTCTCTCCCACATTCTCAAGATCTCCTTTATCTCACTTGTTGAAATAACCTCCCTTCTCCTCTGGCTACTTGAAACCATTTTCTTGCAGAACCTCCGTTTGCTGCAGTGACTGTAACTCTTGTATCTCCTCGGTCGTCAGTTTCTGGGTGTGCTCCTTGACGAGCTCATTTACGTCTCATCCAGCTCCAAGCCCATGAATTTCCCCAGAGACTTGCTTTGACAGCGAGAGCAGACTGATACAGTTCATATGCAATCGGCCGGCCTGATAAGGCGATTGTTCGTATATCAAATTTTGTTTGTTTTTCAAAGCAAAAATTTGCTCGCTCGACAGCTCATATCTCAAAAAACTCGTATGTTGGGGCACTCGTATGTCAAGGTACCACTGTATACTCGTATGTTTATTATTTCTTTCCTATTGCCCTCTACCCTCACACTATTTCACTAACTACTCTATCTACTCTCCTTACCTAATTCTCTCTCCTCTATCTTTTGCTAATTCTTTTAGTCTACTTTCAATTTACTTCTCTTCCTTCTGCTTAAAACTCTTCCACTTGACATGTATCAACGTATGCCTGACAGTGATAAGGTTGTGTGCAGTTGAGACATTTTACGTATCATTTGATAGAAAACATCTTACCAAGTAAATAGTACGAGGAATAATTATAATATTAATATACAAGAAAATCTGGAAGTGGCAATGGGAGGCTGATATGTTACAGTGGACATCAGACTGTTGCTATGAGGATAAAACATATGGTATGTAAATTCATTACTTACCATCTCTCAACGTGCATGTTAAGAAAACATACATGAGCTGCTCTTCGGGTAAGAATTTTAAACCCACACTGAGTATCTCTAATGCCTCTAACGGCAAACAGCCAAACAAGAAAGTGGAAGCCATACATCAAGAAGGTCCTAAGAACAATAAAAAAAATAACGGTAAACATTTTCTGAAATAAAGAAGCCAATAAAAATAATAATCATACCTACGTGCAAAATAGCAATTTAACAAAAAAGGAATTTTAATTTTTATACTTTCACAGATAAAACGGCCTTCAACTTTTGGAATTCTACTTTGAAACTATTTTCTGTTTTGCACATTTTAAAAACCTATGAAATTTATTTTAATAAATAATTGATGAAACTGATAAGCTTCATACAATTGACTAAAAGTAAACAAAACAATTATGAATTATATTTTACAGTTTTATTTTAATTATCTAGTTAGTTACATATTTATATAATACCTGAATGTACTTCTGGATGCTATAGCATCATCTTGTAAATGTGCGCGAGAACCAATAACAATTGCTGATTTACCCGCCACCACATCTGGCTTTTTTAAGTAATCTTCATTGCATAATTTCTCTAAGCTGACTTCTAATTTTCTTAATTCAGAAAATTTGGTGGCGCCATCTGCATCAGCAAAAAGAATTAAGGCACCTCTCGAACTTAGAACACCCTAAAATTATAAAAAAAATTATTTGTGTTTTAATTTTTTCATGACCTTAATATGAGGAAATGTAAATTTATGAGTAAAATCCAGAAATATAAGTTTAAAAAAATAAGAATAATAACCTTTTGACATTTACAAGTATTTTTATTACAACACTATCCAGTCCGGTTACACGACATGTGTGTAATCGCCAGGCCGAACGTTAAAGGCGGGTGACACAACATGGCTGTGATCGTTCCGCCAACGCTTAGTTGCTGACTATGCACAGCTTGTGTTATGTTTTTTCAAACGTTAGTGGCCGATCACACAACATATGTGTTGCTTTTACTTTCGAGCATAATTCAGAGATCTCAAACCTTTTCAGTGAGGGTCATATTTAATTTTGCACATGTCGAAAGAAAATTGAAACGATCATTTTTGTAAAAAAAAAAATGTGAGCTTAGACTTTATCTCGCCTGTTATAATTATTATTTTTAAATTGGGAAAACGTTGATCGTTTTTTTCGATCATTTTTTCGATTGTATGCATTTAAATTTTATATGTTTGTTAGCAAAATAAGTATTTCCTAAAATATAAATGTTTTTTTTTAATTTTATTTTATATGCCAATGCAATATATTTTTGGTTAGAATTAGTTGACGATATACGCTGATGCTTTGTCCGATACTCCCGATGACGCCGAGGAGATCAAAGACAGCGATGATGATGGGGGATGGATACATATGAACAAATAAATATATGCGAATTTTTTTGTAAGCAATTCTTAAAAAAACAGTTGGCCTCCAGCGTAAGTTTAATCGCGTACTGCGCGGACTGGATAGTGTTAATTACAAAAGTGTAAGAAATATATCAAATGAAATGGTTTCTCTACCAGTCTAACTGCTCCTCCTTTTCCTCTATTTTCTATAAGGTCCAAAACTCTTATTTTCTCTGACCCATATTTTTCTGAATACTTTGTGGCTACCGAAACAGTTTGATCCCGACTTCCATCGCTAACCACAATAATTTCATACTTGAATGTTGGAGTACTTTTAACTTGTGATTCTAAGTATTCTATGCACTCATCGAGCATTGGAGGTACTGAAAAAATAAAAATAACATCACTTATATTAATAAATTTGATCAATTAATTTTAAATCGAAAGATTCAATGATCAACTGTATTAACTCGACGATCGCCGTAAGCGCAGCCGTGGGTGTTTCGCAATATTCGAAAGATGTATTTCAAAATTAATTCCGATTTTCTCATCATGATATCTATGAATATTTTAAAATGTTTTTAAACCAAAAATTATCGATATTTTTTGATAGTTTGGGAGATATTCATGTGTCAAGGGCTGACACTAAATAAAATTATAATCAAATTTAAGTTTTTTCGAAAACAATAATCAATTATATGGTATGTATATGTTAAATATTTACAACAAATGTGATGCGTTGGAGATACATACAATGTAGGGAGACAATTATGTAATATATTTAGTTACAAAAGGTTGATGAAAAATGTATACAACATTAAGTATAAACAAATGTATTTACATAGTCTTTGAAGAAGAGATAAGTAATCACTAAGTCATGTAGTCTTAATACCTTAATATAAATATATATTATCTAGTATTGAGATTGATTCATTATTTGAGAAGTTAAAATAATTGAACCTTTAAAAAGGATAATAACCTAAAACCGCATTGTTGAAATATTCACTTTGGTTAAATATAAAGTATTGTTACATGATTTGACATTAAAATTGACAAAATATTGTTGTATAATCATTACTCACATCTAACTTCTTCATCAAATGCAGGAACCACTACACTAAGGTTTAAAGAAGGCGGATTTGAAAAAGCCGGAAAAGGTGATTCTTTTCCTGTTTTTGAATCTTTATAATACTTTTCTTTATCATGCCTTAGTACTTTGGGGTATGGTTTTGTTAATATCAATAGTACCAAACATAGCTGAAAATATAACAAATTATGATAAAGCATTTTATGATATTTTATTGTTACCATTTACTAACATCCTTTCTGTTTTTTAAATAAAAGCATATTTTATAATTATATTACATAAATCAAGTTGATTACAAGTTAATAATAGTAATTTAACGTCAGGCAGTTTTTAACAAAGAAGAATATACTTGCACTTATTTAGTGTAATCATAAGAATAAATCATAAATGAATATAATGATAAAATCACTCTGTACAAACCAGTAAAAAGGCAGCAATTGCAAAGCATCCTCCATATATTATCACAGTGGTAATTTGTAAATAAAACATTGTGGCTATTATAGAGTGTAATGTTTATTAGTCAGACATAACCTGAGGGTGCTGAATGCCACGTCTGGGAACCCGGCGGTAGTCTGACAGTTGACAGATAGTGTTGCCCGATGTTTACTTTGGAATTGAAAATAGGTAACAATAAAAAAACGGACAAAAATCACAAAAAATAGAGAACCGCTCGCAATAAAAGTTATCACAAATATTGCACGTAAGAAATTAGCAAAGCGGAAATAATTTCACAAGAAAACACTCGTAATTAAAGTATTTCATATATAGGTAAATTAAAATTTTTGAGCTTATCAACAAATAGGTAAAATTTGGAATGGTTTTAAAAGATCAATTCATCTGTATAAAATAATAACTTCAATGCAACTCAAGAATCTTGGTACTAAATTAAATTTTACATTTACTATGTTCTCAAGCAAAATGCAATTTTTCACACATCTGTGCCACTTTTGATAGAAATGGTACCTACAGAAGATTTTTTTAACATTTGCGGACCTGATTTTATTTGAACCTAACCTAACATAAATCAACTTTTATATTTATCTAGATAAAAGTACAATAGTTGGCAGTTTTTTCAATTTTAATGATTTGAAATAATTGAAAATTACGAATAAAATGTATAAATGATTTTAATGAAGGTAAATGCGCCATTTAGTGTGAAAAATGCATCGTAAGATAAAACTAAAACATATTTCACTAATAAATATAGCATGATCATGTTTTTTTTTTTAATTTTTTGACTGTTTAAATACTTCAGTGAATCATGTAATGTTAAATCTACTGAGCTTTTTTAATGTCATACATTACAGCAAACATTTATCCAATATAATATAAACAACATTAAAAAGATAAGTTTATTTTTTACAATTTATTGACAAAATTATAGTAACATTATTCTTAGAATTGTGTGAGTGCCATAGTTATGTGACAATAAGTACAAAAATATCTCCTTCATCTGTATCGTCTTGAGAAGAAAACTCCAAGTTTTGTTCATCTGAATCTTCGTAAATATCATCTTGTTCAAAGTTTAGTGAACAACCATTTCTTCTACTAAAACAATCGAACCATCCGCCGGATGCTTTAAAATTATTACAACCCAAGTCTTTGGCAATTTGCAATGCTTTTTCTTGAAGCATTCGTCGAGTAACTCTGGTATTAGATGCTTTCATACTTTTGAGCCACGCTTCTGTGACATTATTTATGTTGTAATTATTTGTTTGGCGATTTGTCCTCGATAAGTGAACATTACACTCTTTGCTGAGTGATAAATACTCTTCTT
Source organism: Glossosoma conforme (assembly GCA_022606575.1). Classification (NCBI taxonomy): domain Eukaryota; kingdom Metazoa; phylum Arthropoda; class Insecta; order Trichoptera; family Glossosomatidae; genus Glossosoma; species Glossosoma conforme. The sequence goes on from JAGTXR010000137.1 coordinate 927,710, forward strand.
TTCTATGTTTTATCCTGTTAACGCATGTTTTACTAACACCGAATTTTAGAGCGGTCTTTCTCTCACTGTGCGTCTCTAAATAATGCAATAGCTCAAGTTTCTTCGATAATGATAATTCAATGTATTTTCTTTGAGACATTGTAAAACCAACTTTCTTGTAATATCGATAAAGCTTAAGCACTTGTTTTTGATGATACAAAATCATTCACTTCTGCTTCGAATAATTGAATGGTGTGATCACAAACAAATTCTAAGTCGGTCAAACCTTTTTTCAATATTTCAACTGCACTTCCTTGATAGGTTTGAATTCTGAAATGCATTTTAGTTTCGGCAGGATGTGGAACAGTGTAACCGCAGAACTGAACTTCAGGGCTGAAAACATTTTTATGATATTATAAGCCTTATACATACAATTCCTACAATCTCAGAAATATAAATTGTCAAGTAAAAATCATCTTATAGCACCATTCAATTCCTCTCAAATTTTAAAATAACAATATTAGTTAGTTTCGGTAATATAATTATGGATATTTGCTTTTAAGGTTAAATATAATAATTTTATTGAAATTCACTTTAGTTTTCACACAATGATTAAAGCATTTACATTTTAATTACTGAGTTAATAGCTACAATGTCCTCATATAAATAAGTTCATAAGCAGGAACAATGATTTGTATTTAACCAAAACATATAAAAATACACTACTGCCTAAAGAGTTTCTGTGGAAATTTATGTAAATAATACTTGGTTCTTAAATAAATAAACAATTACTATCTGGATATGATGCACTTCAGAGCATTGCCAAGTGTGTGTCCTTCATCTTGAAATACAAAAGTTCGGGTGCTTTGATTTCCATCTTCTTCTCCAGGCAACTAAAAAGTTGTAATATTATCAAGTTATAATATCAAAATGTAGGATACATTCAAATCATATTTGTATTATTAATTATAATTACCTCTGATATGAGCATTTTCAAGGCTTAAAAAAACTAAATCGTGTAATTAAACTAAGGACAATCCCGTAATTCTATTATAATATTTTGACTTCCACCATGTGTATTTTGACAGTCAATACATGGATGCTTTTTAAATATTTTTAGCCGCTGAATTTATATTGATAGGTACTTAACTAAATAAAAGTTGTTAGTCTTACAAACTAATCGTCAAATTTCTCATATATTTATAAATATTGAAAAAAAATCTAAAGTAGATATAATCAATTTACATATAAGACACTAGAAAAATAATTTTAATAAAGCGGAAAAAAAGCAATTGTTGATTGTCAAAGTTGGAAGATAAAAGAGTGAAGTTTGGGAAATTAACAAATTGAAGAGTGCTTAAATTTCAAATGATTCTGGATTCAAAATTATGAATGATGACGAAATAATTAATGATAAATCTGTTTCAGGAGAACACGATCGTGAAGACGAAGAAAAAAAATCGAGAAGGAAGATATTGGTACTAAACATTTTCACGCTTTTCAGCAGTAAGATGTACCCTTGAAGTGTTTTGAGAGTCATGAAGATTGTATTTCAGGACAAGTTATATGACTCAAGGGTATAAACGATTTGGCAGTTTCAAATAGAAAAGCTAGCTTGAGGCAGAAATTGTTTTTTGTATAATAACATATTTATAAATCTAAATTATTCGAACTGAATATACTTGTCTTTTCCTGTCAATTATATTTTTTCGATTACCCGGATTTATCCTTATTCGGACTACCTTCACCCCCAAATAGTCCCATAATCGAGGCTCTACAGCAGTGGTTCTCACCCTTTTTGAAGTCACGGTGCACTTTTGATCGTGGAAAAAAATGGCGGTGCACCAGAATCAAGAGGTCAAAAAAATATATGGAAATCATTTTTGTTAGATACTTATTTTAAAAAAATAGTTACCAACTAAATTACGTACAATTTATTTGACATATTTTCTTTTTAAGTTAAGTTATAGAAAAAAAATGTTTAATATTGAATATAAATTTACTTCGTCAATTTTTCTTTGAGATTTTTTTTTATATTTATACATGTTTTATTAAAATTATTTGTATTAAGATTTGAATGTGAATGTAATCTAGAAAGGGGGTCATTTCCTCCCGGCTCTTATCCACCCAAAATGACGTGCATGCTTAATAAAATTTAATTTATATTATCATTCAAAAATCAATCAATGGGATACCTGAGCTTGTTGGTTTATGCATATATCATAAATATTTGCTCGAATATTTGATATAGCTACCCTCAATTCATCGTCTAAATTTGTAAGTCTTTGTCGTTTTATATTTTTTATATTGGTTATTGTTGAGAAAACAAGCTAACATAAATATGATGTTGAAAATTGTAGCAAAATTTTTAGTGCCTTCATGTGAAGAACTAGATATTCATCTTGGACAGAAATCGTATGAAAATCCACAATACGGTGTATCAATTGTAGCAAATGAATTTCGTATCCAGTCATAATTTTCTATATTTAAAGAAGGAAAATAATGTGCGATATTTTGTTTTTTTTTTATAATAAAGTTAAATGATCTATTATCGCGGAAATAATTTCTTCGGGTATGTTTTCGTTGAGTGAAGGAAACATATCTATTTTTTTTCTTTTATTAGATTTTTCCAAATAGTTATTTTTTCCTAAATCCTGACAATTCGTCAATGGATGATAAATAATTTTCGTTTTTGCCTTGAATGGTTGTGTTAACGTTATTGAAGTAATTAAAAATATCTGTTTAAATATGCTACTTTAGTATACCAATTATTATTCTGAAGACATTTAACAAAATCATCCATACCTTCATTTCTAAAAACGATTAATAACTCATTCTTAAGTGCTATGAATCTAGAAATAACTTCACCCCTAGAAAACTACCTGACTTCAGTGGGAAAAACCAAAGACTCATATTTAGCTTCCATAGAAATGCAAAGTTTTTTAAATATGTGTGTTTTTAAAGGTAATTGATCTTGTGAAATTCACCATATTTACAATTTGATCTAGTACAGGTTTTAGTGGCGCTGGTAACGTTTTCGACACTAAAGATTATCTATGTAAAAAACAGTGTGTAGATATAATATTAGGGTTTCTTTTCTTTGCAAGGGTAACAAATCCTTTAATTGAGCCAACCATTGAAGGAGCACCATATGTACAAATTCCTACACATGACTCCCACGATATTTTAAGTTGTTCTAAATATACAGAAATATAATCAAAAACATATTGTCCAGTCGTATGCTCGGTAAGTTCTTTGCAGTTAAGATATTAACTCACTATTTTATTTTCGATTATGAAACGAACGAACCCTAGTAATTGTGCCTTACTGCTAATTTCAGTCGATTCGTCGACTTGTAAAGCAAAATGTCGTTTGAAAAGTTTATCAGTAACTGCTTTTCCAATATCATCCGACATCTTTAAAATTCTTCTTTTCATTGTATCGTTTGAAACAGGAATTTTCATTATTTTATTTTTTGTTTCATCACCAAACATAATTTTTCTACTTCACACATGCAGGTAAAATAAGAGACTCTGCTATAGTATGTGGTTTTAATTGTATAGCGATCAATTCAGCAATCCCGTATGACACCAGTAGTGCCTTATCGGAATTTTAACAGTTTTCTCAAAATATTTCGCTTATTTTTTTTGCATGCTTAACAATCTTTCAAAGTAATCTTTACTTTTGGATGTAAGATCGGCGTGCTTCGTAATGAAGTGGCTATTTAACTTGTCGAGATGCATCGCGCTATTGGAGTTTTTCTCCTCATACGACACATAGTGTAATGTGATATCCTTCTTCATTGATGCTAGTAAAACCGAAACGTAAATATTCTTCAGAATACTGTCTGCTGAATACATCTATATCGAATCTACAGAATACTGATTAATTTTTCTGATTTTACTGGGTATATTTTCTTTTGTATTAGACGTATGATGTCTAATAATATCGTCATTACTTCTTCCACTTGTACTCCTCTCTGTGTCATTAATATTTTGGTCTGATTCACGATTTCGTTTGATTTTTTTTTTTACCCATTTTTCTCGCAGTGCACCTGCAACAAGCTCGCGGAGCACCGGTTGAGAACCACTGCTCTACAGTCTACCATATAAGGATTATACTATTTTCTATTGCACAATAGACTAGAATAGAGGATGTACATGTGTCGTCACTTACTATTGTAATGATATCTACCGCAGAGTTCAAGCACACAGCTTACAATAAAGAAATCTTCATCGCCACCTACGACCCTGCTACAAAAACTCAGTTTAATCTGCAGGAAAACCGCTGTTAAAACCGATAAATTGTGTTATCTATTCATATCACGACATATATAACAAGATATGTCAAATTGAAGAAAACAATTTAAATCTTGTATGCAGACTTGTACATAGAAAATCACAGTTTCTACCTAAATTTTTCTTTCTTCTTTGGCTTTCAAAGTAAGAAAGTAGGAAATTGCTAATTACTTAAGTTGACAAATGATTTATTAAAAAATATATGTATAAATAATTGATAAATATTAATTAAATATTTGTTAAATTGAATACAATTTCTATGTAGGCTTATTTTTTACATAGAATAAAATATTTTAGAACAATTCGCATCCCCATAATACTGTATAGGAAAGTCTCTTTGACTGTCAGCTTTACTTACTATACACAACTACATTATACTCTCCATTAGCTTCTGTGACCTAGTATAATAATCATGTTTGTTGGGCTGATTTTTTAAATATCAATTTAAAACCAATATCTAACAAATCAAATAATTAATTTGAAAGGTTATATTTTACTAAGAACAGGCCGCTAAGTGCCTCACTTCGATTATATTAAAAAAAAAAATAGTTAGCAAATAAATAAGCTTTCACAAGCTTTCACGATCTAACATTCTTTTCCTAAGATTAAGGCTACTAAGGGACTGCGAACAAAATTTGAAAACATCTTCATAAAAATTCCAGTAGAATGCAAGCATCCTCCACGATATGAGAATAGAGATTTACATCAGTCCTAAACAGTGAACTCTTCTGTAAATTTTTCATAAGATTGGATGATTAGCGAGACACTTGAGACCTACACCTAATAGTCCTTAGAGGCGGTTCAAATTTATGAAGCCCTTCCTGTATTGTCCTTTTTAATTTGTGTATTTTTAAAATAACTTATGTTTAAGAAAAGCTTGTGTAGTGAAATCCTAACAAAATAATTAATAATCAAATGGATTTTCTTCCCCAAAGTTAAGTTCCATACTACAATAAACTTTTGTACAAAAAACAAGATTGGGATTATTTAAATAAAAACAATCATATAAGATTTCGGTGCATTTATTAAGTCATTGTTACCAGTTTAAGGATTTTCAGTAAACCTAACACTGGGCTTCATAGGCTTGGCCAAATACTCGGCGTATTCTTGGTAGGGGGTCTTGCCCAGAGGAATGTCCTTCCACAGATCAGGAGTGAGGAAGGCATAGGTCTTGGCAATGGCAGCATAGGTAGCCTTGGCGAAGTTGCCCAGAGTTGCGGTGGAGCCACGAGCTGAAGTGTAGCAATCCTCAATACCAGACATCTGCAGCAGCTTCTTGGGGACAGGGCCAGACACAATGCCAGTACCACGGGGAGCCGGAATGAGACGCACAGAAACAGAACCGCACTTTCCGGTCACCTTGAATTAAAAATGAAATAATTATTAATGGTTGAAGAAGATTTAGAAAATTAATTATCTGAATCATTATAATCAGACGCATAAAACTGACATCGAGCTTATAGCTCTCCAGTGGAAACCACGAATGTATAAAAAATTGTATCATCATGAAATTGCGATCAATATGCAATACTATTAAGGAAAATTAACATTTCTTGAATGCAGATCAATGGATTACAGTAGAAATTAAATAAATACCTTGCAGGGAACAGTATGCGGCTTTCCGATTTTGTTGCCCCAGTATCCTCGGCGGACAGGCACCACGGACAGCTTAGCGAGGATGATGGCTCCGCGAATAGCAGTGGCCACTTCCTTGCTGCACTTGACGCCGAGACCGATGTGTCCCTTGCTGTCTCCAATAGCCACGAAAGCCTTGAAGCGGGTCCTCTGACCGGCACGGGTCTGCTTCTGTACGGGCATGATCTTCAGAACTTCGTCCTTAAGTTCAGTTCCGCCGATGAAGAAGTCGATGATTTCAGACTCTTTAATCGGCAGTGAGAACAGGTAGATCTCCTCCAACTTGGAAATCTTGCCGTCACGAACTAGGCGCCCCAGCTTGGTCACGGGCACCCATTCCTTCTGGTCTTCTTTTCCGCGTCCACGGCCTCTACCACGACCGCGTCCACGGCCCCTGGGTCCTCCCCGGCCACCGCGGTCTCCACCACGAGCACCGAAACCTCCGCGAAATCCACCTCGTCCAGCGGCAGGAGCTGCGTCCGCCATTCTGTAGAAATAACCATTTTGAAAACACCGACGCGCCACAAAACAATCTCATATAATTTAATCGATATAGATCAGACGTAAGCTGCCGTCACTGAATAAATTCTCCGGTGGAAACCGCGAATGTTTAGAAAGCTGTATCATCATGTAAGCGTGGATACACGTGTTCGAACAATATGGCGTCCCAACCTAAAATTACAGATCGGGTATAATCAAGCCATTTATTGCTCATCACTCGTATCACAAGACGAATATAATGTAACCAAAATAGTTAGTGTGCATTAAATAGATTTAGAACCGATTCAGACTACAAAATATGATAAAATACACTTACGCAGATCAAGGTAATGATACGATGAGCAGCGGAAATGGAATAAGACTCTAACATGGCCGGCTGATACTTATATAAAGACTAAATGGATACGTTCAAATTGGGCTGCGTCTACACAAAATAACTTTATGGTACCTTTCACATTGTTCTAAGGTTTTTTTAAATAAATTATTGAATCTATTTTTTAGTAAATTAAAATATTTTTAAACTCATAAAAGTAAGGAAAGACTATTTTTATAAAACCAAACAGATTGACAAAATATTTTATTTTTTTAACAAAAATATTTTTTCAATTTTGCAAATGTTTTTCTACAAAAGTGATTAATTAATAGATTTTTTTAAACAAATAATGATTTATTTTATGAACACTAAAATTCTCAAGAAACATTTTTAAAAACTGGTTGATGTCATACATACAAATGTATATGTACTGTGTAATGATGCATTTATTAAAAGTTCTAAAAATTTGTTTTAAATAAAGTTTTTGCAATTTATATTACAAATGGAAAATATTTAATCTTAAAAAATACTTTATACAGTTGCTAAATATTCAGTGATACTTTTTAATATTTTGATGACGCTTACATTCTTAAAATTTATAATTCAAATTATTTATTTTTGAACATAAATCATACTGAAGTAGAAATATTCGATAAGTGGAAATAAAATAAAAGTTTTTGGATTATGCAATACTCTATGCCATTGTATTATATTACGAATAAGACTTGAACATATAGCCACTGAGGACATATTACGTAATAAAATAGCAACAATTAGTAATAAAATATGGAATCCTACTATTATAATAAATGGTGAAATAAAACTTCAACACTCGGAGAATTTTATTTGTATGATTAATTAAATGAAATAAAATGGGGTATATTAAATTAAATACAATAAACGCAAACAATAAATACGGAACTGATAATCAAAAACTTCTGGATTGCCATTTCATTTTGAATTATGTACCTGTATTTCTTTTTGATATTCAGTCTGAAGCACTTGTTTTTCACTTTATATCGATATGACAAATAAATCCTATATTTAATATATTAACATTTCTTATAATAACATTTATAATTTGATATTATTCTCAAGTTACCAAAAGAACACCTGTTGCCCTGTCACTAGTGGGTATCCCTTCACCAGTGTTGCCCGCAAGCACTGTGAGGGGTTTGTATTTGTTTCTATGTCAAAATCGAATGTGGTATTCTGTACTTCCGCCCGGCCTGCCAGTTCAACCGAGAAATGTCCAAATATCCAAATTAATGGTCGTTCGCTGCATTGTGTAGGCGGTATAAAAAAACTAGCCGAGTGCCTAGTCTTCTCCCATCAAATGGTGAGTATTCTTTGAGCATCAAACGAAACCGTCGAACCTTATTTCGGCAGTCCAAATATGCCTTGTTTTTTTTTAAAGCAGCAGCGCTTATGTCAAATATTTAAACATTATAATTTTTTGACGTTTACAATTATGAGTATTCTGGATTAGTGGAGTTTTGTTTTCCAGGCTTAGTGAATCGTGGCCATGGCTGGTGCAGGGCAAGATGAGAAAGGGGAGGACGTTATACGCCAGGGGATGATGACTAAACGTTCCCAAAATAAGAAGCGTTTCACTCCAGTGAATTATAAACAAAGATGGTTCATTCTGACTCGGAAGGCGCTAACATATTATGACATGGATGGAGAGGTATGTACAAAAATATTTATCTTAAGTTTATCCTCAAACTTGAAAGTTTTAAATTCCAATAATTTAAGTGATTTGTATGCAACTGTCATGAAGAGTGACTTGATAACATCCCCCTTTCACTAAAATATATATATATATATATTTGGTCTCTAACTTAAATGTATATTTATAAAAGTCAACAGGCTAATATTTTACAATAGTTTTATGTAGATGCTAATTATGATCATAAAACATAACAAACAATTGTATTGGTTGTATTTATATCACAGGTTAGGAAATAAACAAATCTTATTCAAATATTTCAAAAGTATATCTTCTTCTTCGTAGTATCAATCCGGTGGATTGGTTTGCAGCAACAGAATCTTGCATCTCGATCTCCATTCCTCTCGGTCCTCTGCAACCCTTTTCAGCTCAGCATAAGCACTACAATTCATGTCCTCGAATACTTGCTGCAAATACTCCCGTCTGGGGCGCCCTCTACAGTTTCTACCCTCAACCATCCCCTCCACAATATCGTGAAGAAGACCATCGTGGCGCATGATGTAACCAATCCATCGGGCTCGCCTCTCTGAGATGGTTCTTATTAGTTGCCTATCTTCCTTGATTCTTCTGAGAACCTCATTGTTCGTGACGTGGTCTCCAGGAAATTCCGAGAATTCTTCTGTACGACCACATCTCAAAGGCCTCTAGTCTTTTTTTATCACTTTCAGATAAGCACCATGTCTCACAGCCGTACATTAAGATGCTCCAAACAAGTGTTTTGGCAAGTTGCTTGCGGAGCCCTAAAGAAATATTCATTGACTCAAGAATTTTTGCTTTTTTATTGAAAGCTAGCCTTGATATAAAAAGTATATAAGAACATACAAACAATTGTACGCAATAATGAAATTTATTTTGATTAAACTATTAATTTTATACTTTCTCAAAACTTTGCCTTCTTGAAGTCTTTATCACATAATCGTTTAGGCTAAAAATATTTCTTGCTTAAACCATTGGAATTTGTAAACTCATATTTGTGCTTAACCCACACGGGGAAATTTAGCTTAATATTACAGCTTTATTTTACTGTTGTAATGTTTAAAATTAACTTACTATATCACTGAATATAAAATATGTTGCATTATATACATCTGATGTATTTGTTTATTAAAAAATCAGTCTATATTAATATAATTGCTCACAAGTCTATCAAAGGTGTTGCATCTAAAAGATTAAAATTTTGATAATTGGTGGAATATAAATTTTAAACATAATGATTTTAAACATTGTTTGAATAGTTAGTTAACTTTATTATGTATAATGTAATTTTTGTCTGAAACAGTTGATGATTTCATGACTTTCTTATGAATTTTATAAAGCAACCAAGCTTTTGAGTTATTTTAATGATTTTGTTAAACAATGATATCTTTTTGTAGTGGGCATTAATATATTTTTATGATTTGCCTCAACAAATTAACAATAGACGTTCCCAATCATATACAAATATTGCTGTTTATCGAGATAGGTCGAATTATGTTTGACACAAATTAAATACAGTGAAACCTCTATCTATCGTTCCTCGAATAATCGTTTTCCCGGATGTGTCGTTTATTTCTTCTAGTCCAAATTCATTTTATACAAAAATAGATCGCATCGATCGTTTCTCTATCCACCATTTTACCGCATTCATCGTTTGAATTACGCTATGTATTTGTTATATTTTGTCTGTGTTTTAACGGCGCCAGACGGCACTTGTTACGATGCGCGAAACTTTCGAGAGAGAAAGAGAGAATAAGAACCCGCACAGATGGAGGCAGTTTACGCGCGTTTTTCTGCTCGCGCTTGCGTTCATCCGTCCATAGAAGTTTTGTAACCACTTCTCAACCACTGCGCGGGCTGTGCAATTTGCCGCCGTCAGTCGCTAGTTGTCGTCAGATACCCCAACATAGTGGAGTGTGTGCAGTTATCCTAGGCTAAGCTTTAAAACTAACTTCGAAATGATTTTTGAAAATGATAAATGAAATGATTTTTACTGTTGACTTGCGGAAATAAAACAGTAAAAAAACAAATGTCGATGAAAGATTATTTACAAAGTAATAAACTTTAATATTTTTTTGGTACTGTTTAGCTTTGTATTTTTTAAAATAAATACACACATTTCTTTACATCTAAAACTTGTTTTCTTCTTATAATTTCAATCTACCAATGGTTATGCAGATTGGGAGGACGGTATCTTTACTTGATCGTATCTCCTTGCGTTTTATCCTCTTAATCCCGCATTCATTGTTTTCCCGCATTCATAGTTTATTTCAATAGGTCCCTTTAAAAACGATAGATAGAGGTTTCACTGTAATATATTTTAATATGTATCAATTTAATAGGACGATTTCATGGCAACATTATTATAATCTTTCAGCCGTGATTTTTAAGTTTAAAAATATCTTAATCAGAAATGGAGTTCATACTCCCAGTTCCGGTTACATTTTACAATAGGCATTACCTAATGTTTCTTTTGTCACGTATTTCTTATCTTTGTGTAAACATTTCTTATTAAGCATATATTATTGAGCTTGCTTAATTGTTCAACAACTATGTTTACAGTTTTGTTAATGTTAAATACTTCTTTTACTTAATTTTCTTTTTTAAAGCAAGGGAACCTATCTATAGCCTAGTGCTTTTTCTCAAATGGTATGTTCATGACAGTAGGCGCCTTTTTCTGATTCTAATTAGATCTTTTGTTGAACTTATTATTAGTACTCTCATTTATTTAATGATGTACATTAAATAAAACAGGTAAAAATTAATTTTATTAATATTTTTGAGGAATTTTATAGGTTTCTAAATATTTTTTATATCGTATATTTAACATTTATAAAAATATAAGATGCCCCACAGTTTTTTTTAAATAAGGGTTTAAAAATTGGAAATTGTATTTTATGATAATTGGACCTGGTTAATAATACTGGTTTTCAATTTCTGTAGCGAAGATTTAATTTATATTTAAAAACTTAATTTCTTCTGTAAAAATGTCAACATAAACCATTATTTACATATAAATCAATTATAAACAATGTATAATAAAAAGGGTGTCATTTTTCCAATAAACTTTTCACCTCACACACATTCCACGTATTGTTGATCTATGAACGTCTTCCATTTATTGGTCAGTCTTAAATAATATATTTTTTTTCCCTCTTTACCTTTTCATTAAGAAGTTATACTGCATCCGTAGTTTTTTTATGGTCCTCTTTTCAATCTGACATTATACTTTTCACAAGTTTTATACAGTAAACAAATTTATAAGTCTGTATTTGAAAATGCTACTATTAGATTTGAGTATGTTTATTACGTACTCATTTTATTATATATTTATTGTATAAACTGTATAAAAAATAAATCCCTCATCTCCATTTCCACATTATAAGGTTTCTAGCAGCAACTTATTTTTATACAATACATAGGAGGTGTGTTATTATACTTAAATTATTTTCCAAAAAAATATATATAATTTTTATGGTTTTACGCCTTTTTAGAAAATGATTCTTTCTAAATATAATAGTAACTCATTTACGTATTTTTTTGATATATGATGTTTTCTCACAGTGGTTTATTCGACCCTATTCGCAATTACACCTGTTCTTTTTACACGGCTTTCAAATAAGTTGTTTTTAAATAATGAAACCTAGTTCCCATTCTCATCTCTCTTTATGCTATTTTGATTCCTAATTCGAGACTTATGGTCATTATGAACCGTCTCCGGGAACAACTATCAGCAACCAGGTATATCTTCAAGTAGGCACCTTATACCAGAGCACCACAGAACACATTCTGCAGTTGATGGTCTTTCTTATATGAAACTTAACTTATTTACTATATTATTACATATTGCATCATTGTACAAAAAGAGTATCAAGTGTTCTCAAGCTCCGTTTTTCTTGTTTATTTTTATTAATTATCTTATAGATGTTATGTTTTAATTATACTTATCACCACCCGCAATACTTTTGTATTTTATAATATGTATTCAAGCATTATACTATTTTCTGTGTATTTCAAACAGCAACAGAAAATAAATATTGGTATGTTGGTAATTATTTATTGTGACCGACAATGGTTCCGAGTAATAATGATTGTCGAATAATACACATTTATTTTGCTCTTAATTTTATTCACCTGGGTAAAGTTAGAATTGACTTAATTAATAAATATTATGTTCAATATTTATGTGGTATTGATATAATATTGACATTTTTTTTTGCTTAAAATGGCTTTTAAACCAACACACTTATTTGTTACTTGTAGTGAAAAGAAAATGGTTACTGTTGACATGTTGTACAGCTGTTTTATTTTGTTTTCATGCCACTTTTAGTGAAGGAATATAACCAAAAAATTGAAAAAGGTAAGCACATACTCCATAATAATTAAACAACCATGAATTTATATTTTTAATTTAATTAATGTATATTTTAGTGGTTATTATTTTTTTATTTAAACATGTGGAAACTTAAATTTTGGACAGTAAGAGTCTTAATTCAGTTTTGTTTCATTAACATTGTGGACATAATTTTGGTGTGTAAATTATACTATTGGATTAAGACATAGATAAACCTTAAAAAATAACAAATTTGTTGGGTAAAGTAGCAGTGTTTCCCAACATTTTCTCATCTACGACACAACAAAGTTCTTACCTTGTATACCGCGGCACACCAAAAGCCAAAATAATATATATTGATTTCATAAATTTTAAAATATTTTAAATTTTTAATTACATCTGGAACTTCTACAAAGCATACTACGTAGTTGTCTGTCTACTGTAGGTGATAAGGGCGAGTGCTGGAGGACCGTTGTAAAATTATTTAGTTATAATATTGCCTTATTTTATCGCGGCACAACTGCATCGGCTCGTGGCAAATCAGTGTGCCGTGGCACACTGGGCTAAAGTGTACTTCAAAAACCACTTGTAATTGTAGTTGCAGAAGTATTATTAGCAAAATAATTAAAGCTTAATAAAAATAATGAAGCTAACTCCGAATACTATTACAAATTGTATTTTACAAATTAATATTCGTTATTAAATACAACATATTTAATAACAAATACAGTTATTAGGCATGGATAGCATTAAGAATAACAAGTAGTAACAAAGTATTCTTCCTCATGTTACCAGTGTTTAAGTCTAGAAATGTCCATGGAAAGATGAAATCACACTGAATAAATGTTTATCAGAACATAATTGTATCTGTGTGAGAATAGACCAAATAGACTACTTAAGCTGAGATGGTATTAACATGTGCAAAGAATGTCATCTTCATGTGTATCATGAAGAGTTTTTTTATGGGTATTAAGAAAAAAAAGTCATTAGAACGAGGATGATGTAAAAAGTGTGCATCCCAACATCCAGATGTGTCCTAAGGGAAGTTTGCAATGGATGACAGAATGAGTTAGAGGGTCATGAGATACGAGCTGTAGTATTTTTTAAGTAGAAAAAGTGTGTGGCAAAAGTATTAGAGCTTGATAGAAACCCTTATCAATAAATACGCGTAAACATATTTATAAAAATATTGTACAGAATCGTGTCTTGTTGTTTTTGAAATGGCAGTATTTTCGAGAGTGCTACCTAGTGAGAAAATCTTAGCAAATTTCATTAGAAAATAATATTTTTATCTATTTTATTGATTGATAATTCTTGGTGGAATTTGAACAATTTCATGTTTGGTTTAGAAGAAAGTCATTCTCATGTTTGAGATAAATTGAAATATTTATTTCTTTTACATAATTGGATAAAATACTTTTAATTTTTATTAAACGAAATCGTATTTTTATTCTATGAAAATATTTTTTCGTGGAATTCCTTAAGTAGGGAAGCATATCGTGCACCTTTGGGCTTGATTAATTTTTTTGCCTTTGCGATTAATGCAGTGGCGTTTTCGATTTTTACCGTGAAAATAAAGTAAGCATAGTCGTAAGGTAGATGTGAAGATTTGGTAGGCTGGCAATATCGACAGCCGGCACCCCCTGGCCGTCAATATCAGTCTGCTTTTGCGCGCGCCGGTCTGCGCCCTCGTCCGTCGCTCGCCGCCCGCAGTGCACCGCCGCCTGCCGGGGTCGATAGACGCGCCGCCCTCACGGAAGCCCTCCGCCCCCACCCCAAGTGGGCGTGAACCCATCCCATCCTCCCTGCCGAGGTCCGGCCGCGAATCGCCGTCGTCTGTCGCCGCGAGAAACGCATTAAAACACACAAGAAGCCGGCAAGCCGCCCTTGCGCATTTTCAACGGAACTTTTCCTGTAACGGAAAAGCGGCACGCTTCCTGATTTCTATCGCTAGAAAGGTATTTTACGTCTACGTGTATTTCGTTTTTTTGTTTATGGCTTGTTTGATTGGTCACTTAATCGTGATGAATTATATTTTTGTTGTTTTATTTAAAAAAAAAAAACATTTCAAGCCTTTTATCAATGAAAATAAGCAAATTAATGTATTATTTTAATTTTGTCAAATGAATCATAATTAATCAACGTAATTTATGAAAATATTTCGTGTGCCTGTATTGCTCAGGAAGACTTTGCATGCGAATATATTTGAAGTATTTAATTTTGTAAAATACCGGTAGGGAGATATATGTGCTTAAAATAATTTATTAAAAATAAGATGATGTGAACTATTACCTATATTGTTAACCTAGTGCCAAACGCATAGAAAATGCATGGAACATATATTAGATCCTCGTATTAATTTATGAAGACCATGTAAAAATGTGCAGTTTTTTTCGTTTTACGAGAAATAATACGAGTGCCGTTATTTATTTCGTACACGTGGTTAAAATTTAAAAATCATGATTAAAAAACTTTTTTCCTCCTTTATGTTATGTTCTGAAAAACTTTTTAAATCTCCGTTATAAACGTGAAGAAGTATTCTTACAAAAAACTTGCTGAAATCGTAACCTTAAATGTATTCATTTTATGTACTGTAAATATACATATACGTACGCGTTGTGCGTGTGTATAAAAAATACTGTGTTTAGAAGGCTTTTAAAAACTTTTGAAGTAATGCCCTGAGCCTTCGTACAGATCAAAAATTCCAACCTTTTTAAGAAACTTAGACTTTAACCACTAAAGTAAGAAGTTTCCAATAAGTATGGCAAATAAACTTTATTTTTTAAGCGGCTTTTGCAAGTTATTTTTATGTACATAATAAAAAATGTATTAAATTCGTTGAACATTAAATATATGTACTCGTAGTATAACGCTATTCGTTATTATGAATGTAATAACTAAATTACGCAAACGAAAAACGATGTTCATCTTATTAGTTCGTATTTTTCCGGTCAGTTTTTTTTTTGTTAGTACATATCCAAAAAATCATTATTTTTAGCATTATTTAACATATTATTTGTAGTAATATTAACCCAAATTAACTTAACCTCAACCACCTAACCATATTAAACCTGTCTTAAAATAAAAATAATGATTTGTTTTCTATTCTGACCAAATATTGATTGCTATTCTGAGCAGAAATTTATTCAAATTCTAACCATTTATTTTTTTGCTGTCCATTTTCATATCCAGTTAGCATGAGATTTTTTCTAATCTAATTTGATTTTGAAAATTACGAGTATCATGAAAAAAACTACAGCATATTATCCAAGTTCACGTGGTCCTGTGTAATATTTCGTAACCAGGTACCACATGTTAAATAACACTTCTTTTAAATTTAGGTTTTTAATAAATTGATTTATTTTTAGACAAATAATGAATCAGCTTCTTTAGTTTACAGTGTTCACACTGATACATTAGTTTCTTTCTGAAATAATATTTGAACATTTTTTTTTGACTCACATGAAAATTGTGGATTTGATTAATATCAGATTTCAATATTTGACTTGTGTATTTAAACGTTTTTCACATAGGATTTTAGATATTCAGCTCTCTCACAAACTGTGACAGTAGGAGAGGTTCCTACACTTCCCTCATGCTAGACTAGAAGGAAGATGAAGGACCAACGGTCCTAGATAATGTTTATTTTGTGATATAGTGCTCTTGAAACAGCAGGTCTTCTAAAATTAACCGTGTGCATTTATCGTACGTATTCAGAGCTGGGTAGACAATCACTAGTTATCGAAGTAAACTTTTTGTTTGTCAATGAGTTTTTATAATCTCAAAAACTCTATTTAACTTATCTCATTTCGAAAACTTATTTTATCTCAGCTTCAACATCTCCGTTAACAAACGAGTACATTCGTTAATCGTTAACAATCCAATAAGATTATAAAACGTGAAGGTTTCTTAGCTCATTTTTTTTTAATAAGGACGTTTTTCTTTCTCATGTTGCATTTGGCAAAATCTTTATCGGACATATTTTATTTATATAAACTGTAACGAATATTTTTAAATTTCTGTTACATTTTCCACTTCAACTTCACAAAGCATATTTTTAAATTGAAATTCAATTAAGTTAAATTTTTGATTAGCTCTTCCGATCTTGGATAGTTCATACGAATATGATACTTAGAAATTGGAATTTAAACGATTTACCAGAAAATGTTCCCGGTCGGTCTTGAGTTGTTAATTCGCGCATTCGATGCAATTATTTATTTGAATAGCAGTTGTCGTAGTGTTGATGTTGTTCACCATCGTCAGTAGATAGTATCCCTCTACTATTTTCTTAAACCTCGGTTTAGTTAAGACCAATCGAACAACTGACTGACAATTTTACTCGTTTACTTTCTTACTCGTCCAGATTAGATGGTCGGCTCCAATCAAATTTTCTTTGTGCACCGAATTAAAAATGAGCGGGGATATAATAAGCAATCGTTTGTTTTAAACCGAGATATACGTGTCCCGCTAGAGTTTATCAGAGAGATCACCTTCGTAAAGGAGCTTTTAGACCAAACAAACATAAAACCAGAGAGAGAATGAAATAATGTATAGTAAGTGTACACAATTTTCTTAGAACATGTTAAACCTACGGCGTTTATTCCGAATTCTTAAGAAATTAGCACAAAACTTAGATAGCAATGCTAGAATGCGGATTATGTATTTATACCAAGCGTTCATCATCATTTCATATCCTTTATGTCAGCTCTGAGCTGCTCCTAGTTTATTTGACGTACAGTTCAAAACGGCGAGTTTGGGGCTTGATGAAATGTCTGCTGTGGTGTACGCTCTTTAGCGGTATCCGAAGAAAATGTTTCATTACCATCAGCCTGTGCCCGTCCACTGTTGAACGTAGGCTTCTCGCATGAGTCTGCATCCTCTTCGATCCTCCGCCTTCAGGCTACTCCCGTTATTTTTCTGATTTCGTCAGTCCATCTTGTAGGGAGTCGGCCAACGCTTCGTTTGCCAGTTCTTGGGCGCCACTCTTAACTCTTTTCTTCCGCGTCAACCGTCGTCTCGTAGACGGATCTTCTGCCTATTGAGACTTGACTATTCGTTAGGTAGTCTCCACTACTTGAGTTATTCTTCGGATATCCTCGTTTCGGATTCTATCTTTTAGAGACACTCCGAGCATGGATCTCTCCATAGTATGTTGGGGTGACCTTTATTTTATGGGCAAGACTTGTGCTAGATTGCACGTCTCTGCGCCATAAGTTAAATACAGGTAGGATGCATTGGTTGAACGCCTTAATTTTTAGACAATTTGGAAATTTTCGCTTTAAAAATGTACTATGTTTTCCAAATGCTGCCCATCCCAGATGAATACGCCTGTCGATTTCTTTTGAGAAGTTATTTCGCCCTAGTTGGATTACTTGTCCCAGACGAGTATATTCATTTACAACCTTGATTTGTGTACTTCCATATTTTAGCCAGGTTTATTTTCGACACCTAACCGACTGTGTGATGGAAAGCTGCGTTATCTGCTCCCTCAGCTCGTTGTTTGTTGCTGAACCACCGTATCTTAGTGATGTTTTTTTGTTTTTTTGGTGTTTAGAAGCGCAAGGAGCGGGGGAGCATTCCTGCCGGGTGCGTGCAGGTGGTGGAGGCCGCGGCGCTCGCGGACGCCGCACCGACCCCCGGGGAGCCCGGGCCCCCCGGGCCGCAGCCTCCGGGACTCTTCCCCTTCCAGGTGGGCTACAAGGCCGAGCACGGCCAGCACTACACGCTCTACCTCATCGCTGCGCGCGAACCAGACCGCGCCGACTGGCTGAGGGCTATCCGAGCAGGTGAGTCGCTCTTCAAGCTTAAACTTTTTAACCGCGCCATAGTTTTTTCAGCATCCGTTGTCCATGCCTTGTTCCAAGACATCTCTGCACCCAATGAACAAAAAAGTTCTTGTCAGTCTTCAAGCCAATATCGGGGACTTAAAAAGACGTCTGCTGTAGTATTTTAGACATTACATGTTTGTCGATACGTCCTTGAATATGGCAGTCACCTTTTGGTTGGAGCCCCAAAAAACCTTCTCTATACTTTCGTC
Source organism: Glossosoma conforme (assembly GCA_022606575.1). NCBI lineage: Eukaryota > Metazoa > Arthropoda > Insecta > Trichoptera > Glossosomatidae > Glossosoma > Glossosoma conforme. The sequence goes on from JAGTXR010000137.1 coordinate 946,511, forward strand.
CATTTAGTAAATAAAGACTCAAACCTAACCTCTAACACAACACACTTTTCTCGAATGATGTGTCCAGTCGTCCTCACTAACCTTCATAAAGGTCACTGGTCTCCACCGGTTGTGTTTTCTTGCATGCGCTTCCATAAAAAAACACAGCTGTATTAGCTGTCATTGTTCATACCTTGTCGCATGACATTATTGCATCCGGAGAACAATGTGGTTCTCGACAGTCTCGAACGCGATATCCCAGGGACTTGAAGAGGTAGCTGCCATAGTGTTCAAGGTGTATTTAGGTATTTGTTCATCAATATTTACATTTTTTATGTAAACACATACAGGAGAATACCGACAGATGGTGATAGTAATTCTAAAGTCTCATTTGTGGAATTCTATGACGCTTACCATGGTGCATATGGCTAAGCGCTGCATGTGGAGTGTTGATCCGCCAACGTCATAGGCTACAGACCGTGATTCACGCATCATCCTTATTATTACAGGAATTTACAATGAATTGGTGGTCTTCACGGGACGCATTTCGTCTACCACCAATTTTGATTAATATGCCATGACTGGCATTTTACGGGTGAAGGATCAAATTCACACCAACCGGGGGTATTTTAAAGCTCAGATATCGATTAAAAAAAAAATCTCCGTCGGGGATTGAACCCATGACCTTTGGCTTGCAAAGCAAACGCTTTGACTATTGAGCTATACCCGCCGACTAATAACTTATTACTTTGATGAGACGACTTCTGTCTATCACAAAGTTTGATCACAAGACTATGACAGGCGTTTTACTGGCGTATCGTTGGCCTGGTAACTGGTAAAATTCGTAAATTTTATTGAAAAATATGTTTTTCGTTGATAAAATTGTACTCGTTGTATATATTTATTTATATATTTGAGTAAACTTTAAGTAGCTATAATAAACAATTTACGAAAAACTATTAAATCTCGTTGTAACGTAGATGCACTAAAACATAAGTAGTTTTTACTATCTCGTTTCTGTCATTTTGATTTGTGATTATTGTCACAAGAGAGCATAAACAATAGCGATCTTTTCTTTAAAAAACAATTTCTTGTCATACTGAAGTACCGCAAGCTGCACGCAATGTATTCGGTGAGAATTTTGTGTTACTTCAAATAGTATTTAGTATATAAGTCTCTTCGTACAATCCAAATCTGATTATGTTGCTTATGATGCATATATAAAAGTCTAATATTATACATATTCATAAAATATATTTTTTACGTAATAAATATACATATCTAATTCGCATTGCCTTTCAGAGAAGGGAAACCTTATTTTTTATTCTGTTATTAATATAGCGAAGTTTCAAAATTTGTTGCAGAACTTCTATGGTTAAGTAGCTTATTTTCAATACTTGTAGAATGACGAATCATATGTTTCTTCATGAAACATTATTTTTAACGTAGACAAAATATTGTAATTCCACAGTCCCTAAAATGCATACACAGTGTATGTTATTTTTACGAAACTACTTATAGTCCACGGAAATAATGTTAACACCACTGATAGGTTTTAGAATTCTTCTGTTGTGTCTGTTTCTTCCTACAATCTCTACAGTAAGCTGATTAAAAAAGTATTATCTTTACTTGCAACCAAATCAAATATTTTCCGCACGCAGCGTCTATCCCTGTCGTAGTTTTTTTATATACATACTAACCGCTTAGTAACTGTATTAGTAGTTATAATATATTTTACAGCGGCCTATCGGTTTCACAGTATTTTTTTATAAATATATTTATAAAGCAGAGAAGTAAGGTTATAAGACTTAAAAAGCAGACACGGCAAGTTTAATCATAAAATAATAATTAATTACCTTATGTTTTATGACACACTTTCTAAGTTTAGCATAATAAATTATAAAATAACCTTTAATAATTAAATTTATCTTAATATTTATATCAAGAATAAATAGAAGCACACAGTCTAAAGAAATTGCATTTAATCAATTACATTAGTGATGATAAACTGTTACATATCGCATAACGTCGTGGTGCCATTTATTTTCACATACTTGAACTAAACGTATCCGCGGGCGATACAAATAGTATATCTACATTTTTTTTTGAAATATTTTATATATTACAGGGTATTTTACGAAACTTATTTTGTATGTATTATAGTAAAAAAAATATTTTGAATCCATATCGCTTACAATGAAAGCTGGAACGCTCACATGTGGGTAGTAGTAAGGATCAGGTTAATAACCACTTGTCTAACCGAAACAGCTGAACGTCATAAAGTATACTGGAGTAGGGCACAGATTTGGGGCCCGAAACTCTTGCGGTGGGATTTAGGGGTCCGGTGGGGAAACCGTTGATTGAATCCGAAAGGTTTCAGAAGGTCCGAATTTAAGTTTCATTTTTATTCATAAGTAGAGTTTTTTTTTTGCTCGCAAGATTGCTTTTTAATGTTACTTATATACCTTTTCAAGATACATTATTACTGTAATACCAATGTATTGTAATCTGTGATACACGCATATTACGAATATAATATTGTCCAAGATTACGATTTTGACAAACCATAATATCATATAATGATTTATTGTTTGGCTTAATCTATATTCCAGTCAGAGTTCGACCTTAATGACGGTGACAATGGAAGCGAATGGGAAGAGTCACAAAGGAGTGGATTAAATGATTCGGAAAATCCGTAATAAGGATTAAGAAAGGCTTAATAGATACAAAGGAAATCCGAACCGGGAAAACTAAATAACTCATTATGCAGCATTATGAGATTTTATCATTATATATTTATGAAATAAAGTTTTTTTTTCTTATAAAAAATTAGATAATAAAGACAATAAAATGTCATATAATATTAGGTATTTAATCTTGAGAGTGAACGTTATTAGTGTTTTAATTTTCCCAGGAATTCGAGATCACATTTTTTGGATTGATATATTTTTATCAATAGAAAGAACTTAATTACGTTTAATTTAATGCCTATCTGATTGTGTTTTTGATGTCATTAAATGGTAACACTCGATTCAATTTGTCTCATTAACAACCGACCTCTCGAGGAATCAATTCAAAACATTTAAATCGTATACCAGGAATCGCGACGCTTAGCAGCTAGGAACAAATTTCTCGGTCGAATGTTATATTTATATTTTGGTTATAATGATACTTGGAAGGATCATTTTATAAAATAAGAAAAGTCTAAGTACTAAAATACATGAAAATGAGTTTATTACGTACAAATTAAATTCAATGTTATATAATTGTTATGAAATCTTATTTTACTTTTTTAAATTTGCGATGCCAAGTATTGATTTTTAACAATATTCAACTGCGGTGAGGTATTTTGCGCGTTCTCAATTTTATGATGTAATTTTGACATATTTCTTTCCGAGGGAGTGAAAATGAAGTTGGAAAAGTTTCGGGGAAAATTCGTTTTTTTTTTCATCCCCGGCCGGATGAGAGTTATATTTTTTTCCTCGCCGCGGTGTATATTTGGAACTTTGTCATCTCCTGGGATCCGCCTTTCAGAGGTCCCCCATTGTCAAGTCGTGATGCTCGATTTGACGCTCTCGCCCGTTTTCTATAAATCGATTAAAGAAATTAAACCCCCTCTAAACCCGAACAACTTATAGGACCGAGGTGATTTTTGGAATTCACCGAGCTGACTATACAATATACATTCAAGTACAAAATTAAATTAAATTTTACTTATTTATGGCTTAAAGATTCATCGAAACGTAGGTGTTATAACTGCTAAGTCAAGTGCATCCTATTTACTAATTATTATGATTTCCTACATCGATTTAACACATAAAAAACTTGTTTGTTGATGTTTAGCACAATTCTAAAAATTCAATAGACTAAAAATGCTTTTTGAAATTGAAGGTCTCGTCTTATGAATATCTTACAGCATTAGTTGTTGTATTGGTATTGCTATTGAAAGTAATAATTATAAAAGATTATGTTTTTCGGACATTTAAAATTTCAATTTTCAAAAGGGAAACAGCAAGCTCAAATATTTTTAGTCTCATTATATTTATCGGTTTCGCCGCATTTCATTCAGTGACTCATCGGTAACGACGTGGGGCGCACTGAAAGTCTGGTCAAGGAACATTTAGCGAACAGGACAACTGGTGCACTGGATGTCTTGCTAACTTAACGTAAGTATTTGTCCAGAGATCCATACGTCTTGTTAACGAAATTTAGGTGAAGTATTTGTTCAGTTAGTGAGAGTGCACCAGTTGTGCGTCAAATGTCCCGCGCTCCAGACGACCAGTGCGCCCCTTGTAGTTACCGATGAGTCCTTTAACGAATTGTCTGTGAACGATAGGTCGTGACACCATATTCATCATCATCATCATCACCAATATTTCCGCTCCCATAAATGTGGCATATGGTCATCAAGAGCTGCCGCCACAAAGCTGTGTCAGCCGCTATGGTCCTCGCCTCGTCCTATTTCAGCTCGGCCTCCCGCAGCTACGCCGAGTACATTATATGTGTATCTTCCGATGCCCTTTCAGAACAAGTAGAATATTTTTTTGTATCAAACAAAAACTATGTCTGTGTAAACTGTGTCTAACAAAAACTAATACAGGTTATTTTATATTGAGAGATACTAGACATCAACAATCAACCTATTCAAATTATCATATGTATTTTTTTGCCAATAATAATAATAATTAAACGTAGTGAAATTCAATAGGTACAAATAATACTAATAATTAAATGTCGCAAATTTCGCAAAACCTTTGCTTCTTGCTACAGTTTTCGCATCTTTCTTCTAATCACAATACATGTATTTTGGCATTGATATATGTATAGAAGACAATATTTCTTTATAACAGCGTGTGGCAATCACCCGATGTAGTGGGAAGGTCTGCGCGTGTGCGACAATTATGTAAATGTGATGGGAATATATTGGAAATCATGCTTTTGGGGTTGCGTCAACTGTCTTGTATCTTCTTGGCATTGTGCCCTAATATTATTGATGGTAAATATTTCAGCTTGGGTGACGTTATAAGGTTACATATTTTATGTTTATCATTGTCCGATGGTGTGACAGTTTATGAAGCTATGTAAAGATAACGCTACTCTTTATGATTGGGCATTATTTTGTTAGGTTGCAAGTATAAGAATCTTGGTAAAAAGCTAATAGTTTCGGAAACAGATGAATTTGTAATCTTGACAATGAAAGAAAATGACTCATAGTGTGGATTTATTTATGACGTTTATTTTTATTTTTGGAGTATCTAGCTAATATTTTCATCATCATCATCAGCCTGTGTCCGTCCACTGTTGAACGTAGGCCTCCCGCATGAGTCTCCATCCTCTTCGATCCTCCGCCTTCCGCATCCAGGTCACTCTCGCTATTCTTCTTATATCGTCAGTCCATCTTGTAGGGGGTCGGCCAATGGTTCATTTGCCAGTTCTTGGGCGCCATTCCAATACTTTTCTTCCCCATCGACCGTCGTCTCTTCGACAGATATGTCCTGCCCATTGCCACTTGACTGTGGCTATTCGTTGGGTAGCATCCACTACTTGAGTTCTTCTGCGTATTTCCTCGTTTCGGATTCTATCTTTTAGCGACAATCCGAGCATGGATCTCTCCATAGCACGCTGGGTGTCTTTTATTTTATGGGTAAGACTTGCTGTCAGATTCCACGTCTCTGCGCCATAAGTTAATACAGGGAGGACGCATTGGTTAAACGCCTTAGTTTTAAGGCATTGCGGAATTTTCGCTTTAAAAATGTACTTTAGTTTTCCAAATGCTGCCCATCCCAGTTGTATGCGCCTGTCGATTTCTTTTGAGAAGTTATTTCGCCCTAGTTGTATTACTTGTCCCAGATATGTACAGTCGTTTACAACCTCTATTTCTGTTCCTCCAATGGAAATAGGATCATAGGTCTGTGAAATATGACTATTAATCATGGCTTTTGTTATATCCATGTTCATTTTCAGACCAATTTTGTTCGACGCTTCATTGAGGTCGTAGAGCATGTCTTGGAGCTTGTCAGGTGATTCGGCTATTAGCACTATGTCATCTGCAAATCGGAGGTGAGAAATGTACTCTCCGTTAATATTTATTCCACATTTTGTCCAGGATAGCAGTTTAAAAATATCTTCCAGGGCGTTTGTGAAGAGTTAGCTAATATTAAGTTTCTGTAAAACGTTTTTTGTAAATACTCGTACATAAAACCCTTTTGCCTTTTTTCTTCTTACATATAAGTACGGCTATATCACGTTTATGTCGTAGCTCTTTATAATATACAAGTATATTGTATCCTTGTCATATCCGTTCCATAACTGGAGCATAAAGTCACCACAAATGGCCTCCACACATTTCTGTAAGGTGCCATTATCCACATATTTGCGCATCCGGAGGTCCACCTGGGAACATTTATGTTTCCAGAGGAGTTCCAGAATAGGAGCACTGGTATAGGCCTCGACCATTTGATAGGTCCAAGTTTCAATTGACGTTTAATGTTCCATTACTTTAGTTATCTAACGAGAACTTAAACTGTGCTATTGTCGTTGGTCAATTATGTACTACATACAATATACATAATATAAATGAGGATATAATATATTTGTATCGATTGCCTACTTGAAATAGTTTAGTGTTTTATTACGACTACAAATATAGGTTTATTGGTGTGAAAACGTGAATAGCGATTGAATATTTAATCAAATAATATTACTGAATGTTGCACAATCCTCGCCAGTTTTTTTTGTGTGAACTATATTTAAGAGCTTCAATATTATAATGCTTCGTATAAATACAGTTTTTTTATTATGGCTGTCTTGTGTAAAATAAATTGCCAATTTAATGTTCTAACCTTTTAGAGACATTTTTATTTGATTATCAGAATATCAAATTCATAGTGTGCAAAATCGAAACATATTCGGCTCTTCATATTATTAAATAAAAAACGTAATAATTTGACATTATAAATTGTTGCCATCACGGTTTTAAATATAAATTACATTTTTTTACGAAATCCTGTTATGTATTAATGAAAAAAATGTATATTTTATTTATTGATTTATATGGATATCTTATTAAGATAATTATATACTTGTAAACCAATTATTCTATAAATTAATTATTATAAATTAAACGGAGCAAAACCTTTACACACCGATCATCATATAGTAATTCTACTTTGTGTTTTTATCAATAGTAGTTCTGAAAAAATTAAAAATTATTTATTTTTCGTACTAATTAAAAAAAATCATTTCCCCATTTATTTTTAACTATTGAAATTAAAATACATATATCTGTGAAAACAACATGAGATTATAAATGAATGTTTTTTTCTTCAAAGCTTCCTCAGGTATCAAACTCGTTATTTCTCATATAACAATGGAATTTTCAAAAATTGGCTTTACTCATTGGCATAACGCCATTAAAAAAACTTATATATTTTTTAGGTATTTTATTGACGCACGAGTATGTGCATTTGATTTATATCCATTTAACGTATTTAATTTATCTGGCTCCCGTGTTTTACGTCTTTCCGTATACACCTGAGTCAAATATTTGTATTATATTATACCTGTTTGTGTACTGATCGCATTGCGATACAATATAATAAATAATGCCCGTGAACATAATTTAACGTCACTGCTGTTACATGACATGTGTAGACCCGAATGCCGTACGAACCGGTTTCGTCGAGTTTTGTAATCGTTACCCGTAATTACAAACGTCGAATATTATCCGAATTCAATAGTTTGATTGCACTGAAAACCACTTGTTTGGTACGACGCACTCACACGGCGAAAATATTGTATCTTTAATTCCGCTCCTAAAAACCCCAAAACGGATAGATAAGTAAATGGTCCACAACTTTTTATGAAACTCGTTAAAAAGGCGCTTCGCCGCTAGAAGTAGATCGTTCGCTTACTATCTTTTTAAGAGTGAAACTTAAAATATAAAATGATTCTTAATCTTTATATAATCTCAACATAAGAGTGAAGACGAAATTACTATTTCTTCTCTTTACAGTGACTTATGTGGTGTTAAATTTTTGCGGCTTATATCGTACTTAAAAATAATTTTAATTGGATTGTCATCCTATATATCTTTTAACACTGTTTAAATTCGTGTCCATTCAAATTCTTCTTAATTTTAGAAGAACATTGAATGCGGCTTTTCAACTTGTGGTTAGGACGAGAACCAGTAAGGGGCATAGACTATTCTCTAGTAAGCAATCATTTAATACCCTAAAAGTGACGACAAATTTATAGTACTATCGCTAATAACAATATATCTTAAGTATTGATAATCTCGAATGTTTGGGCAGGTAAACTTTGTTAATCGTTGCATAATTTAATTTCGGGTAAGCATTTAAGTAATACTGCTTTACAGGATGTAATATGACGGATACAAATATGCCTCAATATTTATTATAGGTAAAGTTATCAGTAATTTATCAAAACCATTATATTTACGATGTTGTCTGCATTAATGTTGTGTGATGTTTGTGATGAGTTGAGAAGATTGCGCATTAAGTTGTTCAAGCTTTATGTTGCTGGTGATACTGTAAACAAATTTACTAATTATTTTTTAAAATTAAATTTATATATTGTATATGTAGCACTTATATATTATGTAGCACTTAGTCATTAATAATATTAAGTAGTGGGGTGATCTGTTGAATGGCTTCCTTCGCAAGTCGGGACATAACTGGAGGAGCGCTATCCATCATGGGCGCCAGTCATTGTGTATCCTCTTGTTCAGTATTCCAGCAACGTTGACACTTCCTACCGGCAATATAACTCATAATAAATTAGAGAGACGACTCTTTACTGTCTGATTTAGCAAAATAATATAATAATAATGGCGCGTTTCTCTGAATTTGCCACACTATTTTGAAATGTAAAATACAATAAGAACTGTGTATCAAAATTAGATTTAAGTAATGGAGTTATCGTTAAGTTTATTTATCATCAATTCATGCCTGCTTTGTAGCCGAAGTATACGGTTGTCACAAAATGCCGCTATAAAGTTCTGTCAGCCGCCATACTCTTGGTTTCATGCCTTGTCAGCTCTGCCGAGTACATTTTATAAATAGTTACTGACGGCTTTCTAGCCCTGGCAGCTGCACTTTATTCTCCGTCCACATTCGTCCCATGACATACTGTAGGATGAAGGATTGCCGTGTACGCTGCCTTACCTCATAATTCCTCACAAAATAACACCAATGCACCTCCAAAAAACCCATCAAAGACACAAGTCTGCTGTTTCCACCTTAGGAACAGGGAAGCTAACAGAAAGCTTCGTGTCACGTGGGAAGGTAGAGTACTGGAACATAGCGACCATCCAAAATACCTCGGAGTCACTCTAGATCGCACCCTCACCTTCAGGCGTCATTGCAGCAACACCAAACAGAAAGTTGCAACAAGGAACAACCTCATCCGCAAACTGACCAACACTCACTGGGGAGCCCAACCACCCCTTCTTCGTACCTCAGCTTTAGCACTTTGTTTCTCAGCCGGAGAATATGCGGCACCAGTGTGGGGTCGATCAGCCCACTGTAATCAAGTGGATACTGCCCTGAATGATGCATGCAGAGTCGTCACAGGCTGCCTCAAACCAACACCCATTTCTAAACTATACCCCTTGGCTGGTATCGCACCACCGAACATAAGACGCAAAGTCATATGCGCCGAAGAAATGCGTAAGGCAATCAACCAACCGTCCCACTGCTTGTACAATCAGATACCCCCAACACCAAGATTGAAGTCTCGAAGCAGCTTTCTGAAATCCACACAACCTCTCACATCCGGCCCTGAAAATGAGAGACTCCAACTCTGGCAACAAATCGCACCAGAGGATTTCATTACTCCAAAGGAAGGCCTCCCAATTGGCAAGAGCCTTGACTGGCCGACCTGGAAATCCCTAAACAGATTAAGAACCGGAGTTGGTAGAACAAAGGACAACCTCGAGCGGTGGGGAATGCTTCGGCAGGGAGAGACACTATTGTGCGACTGTGGAGACCTGCAGACCGCCTCACACCTACGATGCTGCTCCATGTGCCCAACAAGTTGCACATCTCAGGACCTAATGCTGGGCAACACACGAGCTATCGATGTTGCCAGATATTGGGAAAAAATAATTTGACGTCGCTGACACGAAGAAGAAGAAGACCTCCAAAAAGTTAATACGCAGGCACCTGCCATCAACACCCATTATACGGTTTGTTTGTGAGGTAAAAGACCGTATGGAAACTTGGGGAAAACACAGGCTCTCTAAAAGCGGCACTAAGTTTTGATCCAAAATAGCTCCGATTCCCAGATATTACGCACACAGTTAAAACGAGTTCTGTAAGAAGGACATAGCTCTCACTGACATTTAGACATCTTAAAATCTCTACCCTCTTAATAGTTTGCTGTTTGTAACTCACGCTGTTTTAACTATCCGATCTGCATCTCATAGGCGCTGTTGCATATCACTTCATTATTCTTCACAGAAAAACCAACACATCCCCAATATTCTACGCAGGCACCTGTTCCCAAAATCCATTATACGGTTTTTTTGAGGTCCCAGGATTGGCAACCGTATAGAAACATGGGGTAACACAGGCGCTGTAAAGGCGGCACCAAGTTTTGATCGAGAATACTCAGTGACTTGTAGTCATCTGAAGATATCGACCGTCTCAATAGGCTGTATCTTATAAGCGCTTTTGCATATCAACTTGATATTTTTTGCATTAATGTGCATGCCTAGAGTCGTAAGGAGTTTGCCTACAACTGTTTGATGATATGTAATGAAGTGTTCTATAATGACAGTTGACAGTGTAATCATCATACTCCAGGTTGGAGACATTAAGACAGTTGTTCGCAGACATGCGTATTAACCTGCGGATAAAAATGTGTATGGAAAGCGCGATAAGAGAATTTATTTATACTTGTAAATGTATTTCGCTGTTAAAGCCGGCGTTTTGCATTACAAATAGGTGCATACATTGTACGATCTGATCAATGAAAGCACACGGTGCCCCTCCATCAGGCGTACTTCGGTCACGTGTGTTGCTTGGATCACGTCCTCCAGTATTAGTATTCCAGCGACGATGTCACTTCCTCGGGCGCGGCGTGCATCGTTTCCTGGGCGCGCACACTCCCGGCCCCTGGTCAAGGATCGCGCTGGAATCCCTTTGTTTGCGCCCGGGATGACTTCAATCGGCCGCTTCCTTATTTAGCGTGCAATTAATGCCTGCCTTTCATACCGAACAGATCGAATATTCTTCACCTATTTATTAAACGTTATGCAATTAAAATATTTAAGGTACATTTTGTAACTGCATCAAATATTATAATATGCTGAGATTATGACGAGTTTGCTAAAAGATACTTAACTTTATAAATTTAATATTTTACAATAACTATGTAACTGTGAATTACAGTTAAATGTACGTGTCTTTATATTTTAAAAAATGCAGGTACTTTATTAAATTTCAGTATGATGTTTTATTAAAAATTTAATTGAAAAGTTTAATATTTGTTTTAAGGCCGCGTTGCGGTTAGGTGGCAATTTGTTAGTACTTGTATTATTTAAATATTCATACGAAAAATAAATAAATAAATATATGCAACATTGTATTTTGTAACAGCAAATAATTATATCATTTTCCCTGTATTTTAAAGGTATGAAATTTATTTGCATATAAATTATAATTAGATTACACAATATATTTTAATAGAAAATTGTAGTACACATCATCATTTAATTACTTCAATTACATATTTTGCTAAATGCAGGCATTTTCATGCACTAATTGCAAAACATGGAATTTTTACAGGTAATCAATTGTTACCTTAACATGTTGTCTAAAACATCTCATTGAGAATGATGTTTCTACAAGTAATTTTCATTTGAAGGCAATGAATAGTTGGTAACAATATTTACTTTCTTTCTTCGTAGTATCAATCCGGTGGATTGGTTTGCAGCAACAGAATCTTGCATCTCGATCTCCATTCCTCTCGGTCCTCCGCAACCCTTTTCAGCTCAGCATAAGCGCTACAGCTCATGTCCTCGAATACTTGCTGCAAATACTCCCGTCTAGGGCGCCCTCTACAGTTTCTACCATCAACCAGGTTCCCCTCCACAATATCGTGAAGAAGACCATCGTGGCGCATGATGTGACCAATCCATATTTACTTTATAATTATCATATTCCCGGTAAGGCATGGACCTTTTTAGTGCAATTAGTTGATGGGAGTTGTAGAACCAGTAGAATATCGCAATGTACGTATGTATTCTCGAAATTGCTTAATAGAACTTTAATAATAAACAAAAGTAAGCCGGTTTTGATATCGCCAGATAGTTACTGCATAGTTAGTTACCTGTCTCGATATTATCCTTGTTTTTTAGTGTGCTCGTAGTTTTTTCTAACCATAATTACCGTTAAACCTTATTGTTATAAGTTATATATCATTATATAATTTAATTAACATATAGTATAAGCAAAACCACCATTTCTTGATACGGTAGTAAAGCCTTCCCCTTTAGCACTTGATAATATTGTACGGGCATATTATGTCTATATTTAATGCGGTAATATACCATTATATTGTTTAGTTTTTAATTTATGTAAAAATTTAACGTTCTCTAGCGTCACGTTAATCTGACACCAACAAAAACATTTCGTAGTTAATTTATTATTGCATATTATTTTTAAATGTTTGCATACATTTTTTTTAAATTGCATTTATTAGGAGAAATTATTGACTTTTTTTTCTTAAGATCATCACAATTAAAATGAAAATTTTCGCATTCAGAGAAAATTATCCATTCTACGTTGTACATAAACAATGAGAAACTTACATCTTAATACTTATGCTTAGTATGTTTTGTCCTAAACTTTTCTAACAAAAAAATATTAGGGGATGTTATCTAAAATATAATTTCTATATAAAACCACAAAAAACCTAGAAAACTTAATTTTTATCTCGTTTCTTATCTCAAGTCTGAGAATTCCCAGTAATCTCGCTGTTTGTGATACTATGTAAGTTCATTTCTATCTCAAACGCCCAGTAAACAAGCTGATTTTCCTCAACATTTTTTATAACAATTTATTAAGATGCCTGTGTGGGTAATATTGTTACTTCTTGGAAAATTAGTCTCTAGTTTATTGTATAAGTTAGTCGATTCCGATACTACTTTTTGTTAAGACTTGTTGTTCTTGTGGTAGACAATCGTTTCGGGTCGCAGGTTATGTAAAATGTATTATCCAATTAAGATTTTATCTCGCCAATCCAAACATATTTATTGCTTATTTGTTGTCGTATTTGTATGGATTCACAAATTACGCTCCCTATCATTTTGACTATTTATGTATTTTTTATCTTAATTTTGAATTGTTAAGTATAGTCGTGTATTCGTCATTTACTGTAAAATAAATTAAAACTACATGTATATTGAAAAAATAGATTAATATTCAGCTTATTGAAACATTTTCACACTTCAGAACTTATGTTAGTTTGAAGGTAAGTAATTTCGTTTTTAAAAGAAAATAACGAATGTTTGTAACCTAAGCGATTCAGATGATCATGAATGGTTGAATTCGATCAATTAATATCTCAGAAATCCAACGCGTTTTACAGCAATTAATGTCTTTATGTGTTTTCATCACTGGTTTTCTAAAACGTGGTGCATCTTCAACATCACAATTTGTAGATCAGTTTTAGCATTGGCGTTCTGTGAATACACATTTCCGCAGACATCAGATTTTTGTTTTTCTTTAAACAGCATTTTTACCTAAGTAGCCTAGTAGTAATAAATTAAAATATGCCGCAAATGCTGATTTTCACCTTACTACTGTATAGAATCAAAGTTTTTCACAAGAAAATCTTGCTATATCAGCTGTCAAAATGTATAATGATCATGCAACTGTGTCATAGATAATACAACTATGTCTTTCGGTTGGGCTCTCATAGCTAAACATATATTTGTTATTACATCACGTTGAAAATATTTATTTGTAAAATTTAAATATTTTAATGTGTTCGATATAATTAATTTTAAATATATACCAATTTGCAATCTTTTATGTTTAGGTTTAAGGTAATGTATTGTAGTTGTAAATTGTATGTTAACGAAATCGTATTCTATCCGTATTTTATACCCGATTCGTGTAGCAGTCTCCAGGTTGGATAACCAGTTTTGCATAAGTAATATGATTATGAGTCGAGAGCCCTATCGATCACCATCCTGCGGATAGGCGCATTTAGTTACATTTAGTGGAACACGTCCCCCAGGAATATATTTCACCACTACTTCAATATGCATTTCAAAGGAAACGGCCCGGATTAATCTCTCGCCGCGTTGTTCGCAGTATTGTTCAACGTTTTGTGTATTCCATTGAAACGTTTTAATTAACTTCTATTATTATATTTCCACCATACATTTATATAAGTATAAATTTTACTAATTCCACCATGTTATAACCATATTACATCACTTTCTTATACCAGTTTTTGTCGTAATATATTGGGTAAAACGAATTTCATAAAATTTTGCTTTTTATTTGACCTTCCATGTATAGTATGTATCGCTTAATTGTAGGGTTCCTAAGAAAATAAATACAATTGACGTAGAAAATGGCTATTGATCGCCGTTTTTTTAAATAGATCAACACAACTTAATTCACACTTCAATACTTTCGTAAATATAATTACTTTTTAATGATTAGCATCGGAAAATTCATCCAAGTTTAGCATATTATAAGCGTTTACTATTACTTTTTTGTCTATTGATCATTTTTAATTATGACCGGTTACTTGCAAACCTGCCTTTTCTTCGTAATCTTTAAATCTTAAATCGTGCGATCAATTATTACATTTTTTTTTTCAATTCTAATTATACATTATCTATGATACAATGTTAATATAGCTATAAATTATGAGAAGCTCTTTCCAAGACTAAGATTATATCAAAATGCTAAATGTGATGTCATATTGTAACATTATTAAAAAAAAAAAAGTTATTTACATTAGTGTTTCATGGGATAATATAAAAGTTGTCTACCATTACAATTACAATGTATAGCATTATTCTTTTTTCCGATATTTTGCTCACTGCTGAGCTTCGTAGTTTACAGCAATGTCATTGGTATTGTTCACCATTCATATCATCTCGATCTTTAGCTATTTTGATAAATGCGGACAAAAAATCACCGTAAAAATGGCGTTTTATAATTTCACCGCCGTCTGGGTGCATTATTAAAAAAAAATGTGTTTTAATGTGTGATTTAAGGACGGTCGCTTTATAAGTGTTTGTGTTCCGCAGTGTGCGCGTCGAACCAGTCGCTGAGTCCGCAGTTCCACAGCGGGCTGTGGTTGGGTCGGCGCTGGGCGTGCTGTCGCGCAGTGTCGCGCACCGCGGTCGGCTGCGAGGCCTCCAGCACGTGGGCCGCGCCCCCCGCACTCGCGCTCGCCCTCAGCATCGTGCCCGCGACCACTCCGCCCTCCAGCCCGACCAGCCCCGTGCTCGGCGTGCCCGACGACACCGCAGACCTATCCAGGCTACCGGGTAAGCTTTTAACCCTTCAAGGACGATTTGGTCCCAGTGGATTATTTTTGTGTACTTACCCCTCACTTTTCCCCTTTTTTCTATCTAAACATCGAAGCTATCACTCAATTCTAAACGGAAACGACTGCAAAATACTAAGGCAATTAATTTTATTTTTAGTAAAACTACTTTCACCAAAATCAACATTTCACGTGTTTATCATCATCAAATTTTACTTATAACTAAATACACAGTATGTACTGTGGTCTCGAGTTGTGAAAATACCATCCTAACCATTTTTCAGTATTATATATTGTATATAAACATGTGTATTTCGATCGCACCTACTACAAATGCGGGCCGGTTTGGGGAGATATTCTATTTTTCTTTTCCTAGGGAGCATCGCCGATGATGAATCATTATTGGTACCACGTTGCTCTGTCATAACGTTATAGAATATAGTCACCATAATCGATATCGTAAGACTATTTTAGCTACTAGAATCCTCGCTTCACGTCAGCTTAACCTCAATTTTTAACCCTACTAAATTATTCTATCTAACATAAATTATTACGCGATATTAAATTTTTCTCTGTTCAAATATCATAATAAATGTTGTAATGTGTACAACGTAATTGAAGATTACTTCAGGTTTTATTTGGAAACTATAAAAGTTTATTGACGGAACAATGTATTGTGCTTCGTATCGCTTTGCATTTTTGCCAAAGTATTCTGAATATCCGACAACGTGTTACATAATGCTTCAGTCCAGCAATCTGCGGAGAGAATGTGATGTCAAGTCACGGATCTGATTGCCTCGTTACGGAAATTAAATCACACTGGACTGACAAGGCACTTTTACCTGTGCATATTGTATTATGCATGAATATTCGTCTGGTATTCAAAAAGTAATATTTGCATACTAATACAATGTGGTCTGAATATTCCGAAAAAGTGAAGATATTACGAGTCGCCATCATCATTAGCATTACAGCTCTGGCTTCCTTTAGCATTCGTCATTTCCTCTTAATCTGTTCTGTGCTCCTGCAGTTCTTGACGTCAATCACCTTTGCATCATTATGTACCCATGTTTAAAAATACTTACACAAAAGAGTATCTTTTAGGAAATCCCCCCTTCGTGAGCGTTCTTGTCAGGACTTTTCGTTCTTAGAATTGACAACTTCTTTATACCACATTTTTAAAGCTTTATCCCATGCATGGCTGAGTACTTTTATTTCGAAAATTACACTAGATTATTAATTATTCTTACTCAGTACCCGGAATTTAGAAACATATGTGAGAAAGGTCGAGAGCAGGGTCTTATAGATGGCTTTATTCGATCTTCAGGACAGAAACCGGATAGATAATACAAATAATTAATTATTACTTAGTAGTATCGCTGTTGTTAGTAATGTTTTATAACAAGTTGTCATATGCATTTAAAGATTATAAAAGGTAATTTGTCCATTGTTTTGATTATAATACAATAAATGTAGTTAAATCAGTGCACGTAATTACTCTCATTTATGTTTAAACGGGTCATTCTTCCTAATTTACATGTTAATTTCGATAAATAAACTGTGTTGTTAAGTTGTAAGATGTTAGACAAAATAGTGAGCCGTTATTATACATATTATTATTTCACTTAGTGGGAAATGCATTGTCGTTAACTGTTTATTATCACTGTACAAAATATAAATCACAGGCTTAGCAATATTCGACAAAGAAACAATTTTCTTATGTAATAAAAATTTATATCAATAATATTTTTTTAGAGGTTTGAAAATATCGTTACCAGCTCGGGCAACTTCTAATAGGTGTTTCGCGAATCATGATAACAAATTTTATATTCAAACTCCCACATTAAACCGAATGTTTTTTATGCCAGTAAATACCTGCGAAAATAACTCATTCAAATGAGATTCACGAATGAAGAGATTATTATATTATGCTGAGTTGTTGTTTAATGTTTGCAGATTGAACCAAACAAGTTTCCATAGATTCACGTTTTTATATTTTTATTTTGCGATCATATTTAGAATCGTAAATGACTTCCATTTAGTTTCCATTTTTTTATTGAAGGGCAGCGTAGAGGCTCTCGAACGCTATTGCCTAAATATCGTCTCTGTTAGCATTTTTAAATTTGTTTTTTTTACTGTCGATGTGTCACCGATGAACTGTCGGCCCCTTTCAGCAGGAGCCCAGTTGATGGATCGCTTTTATCTCAACAGTGAAGAGCGGCTGCATACATTACTCGTACTAGCAAAAGCACTTCGGTTTATTTCCATCAGAGTATATCTTTCAGATACTAACGTTCGGGGTGTATCTATAGTAAATTTCCTTTCGTAAATTGATATTTTATTAACGTACTTATACATATTTTATTAAATGTTAAAAATAAATGTTTTGGTAAAATTCTTTTGGCGATTTGGAGTGCAGACTGATTAATAACATGACTTCGAATCACATATATATATTAAATACATGTTAAATTTATTCGGTGATATTTTTTTTATTGTATTTAAATTAGTGTTTCAAATATTAGTGGACTCTAAAAACCGACCATACTGACGTTTTAGTTGTCGTTTTTGTTTTTATGTGCACAATGATTTTATCAATGAACCAATTTGTTAAAAGGTATATGGAATAAGTATTTTTTAAATGGGTAACTTTATATCAGCGGTCGGGGAACCGGGGTAAATTACCCCAAATGGGGTAAAAATATGTTCTCTGGGGTAATAAGGAAATTTTTCTAGTTTGGTATTTCATAAAACTTACTATTTTCGTGTAACTTTTTTGTTATTATCCGTCTAAATTACTTCAATAAATAATGTTTATTTAAATATACATTGATTGTCTTCTTTTCGAAACGAGGGGAAGGGGTAATATCGACTTACGCAAAGATATTTTGGGGTAATATCGACTTAAGCAAAAATATTTTGGGGGTTAAAAAATGGCTTTTTAAAAAACATACATACCCATACGACCGCTACTTACATACTATATATACATACATACTACATACATACTACATACATACTACATACATACTACATACATACTACATACATACTACATACATACTACATACATACTACATACATACTACATACATACTACATACATACTACATACATACTACATACATACTACATACATACTACATACAATTAACAATTATGTATTCATATTTTTTCCAAATTCTCAAATTGATAATATAATATCTGCAACCCAATTAATCTCCATTGGGTTGGTCGAAATATATGCTTTTTGCTATTTTATTGTAAAATATATACGAGTATAAGAACTGAACAATTTGGGTCTTGTACAGAAGAAAGCTGATTTAATTGATGTCTCTACCTTAGATGGAGCATATGGTCTCCTCTGAAATCTCAGCTGTCAAGTTATTTCAATAATCACCGAACAAAGGTCATTATATAATATAACGTAGTGCTCAGGCCCCAGGGAAGACAAAAGTCTGTGGCTTTTTAAAGATAACGCGTAATTTAATAAACTTTTTTGTTTCTAGACTCTTCATTATATTATTCTATTCATTCCTTATTAAGTTGTTGTCGCTACGTTGACACATTCAACTATTTAGTTCTCCATGCGTGGAGTCCACCGGCCGGATTTGAATGCATGTGACTGACAATAACCCCGAGGCACTGCGCCGCTCCAGCGTACCTGCGCCGCGTGTGTCGCGGTGTTACGGCATATTATTGAGGTCGACGAGTGCACAAATGTGATTACGAATGTAAGAAACACGACTTCACTATCTTTAACGAACTGCATTCGTTCATATCTGAGGCCGCTGCCCCGCGTCGCTGTGCCACTTGCGCCGCTGAGATGCCATCGCCCATCAGACGATCTTCTCCATTGTAGTCAGCTGTCCAATGACTTGCATGTATCTGTCTTATTGCTGGTGATTGTGATCTCCTGTTCGTGCAGGGAATCAACCTGCGGTCCGGAGTCTTCTAATGACTCTGAACGACATGAATTATATGTCTAGTAAGTCACATTTCGCCA
Source organism: Glossosoma conforme (assembly GCA_022606575.1). Classification (NCBI taxonomy): domain Eukaryota; kingdom Metazoa; phylum Arthropoda; class Insecta; order Trichoptera; family Glossosomatidae; genus Glossosoma; species Glossosoma conforme. The sequence goes on from JAGTXR010000137.1 coordinate 966,036, forward strand.
TGCAAATAACATAGAATTGTAATGTTCATTGTGATTTCAAAATCAAGTTATAATGACGTCGCATAATACGAATGTGTAAATACAAATACTGAATGATCTGTGACACATCACTTATTGGTTACTTTTGAAATACTTTCGTCAAAATTAATATAAAAATGATATTATACATCGTTCTACATTTCACTGAATCCGCCTCGGATTGAAGAACTTATATTATGCTGATATTATATTCGTTAAGAATATATAAAAAAATCGTCATAGATACATCGGTAATGCTATTTTTTTTCTCCCTATGTCTGTCCCACATCTGAATCATATGGTCACTAAAGATTCCCGCCACTTGCTGTTGTGTTTATATATATTATGAACTCCAAGGTCCACCTGGGAATATATGTACATGTTTTCAACGACCTACAGGGCAGGATTCCAGGGAGAGACGACAGCTAATAGTAATTGTGCCTTTTGATTCGGAAAATCAGCAGTCGTCAGTCAACCTGACCAACAACTCGCTGTTAGAAACCCATTTATATTTTGATCCATGTTCATCAATGCTGCTACAGTGATTTAACGAGAACTACGCTTACGATATGCTTTTGTAGCTGGACACAGATACATCGGTGCTTTAATTTCTAAGTTTACAATAATTTTGTTAGGAATTAAGGAATCAGTGGATTCATTAACGTTTTGGATTATTGTTATTTTTTGTAATTTTTCTTATCGGAAGTCTTATGGTTCGCGGATTGTATATTTAACGGACGGGATCCACAGAGAGGTAGTCGTAGTTTCCCAGGTCGGATGAGCTGATGATGGAGGCGGCGGGCGGGCGGCAGGTGTGGCGGTCGCTTTCTCCGTGGCGGTGTCTGCGATGCGCGGCCGCCAGTCGAGCATGGCGTGGCACGGCGCGCGCAGCTAGCCGCGCAGCAAGCCTCTACACTCCAAACATCCTGAAACCCTTAAAAACCACCTAATCGGAGTATTGTGTTTTAATGTGTTAAATTTGAACGTCAGTCAAAATCTTTCCCTCAATCGCCTGACACACCCCGGAATCGTGCCTCTGCGATTACTCCACCCTCTCTTCTTCTTGCGGTACTTTTGTTCATTGTGATGAATACGGTTTGTGTGCTTGCGCTCGAACGAAAAGCCGGTTTCACATGTCACCTGTATATATATATGATAAGTGAGTGCAGTGCGCCGTCAGGGTGTTCGTAGCCTTAAGGCGAAGTCGGTGTTGTGAAACCGACTCTAAAACTGTGTCAACACTGTCAACTGGCCGCTTCTCGCCGCTCGCTACTAGTGAGATCCAGCCCGCTGTCTAATAACATTTTTGAACGATACAAATCGGCGATCTTTTTAATCATAGCTGGAATAATCGAACATATCTTGGATTATCTGGAAAGCTTCTGCCCGATTGTCGCTGTCGTGTGTGTTTGCTTTACTGTGTCGCGGTTGTCGTATTTACTTACCTGCACTGACTGCGAGAGAGAAAGAGAGACCATCGCATCCTCTTGCGGCCTCCTCACCTGGCGGGTCGCCGATCTTTGTGTTCATAGTTGGAATGATCGAGCAGATCTTGGACCATCTTGAAAGCTTTTGCCTGGCTGTCGCTGTCCTTTCCGTGTGTTTCCTTTGCTGCGTCTTTGTCGCGGTGGTCGTGTGGACTTACCTGCTCTGACTCCTCACCTGTCGGGAGTCCTGGCGGACGAAGAAGCATGAGAGAGGACGCGTCTGCTGCAGTAAAGCCCGAGGGGCGGGTGGTCAGCAGTTATCGCTTTTCTTTCTGGTCTTTTGCCAGCAATTTCCTGCTAACCCAAAAAATAAAAAAAAAACTACTTAACATCTCGTTACATAGAATTTTAATCATCCGAGATCATTTTTCCCAATGTATTATATTATTTTATGACATTTAATAGAAAATACACAAGTGTGCGAGTATACTTCTAATCAAATAAAAGCATTAATAGTTTAACTAATTAATTGACATACATATATTTGATGTGTGTTTACCATGACGTTTTTACTTCAGCTGTTCCTCTTACTTTTATTTAGTTTTTTGTCAGTAGTCTTATGAAATGCATCTTAACTATGGGCGCTTCTAGTATACAAAAAAATACTATTACACAATTAACAGTGTCGCGTTTACTATGAATATGAATAATTAGGAACCTACATTTTATAGTAAGAACGCATAAAATATTTTTATTTATTCGATATCATTTTAACGTAATTTAATGTAATACCTATTTAAAAAAAACAAATTCTTCATAGATAATTATTATTTTAAAAATTACTTGTGTTTTTTTTTTGTTAAAATATTTGTATGTATTTATTTTCCTACGCTAATGTGATCTATTGTTTCTAAATTCATAACAACACCCACGGCGATGGTCGTATCATTATAAAATATTTTAGACTCGTACATTTGTATCATTTACGATTTACATTCTTACATTACATCCTCCCACCTTTCGACTATTTAGTCATTATTCCGTTACCTGATCATACCAATTTGAAACAACACTACCATCTTGTTGTTTTTGTAGATGTCTATAAATTTATACTAATATCATGATAAATATATATTTATATTTGAAGAATAAGCAACGTATTTATGTTAAGTTATTTAAAATTTGCTCACAAATTGTTGTTTTATTTTCATAAACAATTTGAAAATATAATCAATAACGAGTATCTCATTATGAAGTACTCTGCACACGTGTTCACGTGTGTCACGATTTTCATGAGAATCCATTAAAACACACATTACCGCTGAGCCCAGCATCGTCTCCCTTTAATTATCCATAAGCTCATCTTCATTAAAAATAATGTTACGCAATATGTCAATGCCGTATTACAAGTTCCAACTCATTTACTGGATATTTTTTTGTAATTGGCCCATACACGCGCGGGCGTAACTTTTGTAAAATAATATTTATTGAGTTGTTCAAATTGACTTTAATAACGATGTCGGTTTGTTGATTTCGTATGTTTTGATAGCACTTACATGTTTTTTTTTATTTGCCAATGAATGTTGAGATACAAGCATCAATCGTCATTAGCATTGCTGTAAGACTTTCCTTCAATCGTTTTTCACTTTTTAATCTTTCCTTAGGTATATCAGCATTTTTTGACGACGTCCTTCTTACAATTGTATTTCAATCCTGTTAGTCCTTTTGTAGGTATATAATTATTGCACAATCGTACATATTAATGGATTTTCGCAATAAGTTATAGAATATAGATCGTAGAATGTTTCAGTCTTGTAAATACAGCGGTGGATCAGGCAGATATTTTTCCATATAAATGTTCAGAGCACCACCTGATTCACCATGTTTGTTCAGCCCGTTGCAATTAATATTTCTTCGTATTTTAATATTTGTACTTTATTTCGATGGTGCTTTTCATTACAGCTTAATTTATTATGTGCTACGAAATAATAAGGTTACTAAGAATTATATACAGGGAGCGGCAAAAAAAGCTGACCGTTTTTGTCGTTTGGTTTTATTTAAAACTGTCAGATTTTTTGCCGCTTCCTATATTTTCAAGTTAAAGATTATGGTTTAAATTATTATTTTTTAATTAAGTTATTTTTAATGACATGATATAAGATTTTCTGCTAAAGCTGAAACTAAATTTCAGATTCTGATCTAGTTTATGCCAGTTTTTTAATTTATTTTATCGTTACTTGGGTCGGTTACTTTTTACAAGACGAGTACATAGTTTTTCTGTTCTTATACTAAAGTTTATATTTGTATTGTATTACATTATTTCATACTATTTATATAGTATGTATTATAATATTCTAAGAACGACATATAACAGTAACCACTATTATGCTTTTGTTAATAGAAATTCTGTGTCTTTGAAGCGAGTTTACTTATTATATTGGCAATACCTATCACATTGCTTTGACAAAAATCAACCCATGCGTCTTTATATATCGATACATACTTAATCATCGTCGGTTAGGATTTTTTTTTAAGATTAGGGCCACACACTCGTCAAGTCCAAATCATATTACATTATAACACTTTCGTCCGATGCGTTCGTCTCGTATGTACTGTGATCCTCTCTTCAACGCGAACCGTGCTGATATGCCTTCAGAACAAAGCCGTAAAGCCTGTGAAAATTCAAGTCGGTGCACGTGCACTGGGAACCGCTCTAAAGGTACGAACTCGGTTCATATGCGGCTGACTAGGAACCGGCTTGGGAAACGTCGGCTTTTAAATCTCACATATACAATATTTTTTTTGTTATGTACAATTTTAGCGATGTTACCTGTAATAACTTTAACGTGAATACATTCTACGAGTGAGATTAAATTGAATAATCTTTGTATATGTATTTATATCAAACATTAATCTACGCAGCTTTTGGGTAAGGGCTTATAAAACATAGTTTATGTTTTATAATATTTCGTATCTGTACCCCTTTGTTTGTTACGTCCTTGCAATTAACTGTTTTTTTGCTTGCTATCTAAAAAAACAGTACAAAACATTCCGATTCCTCATTTAATGATAAATGGATACGCAACTAAAAATTCGTGCGTAAACATTTATTGTTATTGTATCTGTGTAAATAATAAAATAAAAACCTAAGAAAGAAAGTATATTTTCTAATTCACCCTTGCAATTTAAGAATGTTTAGTTACATTTCTAAGTAGCTGGTGTTATTTCAAAGTGTTTCGGCATATTTCTTATGATTAGTTTATGTTTTTTCCGATATTCGCCAATTCGTAAAAAAGCAGTTTTTCTTCATACGTTGGCGTTATTTACGATGACATAAAACAGATGGAATTTCAGAAGCAACAAAATCATTGAAGACGCTCTCGACTGTATGGCTCTTGCCTAACGCCTCCCACCAAGCTTGTGCCGTAGATTGTATTGGAGACACCGTGTTAATAACTACTTCTGTACGTTTGTGAAATTATGTTCGTGTTTTTTTAGCCAGTCTTTATACTTATCCAACACGGATAGTTTTTTTAAAGATTTTTTATAACGCGCTATTGGCGCAATTACCGACATATATATTTTATGGAATCCATATATTTCGGGTTGAAAATTGAGATGGCGAATTTATTTTTTTCTGATAAATAAAATCTTCCGAACCTTTGCACAAATTCCTACATATTTTCAGCATGCAGCTGTAAAAACATATTTTCTTTAATTAAGTATGAAATTATCTATGATATTATTTTTTACTATTGTTACGTCCGTGCTTGGAGACAGCTTATGTTGATTTCAAGATGAGTAAAAAGACGATCTTCGTTTAAATATTATATTTAATATTTACTACTAAAAAAGAGATTTATAAATCTCTTATAAGAGATAATTTGTGTTCGATGTTCCTTGTAGGTTCGAATCTCAATAAGTAATGTTTCCTGCACATGGCGACTTTAGATGTTGAGCGTTAATTTTTGGCAGGCTATTTCTGACAGATTAGTTATTTTAGTCATTATAATACATGTAAATATGGGCCAATACTTTTTGGTATTTTGCGCATTTTAGACATTTCTTTTTATTCATAAAATTAATAAACATTTTTTTTATGTTTCGACTGACATGGGAACATATCACTATCTGCGTAATGTTTTGTGACGAAACCTATGTGTGCGTTGCGTTTAAAGTCGGTCCTACATGCTAATTATTTGTTAAAGCTCGAACTTATTTCGTTCGATGGCCAGATGAGTGCCTAATGGCTGTTTTTATTAATTAAGAATGTCCGAATGTGGTCGGTTACAAGCGTTACTATCGAATGTGTAACTCATTTGCATGTTTCACACTTTCTGTTCTCGGCCGACGCCCTCCCACGCCAGCTGCGTCTTTGTCCTTTAAAATCCAAAGCTGTGAACGAACAACCTAATGTTTTTTTTTTCAAGTTTTCTTACTAATGAAATAACATAATGTACGTGTCCTCGTATGAGCATCTCTTACGTATAATCATGAATCTTGCATTGAAGACGCTGTGAAATGAAACGAGACTGCAATCAATCTCTCTGACTAGGAAAAATGTTTTTTTTTTGTTTAATTTTAGTTCCGTTTTTTTTGAAGGAGCTACGGAAAGATTGACCTGCACGGTTTTGAGAAGTATTGCATGAACAAGTAATTGAACTGACTTCATGAATGATGTATGACTGAGAAATATAATGTGAAAAACATGTAACATAAATTACGTTAGAAGTAATAATTGAATTCATATTGTATTGGCATCTTGTGTATTTTATTGTATTATCAGATTGTAAAAATGTTTAAAGGATTCTATATTAATCATTAAAGTTATAAAATACATATTATTAAGATTGATAAGTAGTTGTTAGTAAAACTACATAATTATAATATCATTTTTTATTTTTAAAGTAATACTGTGAATAAAACTTTTTTTTTTGTAAATTACAAAACACTGTTAAAAAACTGCATCGTGGAATCATAAGTATTATATGTTAAGAATTAATATTATTTTCTTAACTTTTTTATTTATTCTTTGCTTATAAACCAATTAACATATTTACTAAAGTTTTTTCGATACATAATATAAAATAAAATCAATAATATAAATACGATTTACAAAAAATACCATAATATTCAACATTTATTTGGTTAATTATCTGATGGGTATAAGGTCGTCGAAAAACGTCCTGAATTAGTTTTGAATGAATAATATTCATAGGAAGGATCATTTTATTATAACTGTTAATGTTTAATGATTAGAATCGTATCCCATTCATTTAAATGCCTTTGTTAATTTCAATTGCACACGAATTGAGAAATAAAAATGATAAGTAATTTATGCATACATAATTTTTATTTATAACTGACACATCCATCTACATATATATGGTTCAGAGCTGAACGGTTGTGGTTGTAATGTTTCATTCGCAGTATCTATCCTGAATATTTTGATTACAAAATCTTGCAGTTCGTTGTCTACAGCGCTTTATCTGTTCAAATCATAATATGAGGTGCAATTCATGTCCTTAAGCACTCGTCACACATACGTAATCTCGTCTTGGGCGTCTGTAATTTGTTCTTTCAACCATAAATTCTATTATATTATTTCGATAACGGGAGGCGTTCATGGCGCATAATCCGATTCATTCAGTTCGCCTCTTTGAAGTAATTATATAAAATAGTATGCTCATGGATATATTCATAACCCGCAACGACACTTAAATCTAATGCTTAAAATAGTCATGTAGGTACTCAGATACTCGTATAATATTCGCATTTTTGACTTGTATCAATGCGCTGTAGGAATCGCTAGTTGTACTGTACATAAATAATTATTATCAGTGTTGAAGTTGTATTTGTTGAGTTTGCGTGGCAAAAATCTCGTCGCTCATCCCAGCTCAAGAAACACATCTCTTGGCTTCAATCAATCAACTGGTTTGACCTTGTAGCTGTCACGAGGAGCCTCTGCCAAGACGCGGCTTGAGGCCCGTTCATGGTTGAATCTCAATGTGTACAATCCAACGCCTACCACATTCTGGCTGTACGCACATGCAGCATCTGCAATACGGCATTTATAAAAAGTTTGTTTAATACGTCATATTTATAACAACTACAGCTCTTCTGAAACACGACCAATACTTACTTACTCTTCTAATTGATAACATAAAATGATTAAAACATTATAAACTAGTTTATCAAATATAGGCACTTCAACCGCAGCGAAAATTAGTTTTATATTCTAAATAAATTTAACACACTGTAATGGAGCGCCTCGATTACACCTAGAAAAACATTGCATTCAAATTGGTTCGTTTGAATCTGATGGGCGCACCATTCGAGTGTCGGGGCCACCTTGTAATATATGTTTATTAAATATTTTTATCGTGCACCCGCATATTTGAAATGTTGTAATTGAAATTTTATACTTAAAATCATCACAATTTAGCATCTAGCACTAGCAGGCTCATCATGAGATTTGCTATTATAATTATTGATAAAAAAAATGTGTGTAGTTTCTACTGTACAAATAGTTTAGTAGCCGGTGCTCCGCGAAAATGTTTCACGTGCTCCGCGAAGCACATTATTGCTAATTTCATCTGTCTTATTTCTTTTTTAATCATATACTGTTTCGAAAGCATTATTAATTATGGAGAAAATATATTGATTATTAAACTATTTAGATGCTACAATTATTAAATATATTGTATATTATTTTACAGGCACTTTTTTGACGTTTCCTTTTTTTATTCACGCCAGGTGAATTGATTGGTTTCATCGACAATGATAATCAATTTTCAATGTTAAATTGCTTGTAATTTAATGAATAGAGGGAGTCGTGAATGTGCCTTTAGGTTTGCAGTCGGGCATTCAATTCTGCATGACATGGCCTCTACCACCTGGAGTATGATGACTACTTTTTGTTTACAGTTGGCCTCGTCGGTAGCCAGAGACAATAAACGTATAAATCTATCTGCCTTTATAAATAATTTTATATTTTACGATTGCTAGTAATTAATTATTTTTATGATGTTTTTTTCATCGCGTTATGTATATTTTGAACGACGTATTATTTTGAGTATCAAAAATTCAATACCTTCAAATTTTACGCTGACGATTTTACGACATTTTCAATTTATGGCGAGTCATAAATTGCACACAATAATTCGAATAATTTAATAATAATATTTATTGCGGGTCATAATAAATCACATTTAAATGTGTCGAGAGGAATTGTATTTGAATTTGCAAATGGTTATAATTTTCATGTGAGTTTTTTCTATCTGTACCATATGATCCTCACAAACTGTAGCCACAAAGCTCTGTAAGCTCGCTTCATGTCAGTTCTGCCTCCTGAAGCTTCACCGAGTCCATCCTAGATATAGTTTCCGACGGCCTTTCGGTTGTCTGTCGTCTTGGGACCTGAAGACAAGGCTTTTGTGATTTATGCTATTCTGCAGTATCCGATGTTCCGCCAGGTCTGCATTCATCTTTTAACGGGCTGTATTGTGAAAGGCTGCTCTCTGACGTTGTCGCTCTTCTCAAAGTCAAACCGTTATAGTATTGTAAACAGGCATCTGTTTTCAACAGCGCTTATACTCAAAATATTTCACGTCAATCGTCATAAAACCACTGATGCGGTCTATCACTGTCAGGCTGTACTCTCCTGTATCTGTTCTAAAATGACAGAAATATTTTTAAGCAGTTGCGACGATGGAACTAATTTAGGTACATACTATCGCCAAACATAAGTAGGTCCTTTGATTTAAAACATTACTGTATAATATTAGTCTTTGTATCCCCACGATTGCAGGTACACAATAAAATATTCAATTAAAATATTTACATCGTGCCAACAACCGTTTTTTTTAGATTTAATACATTTTATTTAAGTACCTACTCAATACTGTTCATTTAACTTAATGTTTCTTTTACTCACTGCTTATCCTAAAGTAATGAGATACATTTCTATTACCGCCATCACCAAATCAAATATATGTTGTCTTATTTAGTAACGATTATTGTCTAAATTATCTTGTAGAATTTTTAGCGAGGACCATTTTTAGTAAGTACTTACTGCGTAGTGAACAATAGATATGCACCTGTTTGCGTGTATTCAATTAACTCGAAATGTCATTACGGATTGTCGTTTTTTTTTTGCTAAAGAAGATCGGTGGTCGCGTGATTGGTTCAGTTCCCGTCAGGTCGTTGAGTCCCACGCGGTCTGCCCGGACCTTTGTCGCGTTATTTCTCGTTTTTCCTCGCCCGGTCGTTTATCAGGCGCAGGCTTCGGGGGCTCCGGGGCCCTGGACCAGTGAGCAACTCGCCCCGCAAACAACACGACCTCTCTCGGCGTGCGACCGACCGGCTGCGATTTGTTTATTTTGAATTTTTCGCTCGGTCGAACACCGCATATGTGTGACCTGCCCGGTCGGCTATCCTACAAATGCAGTCTCATAATAAAAATATAAAATATCTGAATAAACTTATGAGGCTGTATAGTGTATTGTGTTTTTTTATTATCTACGTTTTATCTTTCATAAAATCTCTCCAAGAAACAGTATGCACTTGCAATAACTCGCACGCAAACAAACACAAAAACAAAGTTTTCCGAATGCAGCCTTCTTGGCCGAGCGTCACTGAGCCTATCGGTTTCAACCGGTTATGCTCTTCTGAACGCGGTTCAGTAAAAAAAGGAATCAACGAGCATTCGCATTAATTATCCTCACGTAAATCTGTATTCTAATGTTGTTCTATCTATCTTCGTTGCATCTAAAAAAAAATGAGTAAAAACGAAAATTTTAACTCGTTGAAATAAATTAAATGAACATTATTGATGGTGCTCTAGTTGTGTATTCGTTTGCTCTAAATACATTATACAGTCAACCCTCCTGTAACATTTTCACGAGATCGGATGATTAGCCGTATGACTCCGAGGTCTGGACCATTTATTTCTAAGAGGCGGTGGGATCTAAAATACGAGTAACAACATAGAAGAGATTGTTAAATGACAAATTGCCGCAAAAAGTATAAGAAAAATTTCCGTTTCAAAATTTAAAAAATCGTGCATTATAGAAGTAATGACTGTAATATCATCAACCTGTAATGTTTTGCTCGCGTCAACTGTCATTTCAAATCGTTTTAATTCGAATTAGCTCCTTTTTCCTTACTATTTTTGGTAAAAAAATTTATACAAATTAGGCGTTTAAAGGGAAAGAAAATATTAATTCTTTTTTACTTTTACATATCAATTAATTTGATTTTATTATTTTTAATTTAACCCTATTACATTGTCTTAACTATTTATAATGCAAAATTGATGTCTTAGTCGCATGTCGTGTCGAGTAAAGATACCATCTTAAATATTAAAGCCTTGAATTGTCTTGGTAATTTATTAATGCTAATTTATAGGGATATCGATACACGATCAATTGATTATCAAAGAAACCTATTAAATAGCTTATAACTTCCGCTTATACGTGGATGCAAAAGATTCTTACTTATATAATATTACAAGCATGATTATTTTTCCTTTGTAAGGTGTTTATTTGATTAGTATTTAGGGAAATAATTACTTTAAGTGGTTCAATATAATTGATATGATTATTCACATTTTTAAGAAACATTATTTTATATAAACAATGAGATTCTATTAATAATGTTATTTGTTATAACGTCTTTTTCACATGTAATCATGAATTGATTAAATTTGAAAAAACAATTGTTTTTAAATCAGGGATAATTCATATATTTTTTGCCAGTTTGATGGAATTTTACATTTTTCCAATTACTTTACTTTGACATTTAATCAGAAAATTTGGTTATTTTTTACAAATTCCAAATTGATTCAAATTCGTCTTTTGTCATCGCGATGTTCTATATAATACAACTTTATGATTATATATACAATAAATATCTTACTGTAAGTATTTAAGTGTGAATAAATTTCTGTTTAAATATTTTTTGTCATCGATGATGAGACAATAAAATAATTTATTAATATATTAAAATATTTGTTGATATTTGTCAACAAGTTTATTAATTGTACTGGATTTTTATCTGTAAATAATAGCTATAAATATTTATTTTGAATATTGGAATAACTGATACGAGTGCATTCCAGAAGATCTGTTGTCACATTTACTGTCATTTTACACAAACTATTCCAAATTTTGGAACACAAAAAGGCTTATGGTCATTGTAGTTAAAGCCTAAAAAGTCTATAATGCTAAAATTAGAGTTATTACTACTACATCTAGATAAAAAGCATTTTTCACATTAATATTCACTGATTTCTAATTTGTTACGAGATTTTAAAAAGCAATGTATTCTGTTAATTAATTTGACACATCAAATTTTTCTACTTTTATTTTAAAATATCGAAACTGTATATCCCTACTCGTAACATACAGGTATAATATCGATATATTATACATAATACTGAAATTGGCAACGACGCGTTCACCATTCGCGGTGCTTTTGAAAGGCTTTCCTGCCTGCCGGAGATGTTAAAACGAAAAATAAAACTCGCAAGTGATTACGTTGCCGAATACGGCACAGCATCCCACGCCACCCCGGATGCCTGCCAACCGATCCAAATTCACGTGCAAGGATCTCCAACACCACCCCTCTGTGCCACCCTCCTCCACCACAATCCTGTCTTTCTCCGCCCCCATCAACGGGTGGAGATGACATTGAGTCTAATAATAATATATCTTTCCGAGAAATGAAACAGCCAACTTTCAACCAGATTGGGCGTCGATTGCCAATTTTATCAGTTTATCGCACACAAGAAGTGTTTTGCGCATACATGACGCTAAACAATAAGTTGATGCTTATTAATAATTGTTATATTATGTTTTTGTATAAAATCGTTTCATTTTTTTACTAGATACTAATATGTTCTTTGATTCATAGGTGTACGCAAATTTATTTATTTATTCGTGCCAGATTTTCTTAAGATTCATTCACGCGAGAAATACAAGTTGCAAAATTGCTTAATCTTTATAGAGGTATCGAGTCATTCCAAATATAATTATTCGTATATGTATATCACCTCCTTGGTCCTATTACACTATTCTCATAGTAACAAAATTAAAGTGCACATTATAGAGATATATTTATATGGCTTCTGTCTGTTTTAAAAAGTTGGATAATTTAGCAATAAGTGAACTGCCCTTTATGCATTCAAAACGTGAAATCCCTTTTTAGTATTAAGAAAAAATGCAATATGTGTAGAGAAAACTAATGAAAATAAACTAACGAAATTATAGTCGTATAATGTTGACTTCTACATTGGCATAATCATCATCAGCACCATGTCTGCTACCCTAACTGGAGCATATGATTGTTACAAACTACCGTAACGTAGATAACATTATTACAAGAGACAATTGTAAAATATACTTCGATTCTCACTGATAACTTGAATAAATAGTTTTGGGCAAGACACATTAGCTAAAAAATGATGATATTGTCAAAGATATCACAACGAATAGTCTGCAAGATGAACACAGGTGATATCTGACCCCCAACTTAATGGAATGGAGAAGAAAACTGCGAACGGTTGACGTAAATTGACAAATGATTGCTGTTGAGGCGATGGGCAGAATGATAACAATCTTACACGATATTGTCGGATAATTACCACACAGTCACTCCGTCTGGTGTGTATTTATGTATTTTTAGAAACCGAACAGTAGATATCGCGCTTTCTTTTAGACTGCACCGTGACCGTTCTAAAAGATATGAAATCAATTTTTGTTCATGTACGTTCACTAATCATCGTCCATAAAAATCTAACAGATTTCTCGCCACCGCTTGCTTGCTTCTTCAGTCGAAATTTATAATACGAGTATATATGAACGCAAGAGGCGCGTAATAAAAAATTGCTGCGATCTTTTCTGTCTGTGGCGAGATTGTGTGTTGCATTAACAATAGAAGCCTCGGTATAAGTTTAGTATAGCAGCAGTACGCTGATATTGTAACAGGTTTACGAGTTGTCGTAGGTACTTAGGTATCTTACTTTTACTGCAGACTTTCGTCAGTTTAATTGCGAGCGGTGGGATTTTTTTTCACTGAATTATGTTATAAGATAGAAATGAATATGAAATTAAATTTTTGAATATAATATGTAAATTTTTAAAACTAATGATGATTTTTTAATTTATGTATTTGAATACTAAAAAATAGTAATTGAATCATAATTTGAACGCGATAAATTTCAAAACATACATTTTAATAATCTTATTTAAATTAAATGTGAAAAACTTTAATTCAATAATAATTGCGTGTAATTGCTTCTAATTCGAGTATATAAATCATAGATTGATGTGTAATGATAATAACCATAGTAGGTATAAAATTATACATTTTATAATTTATATAATAAAACACTTTGAAACTGCGTATACATTTAAATATTGTACACAAATTGTTAACATGTGTAATTAGTCGAGATGAAAATGATTAGATCTTAAACTTTATTTTACGTACATGTTTTCATTACTTGTGAAGTTAACTTCTAAATGGTATTATTGATTTTTCAATTACGGCACATATTTCCGTTAATTCGTAAAATTTTCTAAAATATTGTATCGATATGTGTTCGTTTATAATAGACAAAGAAGGTTGTCTAATTTGTATTTTGCTTTAAATTACTGTGCTCAAACTACATCTAATATAATTATTGAACTGACATGTTAATTTTTAGTTGTTGCAAAATAACACTGGTACAAAAATAAGTATGATAAAAAAATAAAGCAATAAAATTTTAAGTGGGAATTTATTTATCCTTGCGCATGTAAAAAATTTGTACCTGTGTAATGTTTATTTTCATAAATAATCATGAGTCAGACGTTGTTTGATAATAAGTGTATAATATTTAGGTTCGTCCCTGTGGTCGAGGTGCCTAACATTTTTCTTTATAACAACTCGCATGGAAGAATAATAATAATTATTGTTGTTAGCTATCGAAAAAACGTTTTTATGTACATCATCCATCACGTCTTTGGTATTGTTAATTCGGATAGAAAAAAAGATAAAGTCCATGTAGATGTTTTGACGTAATACCCACAATAATAGTCCTCGACTCAACTGAGGTAAATCATAATTTTTATTCACTGCCCAGTTCAAATAATTATACAGGTGAATCATATATACAAGCGGCCCTCGGTTTTAGCGCATATTTTTTTTTCTGAAAATGTGTGCGAATATTGCATGTTTACAATTTGAAGTATGTAAATTAAAAATCATGAGTACTTCATTTAAAAATTACCATATGCTTCAGTTAACCCTTTCCTTACGGTTCGATGGAATACAAATTATACTGTCAATACGGCGTGAATTTTCCAAACCATTCTTTTTGCTTAAAATTAGTATGTATTTGAAGCATAAATGTACTTATCTGGCCTATTTTCATATATCACATTGGTTCTTGTATCCTTTAGCTATCAGATGATGCATAAAAAACTATTATATTTAACAAACGTTCATTATGTAACTCTATACATGTGGTGGCATTAACACATGTGGTTTACAGAAAAATCGCTCCTGTGAAGAAACCTAACGATATTTATTTACATGCTTTACAGATTCCTGTAAATAATACATGTAGGTTGATAAAGGGAATGACTGCAGTTCCAAGTTCCTACCGTATATGTCACAATGAGTACTGAAAGTAGCAAAACGATATATCACGGCTGCCGATGTCAACGGTAGGGGAATCTTAGACGGCACAACCGATGCGAAAGGGTTAAATGTGAAATAAATCACATTTTTTGTGCATGACGGTGTAATATTTATTATATGTATATAAATACCACATATAATTAAATTTGGTTTTCGTTCTTTCAATTCAATATGTACTCGTATATTATTAACTTTTATTTTTGTGCGAGTTTCAGGTTATAAAAAATAATATATTTTTTAAAAATGTTATTTTCCACTAGTCGTGTTATAACGAAGTTAGACCCACAATAATGAATCCAACCATTGCGGATAAGCAAGCCTTACTGTCTGCTGGCGCTCTTTGTATCCCCAGCTCCTCTGAGATTTGTCGGGTTTCGCAACACCCGTGGCCTATTGCGTCTTTATTCCACGACCGACTGCAAATGAAATATATTTTATCAATAATAAAGAGTTGCCCAATGACTGGCTGATCTTTATGCGCAGTCCACACTACTACATACGAGTAATACAATAAACTTGTACGTGAGGTTGAGAAGCTCTCGTTATCAAATTTAAAATATTTGCTGCATTATAAAAAATATAAAAGTTTCACCACTGACGCATTCATCCAATAGTATATACGAAAAGTTAAATTTTTCTTATTTGAATCCCCGCTGATTATGGGAACTATAGTAGAATATATTCATTATCCAACTCTCATATGTAATGAGGTAGTATAATTTCAATAATATATATTTTCCATGTATTATATTATTAGTATATAGGGAAAGTATACTTTTAAATGTTTGAAAAAAACCTATAATATGACACAAAAATACGATTTATTTAAGACAATTTATTTTCTATAAATGACGACATATTATGCAGATTTTTGATTGTTAATTTTTTGGGCATTCTGAGTGGTTAAATTGTCACTCAATTGAAAATAGTTACTGTCATTTATCATTTTATATTGCACTGTTTGAAGATTCTCTTGCATGTAAGTGTAAAAATAAAATAATTTAGTTGACCAAATATTTTTATAATAAATAACTTACTTGTAATGAATAAATAAAGTAATGTTTTCGTAAGCTTTTTCACTTGTGTGGAAAAAAATATTCTTATCGAATGGTTTATGTTTGAACCAGTCACATATACCTACCTACAAGTACTTTTATTTATTACATTTATGTTCATTGCCAAATAGCAATGGAACCATCTCCGATAGGTTAATGTCTTAATTTCATTTAATATACCAGATGGTGTTATGTTTATAGCAAACTGAACGTCTACTATAAAATTGAATGTTGTAAATATGATGAAAGAGGCTACGATATTTTGTTTTATGTCTCTTCGATAGATGTAAATCAAAACAATTATTAAACATCATATACCTCGTTACCTTCCAAATATTATAATAAAATTAATTGCTGCCCGATACCGTTTTTTTGCGGTTGTCTGCTTTTTGTCTAGCCAGAGGCAAGATTATGATTGAATACCTACTACGTTATATCTCTCCTATTGAAAAATTTTCCTTTTGATATAATACGTCTATGAGTGTGCTTCGGACTGCCAAGATGGACGCAATAAAAAGTACATAATATTTTAATATTAGGCGGTATTAAACGATTTGCTTTTTTTATTGATATTAATTTACTGTTATGGCATGTACATATTGACACTATCGCCCGGGGCATCAATTAAGTTGATTTAATCGTCAGTTCTTTGTATATCACGTAATTAGTCGATAAAATATATTTCTGCTGTTGAGGCCTCATTTATCTCTAAAATCTCGCTACTGATTAACTATTCCTTTCTTGACTTCATATGCTGCAACCACGCTTCAGAAAACAAGCACACTTTTTTAAAGTAGTTTCTGAGTAGTGTAATTGAAAATTCGATAAATTATGAAAAATTTAGATATTAACGTGTTTCAGAAAAAATACTTTTGACTAGTTTATACGTATGCTTTTATATAATATATTTTGATTAAACAATAACAAGATCATTGCTGTATAACGTATATCCTGAACGATGCGTTTTACGTGAGATTTGTCGGGAAAACGTACATTTGGATGTTTTTGGGGTGTCTATCTCGGCTCTAGTATTTCGTGTATTGTGTGATTTGTAAAATTCCTCACCTGTACACGGATTTAGTTAATTAATATTTTATTGAATCGAGTTATATTATAAAGCCATTGCATGTAATAGATATGGAAATCTTTATCCACAAACTTCCAACAAGCCGACAGGCATCTGACGTCTCACAACATTGGGAACTAATACGAAAACATAAATAAGTACAACCAATATGCATCCAATTTGTGGTTTGCGACTTACGCTAGTGTCTTACTGAAATGGTGTCAATTGCACAGCTTGACATGTCTCTCGCAAGATAAAACCTAATATCTTCACCAGTGGCTCTTAAACCGATGTTCCTCGGGGCACTGATCCTCTGCGAGAATGTTTTAAGAGATCCGCGAACAAAATTTTTACATTTAAAAATAAAAATAAACTATACTAAATTTGATAAACGGGTATATGCGTAATATGATAGTATTGGTGCTCCTCGAACTGCTTTTAAAGTTACAAGTTTTCCACGGATCTATAAATCTTCACAATCATTGATTTCTCTTAATTCTGGGATATATTCTTCGAATGCATAAAATACATTGTAATTTATTAAGGCCCACGGGCACTTGGTGTCCTCGAAGGTATCAATAAGTACATTAAACGTACTCTGTGAGGCGCAGCTAACATATGACAATGCGAAGATCATGGCGGTTGACAAAATATTATGGCGGCAATTGTAATGACTTTATGTTCCAGCTAGGGAGCGGCTATGGCAGAAGATCATATTTGATATGAGTAAGCACTCCTAGACGTTAAAAAAGACATGTCCCGTCACAAATACACCTTGTCCGTTGCATTGATTACTTTTATTTCAGCTAATTCCGCCAATATTCGTGACAAGCAGAAAGGTTCTCAGTATTCATTCAATGGTTCTTCTGATAATCAGCTGTGATTGGATTGTCGGAAATCATTGTTTATTTTAAATAATTATATATTATGTTTCTTAAATTTTTTACGTGTTGATTGAATGCGAATGATCGCATAAGCGTTGTCTGATTGGTCAATTATAAGTCGCTGTTGTCGAATACAAGCTCACAGTGACGGTGTTTTGGTGATGCTTTGACCTGCGGGCAGTGTCCAACCTTGTGCTCGTACAGCGTTGTCCAAATACAGAAGAAACCCACTAGTAAATACAGGTTTAAAAAAATAGGTGCCCATTATACACTCTTCCTGATTATCGTAAAATTTAACAACGTAGGTGCTAAACTAGTTGCTAACCATATTACAATCATCGCAGTCGTCATGTGAATTATTTCAAAATTCACGTTACAACGCGTATTAGAGCGGCCTAAATAAATAAATAATTATTAAAAATATATATAAGGCTGTTAAACAAGAGACTGTCCCGCGTGGAAAGTTTATATGTATTCACCGATTTGCGTTTTTGGTAACAAATAATAGATATAAAGGTAAAGTAAGTCTTGGACGTACAAATTAATGCAATTTTTAGTCAAAAAAAAAATGTTTTTAGCGATTTCAGACGGACGAATCGACTAAACGTTTTAGTCTTAGTGCTAAAAACGTCACAAATTTATGTCCAACTTTCAATGTTACGCTTTTTGGATCTTTCTGTTTGAAAAGGTAAAAATCCAGATAGAAATAATAATTTTATCACGATATAATATTACACAATTATTTTTTTATCTCGTACTGATTTATGTGTGAAAAACTGAAAAAATAAGTTAAACGAGTTTTTAATTACTCTTTTAGTACTAAAAGGTAAGTATGAAAAGGAGTTTAAGGTAATTATTAACATATTTGACATACTCCGACCGACAAAATTATATAGCGGTGGACTAAATATTTGAGTAACTGAAGGATAATATGCGAGTTGTATCATTTTAAATTATGAATACGGCGCCTTGGTTCAACCACTGGTTCCCAAATAAGCAGCAGTTGGTTCTTACGTTAGGCAGGCCCTTGCCTGCTGTTTGGATTCTGCAAGGTGGCTGTTATGAGTTTGTCTTTCGGTATAAAATAACACTATATCCATTTAACCCAGCTGCGGCTCCTTTCCTTACAGGGATAATTAAACCAAAAGTCGCGAATCGCAGAAAAACAAATTTCCTCTCATAAAAATATATATGTCTTTGTTAGTCCTAATTGTCATTATTATTTAATGTAGATTTGTCGTAAATAAAATTATTATTCGTGTAAATTTAATATTATATTTTGATGTTTATAATATATACATCAATGGCGCCTTCTGACAAGCGTCACTGCCGATATAATAATAAACAATAGCTAGCACCTATTGAAAACTTGTTTGACTAGATTTGCGTTAATATTGTCAATACAAGGCCAATATTGCGGTATTGTAATTATACTTTATTTTGTGACATTTTTCGATCTTATTGATACCAAAATTCAACGTCGATCTGACTCCATACTTCGTAAAACATTAGCAAACGTCCAATTCTGTTTCGAATACTACAGCCGTCTTTATTCTCTTTAAACTCTGAGATCTCTTTGACCTGAAAAACCATTAGGAAAATTCCATCTACAATATGAAGATAAACAGCACAAAAACCAAAGTCTTGAGAGTAAGCCGCAATGAGCAGCAGAAAATTAACATATCAATGCTAGGAGTACCCCTAAAAGATGCAAAAGAATTTGTATACCTTGGAAGTACAATCACCTGGGATGGCAGAACAAAAAGAGAAGTCAACAGTCGAATACATCAAGCAAGGCTAGCTTTCAATAAAAAAACCAAAATTCTTGAGTCAAAGAATATTTCTTTAGGGCACCGCAAGCAACTTGCCAAAACACTTGTTTGGAGCATCTTAATGTACGGCTGTGAGACATGGTGCTTATCTGAAAGTGATAAAAAAAGACTAGAGGCCTTTGAGATGTGGTCGTACAGAAGAATTCTCGGAATTTCCTGGAGAGACCACGTCACGAACAATGAGGTTCTCAGAAGAATCAAGGAAGATAGGCAACTAATAAGAACCATCTCAGAGAGGCGAGCCCGATGGATTGGTCACATCATGCGCCACGATGGTCTCCTTCACGATATTGTAGAGGGGATGTTTGAGGGTAGAAACTGTAGAGGGCGCCCTAGACGGGAGTATTTGCAGCAAGTATTCGAGGACATGAATTGTAGCGCTTATGCTGAGCTGAAAAGGGTTGCGGAGGACCGAGAAGAATGGAGATCGAGATGCAAGATTCTGTTGCTGCAAACCAATCCACCGGATTGATACTACGAAGAAGACTCGGCGTTGTATCGCGTTGCTGAGATGATAACTTGGAACCAGGTGAGGACCAAGGAAGCTGACGTAATTTTATAGCGGCTAGTTCTTGCGTTTTTTTTTATTTCATTGTAAATTTAATTAGTATTTCACCAGTTTAATTTCACCTACATGTTACCACATATATTATGCTTAAGTAATTGAACATTTCATTAATCTAATGAATGTTTTAAAATTACTTATTTAAGGATTACCGTGGTCGGTGTGATTATAGTATTTCATATTTTCTATGATAAATCTGCCTTGTGATGGTCAACGGTTTAAAGAATAATAATTTTTGCTTTTAGACGTGATCGATTTCTCGGAACTAACAAAACGTTGGGTTGTTAATTTAATTAAATTGCGAAGCGAATCAATTAATCAACAAGCTGTTCGGGTGGAATGATGTCGACGGAGGTCATTATCCGATAAAGAAAAAATATTTTTAATAGATACAAAATATATTTTTAGAAATGGAAATTGGTGCGTCATTATAAAAGGTTGGGACACAAGATGAATAGTCTAAAATTCAAAATGAAAAAAATATTAAGTGAAAATATAACTTTTAATATATTTTTTTCTCGGCACGATTTATATTACGAGTATTCTATCGCAACAATATAATAAGTATATTTTAATCAGTTAATTATGATGATTTAAAATACGAGTTTAAATTCGTAAATTTGGTTGTTATAATTAATAAATTATAACTATTTAGCTTGATGAAGTAATGAAGTGCGCAGAGTGCACGAAAGCATGGTATTATACCTATATAGAAATATTTTCAAAGGAATGTATTTAAATACGGTTTAATAACATATATTTTGAGGGTTAACACAAGGGCGATTTGAATTGCAAAAGCTTATCGTTTAAAAAGAGGCATAGTTAGTTATACAAGGATAATTATCTCTGAAATACTGTCTCATTTATGTGATAGTGTTTCAGAGAAATCATTGTTTAGTTTATAAATTCATTTTTCATTGACAATATTGTCTGAATATATATAAATGAGGAAGAGTTTTACATTTATTTTTATTTTTATAATGTCTCTCTCTTTTAATGTTGAATCATTTTGCAATTCGTATCACTCGTGTAAGTAGCAAATTGAGACGTTATATGATGTCGTTATACAATGTTAAATAAAGCTTTACTATATTTTATATCATAAGTAAGTCCGTAATTCGTGAAAGTGAGGCCATTTAATTTTAAATTAAAAAAAATACTGAAAATAATGAGCGTTGAAAATGGAGCATTTTACGGAAAAGCTCTCTATCCTCCTTATTACCAAAGCGGTGCACTTCTATGCAATTCTGAAAGAGCTGCAGCTGCAAGCTTGCACATTATGGAAATGTGAATTTTAATCATAGAAAATAACTTTTCTCTTATTGAGATATATTATAATTACGAACGAGGGGATTCATTTAGAAGGGGTAAATAAATACAGAGAATATAACCCAATATAAAAATAAATTGTAAGAGTCGATGACATTATAAATAAGAATTCCCTATTTTTGATTATGTACGAATATAAAATACATACATGAAGTTGCCTCGTTAATTTCCGTTTTGCGATCGAATTTCCGCTTTATAATATATTTCCTGAAGGGAAACATGGGTGATTCATGATACCTATTTCACCGGATATATTTTGTCAAGTACATAGTACGAGAATGAGTAATGTTACAACTTACGATAAGTTTCAATTACTATCATTTTAGGTAAGGTAAATTATTTATATTGATTTTGTAAATGTTTTTTTACAGTAGCCCTTTTTAATAACTTATTATAATAGTAAACTATTTATATTTGAATTTTATACTTTAAAAGTATACGCAGATAGTTTATTTTATTTATTGAATAATAATTATTTTTAACTTTTCATTGTTTGTTGTACAAAAATAGGTTCTCGTTCAAATTTATTGCATAGCCGGGTAAATCAATTATCTGTATTAATTAGGGGCTAAAGCTGCCTTCAGAAATAACAATTCAAAACTCGATTAATTGTTTTGGGTGACGAGAACAATGACAACTCTCCAATTTGAAATTAAGACACATAAATGATAATTCTAATTTAATTTGCGATTTTGTATTGATACTTTTGTAGGTCGAGTATTTCATCTAGTAGCAGTTGGTATAAAATTATTATAATATATTCTCGTAATTATTTATCCTACTTTCTTTTTGCATATCTGCTTCCTTGTTGGAGCATATAAATATGTATACGTATATGGTCACCACAAATGACGTTGGCAGCTTTTATATTTGCCTCATCCTATGTTAGTCCGCCGAGCATATAATTTGAACTTCTCGACAGCCTTGCAGTACGAGAGCCTGAAGTATGAGAGGCATATTTGGGCGTTTTTAATGATATTATTAGTGATCATCTCGACATTTTCGAGACATGACACATCATTTGACTCTAAGAGTAGTAATATTTATGTTATTTAAATGGTATTCAATTGATATTACGGTAAAAGACTTCCTCGTTATAAACTCAAAGACAAAACCTTGTTTGCACGGAAATATGAAAATAAATTCAAACTCAACTTTTTTATAATTTGAAATAAGATAAAATTAATTTAAAAATATGTCCATTAAATCCGAATAAAGACAACTGGTCCCATTATTATCTAACATGAAACGCAACCTTTCTTACCGGCTTAAATATTAGCCACGTTCTTTATTCACTGTTATTTGTTTCAGTGATATTTCTTACCTTTTAATATTTTTACGTAAACAAATTCTGGAGAATATTTCTAGAAATAAATTGAACTTCATCTGTTGATTCTATAAAGCATATCTTATACAAGACACAATTTTACTACGCATTCGATGAAGATTTTTTCATCGCCAATCGTAAGTGTAAATGATATACGTTTTTTTTAATTTAAACATGTTTAATATAGATTATGTATTATATTTGATGCTGTTCGAATAATCAATAAAAAGAGTGTGAGGATAGTGCTTGTGATATTAATATATTGTTTCTGTGGGTATTAAATATGTATCCTGGGTGTAGGGGAGGTTTCGGCCAGTGACCATTGTGTGAGGTCACAATCGATTCCCCGCAGAATATACTCGTACTACTAATAAAGTTGACCCGCGAATAATAATTATTGTCCCTCGAACAGTTATCGTGTTGTCTCTTTCAATTGGAAACCGTAGCAAATTAACAAAACAATCAATTATTACCGTATTTTATTATATTAAAACATCAATTATTCTCTTCGGTATTGTGTATTTTTTATTCGATGATAGCACGCGCCGGTGTATGCCACTGACGTACACAGGTTAAGTAAATCACATGCCGGCTCGTCTTGTCGGTCAACATTCTTTTCCGCTCATTGACATCTTTGCGCAAATTGATCAAGAACATATTCTGTATTTAAGTTTGTTATAATAAAAATATTTTCGTCGTATCTGCTTCATATCGAAACATACGGAAGGAGGCTGACAACTCTCGTCATATTGACACTAATCAATTTCGAATTACAATTGTACTGGCGAACACATTATATGTATGAAGAGTGATCGACTCTTTGGGTGTTTGTTTTATATATATATATATATATATATATATATATATATATATATTATTATTATTAATACTTCAATAATGAATTAAGATGTAAAAATATTTTGTAATGTTATTGAAGGAAATAAATAAATAATTGTCTAAATAATTGTCTAAAAATTGTCTATCGGTTTTCTACTTTCTAGTTAAAGAATGTGATTAGTTGAACCACAGAACATCACATATTATCCCAAACCACGTGGTCCTTCAAGTGCCTGGAGATGTCTTGAGATAAAGTATGCACAATGGTAACTGACAACTGAGATGCAGCAATTTGTGGTAATCACATGTTCCAGATATGAAACACATACAGGAAGAAAAAAATAGGCTTGGTGGATGGCTGCTTTGCGGATTTGCACTGAATAGACAACTGTCAACTGAATTTGACAGTTCGAATTAAAGAAATTACTCTTTTTTTGTGTATTTGCTGATAAAAAGTATTTTTGTTGAAAAATGAAATACTCAATTACAGATCCTTCAAATACACTCCGTGCAGGATTGCTCGAAACAGATAAATTTATCGCCGGAGGAGTTTTCCGATTATTAGGCGTGTAAATATAATTTATCGTTAATTTGTTTAAAATACGCCGCGTGTTACGTGCGTTCTGCGTGAAATTGCTCGACATTATATCTCTTAGGGTTTCGTATTTTTTCTCGCCGATGCACAATTATGTTTCTGTCGCCGTCGCCACGCTTCGCGGAGACAAATGCCGCCGCGTGCCGCTTTGTGTTCTGTGTCAGCCGGCCGGTCGGCATTTCTCCGCGGATTGTTGAGCGAAGAAAAAAATCTCGATCGGTGATCTCTTTCCGCATTTCAGGCGCCCGCATTACTATTTGAAAATTGCTATTTGGAATATGTAATGTTTAATTATTCCGCTTGGGTGCGCGGCACGCGCGCCTCTGCGAGCGGGCTCACGGAATGAAATTATTTACATTCGCAGTCTCAGCTTTTCAGCAATTTAACATTTGGCGTTCGTTGAAAGTTAAGCTGTTTGTATTTTGAACCGTAAGTCCATAACATACGCATTACGCAATATAAACACTACGCATTTGAAAAAATAAATGGTTGCTGAAAACGAGGTAAAGATTATGTAGTTTATATTAATTATGTAAATACAATTAGTATACAGTTTTTTTATTACAGTTTTATAATTGTTGTTTTCATGTTTGGCCATTCTCAAGTAACATTTGAGACGCTTGAAAATGAATTCTCGCCGAAATCGGAACATGTCATAACATTGAAACTATTTGTCTAAATGTAAGTGCTTCATTAATTTATACCATCGAAATTATAGTATCCCTACAAAAAATATAAATTGTAAAAAACCATAAAAATGAGATATTTCTTTAAAAATAAATCTTGGACTAAATGGCCTCCTTTATTATCAGCAGAGCAGTCTCTGATATTATGAAGATTTGGTGTTCAAATTTTGGCGGCTAATATGATTTAACGAGGCAGTAATTGTCGCAAAAAACATAGGGTAATAATAATAAAATAATTAAGGGATATTAATTTTATGAATTTAATAGATTTGAGCAGATACAATTCGATGCCAATAAACTAAAGCTTTAATTACATTAAAATGGTAGCTGTAAACAGTGTATTTTTTTAACCTTTTATTTACTGGCGGGACTTATAAGTCCCATACCACAAAATCCAATATTGATCGTACATTTTGCTGCAGTTGTGCCCTGACGGGACTTATTAATTGGATTTATAAAACTATGAAATAAATGCCTATTTTAGAAAAAAAATGTTTTTTCTTAATTTTTCTCTATATTCTATCAACACTTATTCGTATAAAAAGAATCAGAAAAGTAAATACACTATCAAATAATTCAGTAAATAAAGGGTTAAATAGAAGGTTCACTTAGTTATGAACATTTGTATATATTTTTTATGATGCTACTTGTAGTATGTAATAATATTTTAATTTGTCATCTGAAAATTATTGGCAAAACTGTATAATTAAAATATTCATAATAAATCTATATATATATATATATTTAATTCTTTATTTCATCAGTGGAGGTATTCAGCTTTTCGTTAAGAGCTATTCGAAGATGCTTATCTTATACTCGTACAAAGCAAAACGTGCACAGTTAAAAAAACGATAATAAAGAGAGTTTATTATATTTCAAATAAAATTAATGTTTTAATAATTTATATTCGCAATCTTTCATTTATCGTAATTTATTTATGCGTTTATAGTTTATAGCGGTCGTTATTTCTGGTGGGGCCCTGAAAATGGCTCCCTTACACATCGCCGCCCGCCCTAATTGAGAGTGATCATAGTGTTTTTCTGCGCATTATTTTCGTCGGAGATTTCAATGGTCTTGTTTACGAAAGAGGGAACGAGTAACTGGCTTCGTATTTCTTCATAAAACACATCAGCACCTTACACCCTGACTCCTCCTGGTGCTGTGATTAATGGAGTGCTCTGCTTGTTCCAGGTGCTCCCACCACCCCCATCATGCCGGGAGGCGCGGCACCTGGCACCCCTTCGTCCAAGGTCAAAGTATGTTTTTTTTTCACTAACCTCTTAACATTTCGCCTTTCGGTAAAAAAAATCTCGCGTGCCACATGAAACCATCCCAAGTAAATAAACGTTTTACTCGGAACTTTCATCTATGAGTATCTCTTTGAAACCCTCGAAGTGGTATTTTTCCCTTTTAATTTCTTTTCAAAGTCAATATTTTTTTCATCAAAGAAAAAGTCTTTATGTAATCAATTTTCATCTTCTCTTCTTCCACATTCTTGGGCTTCTTCCTAAGGCGGGACATGTGGCCGCCACAAAATGCCGCCATAAATTTCGGCTAAATTTGCCATATTTTTTTATATTATTAATTCACGAAAAATCATAATTTTGTTGTATTGTATCTTGATTTTAACCACATACTTAAAAAGCTATTTGTATTTATTTTAATTTTATTACAACTATTCTACTCTCCCTTTTTCGTCAATTATTTTTAATTAAAAAATCTTGTACATCATTACTTATAATTTAAAATATAATGGATTGTTAAATGTATACAGCAAAATGAACAACGGATTAAGTGCCATTACTTTTTTTTTACTACAATAGTATTTATAGCATCTTAATGTTTAATGAAATTAAAAACTAATCACTCATTTTTGTATTTATAAGCCTATTTAACAGGTATTCAATTATATATATATATTCTTAAATTCATTACAATATATCGTAGATAATTAAGCAAAGTAATAACAGTGGATTGTTCTGTAAAAAGAGTCAGTGAACTACAATAAATGAACACTTGTAACTAACCTCTCTATAATGTATATTACTATTATTTTATTAAATTGGTATCTGGTTGATGTTTTCAGGAAAAACCTGCTGTTGTTCGAAATAAGCTAGTGGTGGCTTTATATCCCTTTAAAGCCATCGAAGGAGGAGATCTGTCCCTAGAGAAGGTATGATTCTATTGAAATTACAAAAAAATGTAATTCTTGAACATTCATAATAAATATAATTATATTTTGATAATTAATTTACTAGTTTTATCATGCAGTTTTGTTTCATTTGCATTTTGCACTTAATTTCATTTGCACACACACAAAGATGAATCGTTTTTATAAAATAAATTCATGTGAAAAAAACTTTAAAGAATGTTGAAAAAGAAACAAGAAGTGTTGTGTTTATTTAATTCATGTTTTTTTCTTTTTTAAATATTTATCTTGATAATACATAGGCAAATGATGCAGAGCATCACAGCTGTATAATAACTAATAAAAAAACATAACAGAGACATGTGTTTTTTTCTTTAATTTATTTGACTATCAAATAATAAAATAAAACATGGGTACAATAACATTGGTAAAATGTTTACTTAGTAGATATCAATATTTTTTTAAGTTACCTACCTACTACTACTCATTTTTGAGGCTATGGCAATATAGAATTGTCCTTATTAATTGTATTTGCCTTTGTAAATTGGCTTATTAAATAAAATAATGATGCCAATTATTGCCAAGATGTATGAGAACTATTACAATGTGAATCATTTAATTTGAAAAAAAAATTTTTTCTATTCTTCTAAGGCTCTTAAAGCTTAAAAAGTATATATCTGGTTTATGATCCATACCTCCTTAGGGAGCTAAACTGCAGTCTGTCAGATTAAATGTGAAATGTAACTAAATATTTTCAATTTATTCAAAATTATATTTTTGAAACACAATTTTTCCAGATCAATTGTATTGATGTGTTTTGTGTCATTGGAATAAGCAATATCATATTAAATGGCTGACTGTTTAATAGCTAATTATTTATGTTTTGTGATTACAGGGATCCGAGTATGAAGTGTTGGATGATTCTCAGGAGCATTGGTGGAAGGTTAAGGACGAGAGTGGCTCTGTGGGATACATTCCCAGTAACTATGTCAAGGAAAAAGAACTGTTAGGATTACAAAAATATGAGTAAGTATACTTATATTCTTTATTCATAGTCTGAGCATCGTGACACCTATATCCACCCATTATATCTAAAGGGTTTTAATATATTGATCAAGAACGAGATTTTTAAAAATTTATTCCTAAATCAATGAGCTTTAAAATCCTCTCCCAGCATGTTTTCTCTATCGCACAATGTGAATCTTTTCTAGAAACTGATCCAATATACATAATATTTGAAATCATCCTAATACTTGCACAAACATCACACATCTTTTCTATGTGTGTCATACTTATTGCCCTTGATGAGTACCAAATAGAGTACATTGGTTTCAATGACCATATACTGCTGGATGCAATTACTTGAAAAAATAACCGAACTATAATGCAAATATTACAGGTTGTTATTTAAAAACCAAGTGAAAAAAAAAAAGTAAATTAATGAATCACTTTAAGGATGCCATTCCTTTGTTGAGATTTTTATTGTAGAAAGATTGACATTTTAGTTTTTTTTTTAACTATCATGAAATTGTATACTGTAAGATTATTTATTGGTAAGTTATGTTGAGAAAAAGTTTGTTTATATATTTGTTTGAATTTCAGATGGTACGTGGGAGACATGTCGAGACAGAGAGCAGAGTCTTTGCTCAAACAGGAAGATAAGGAAGGATGCTTCGTTGTGAGAAACTCCTCCACCAAGGGAATGTACACACTCTCATTGTACACTAAAGTGTAAGCATTTCAAATTTCTTTATTCATTGAACATTTCACTACACCTTCACGTTTGCATATAATTTCTCCATATAGTCATTATCGTAAAGATAATTTATATGTTACAAGAAACACTGAATTGAGTGTGTGGTGTCTTTGAGAATGGCTTCTCGATAAAAATAATTGGGCACATCGTATTAAAAGTTATCTTTAATTTTTTAAAACATCAAAAAATAAGATAAACAGGACACTTTCTGCTACTCCAACTCAGTACGGAATGAAAATTCTCCAATTTATTAATGAGAGAAATGAAAGATGATGTTTGCTGTGAATTGCATTTAAGTATCAATTGTAGGTTTTTTTTTATGAAAAATAATGTCGGCATAATAAATAATTGATATTATCTAATTTTTGCAGCCCCCATCCGCACTCTAAGCATTACCACATAAAGACCAACGCTCGAGGAGACTTCTATCTCTCCGACAAGCACTGCTGCGGCTCCGTGGCCGACCTGGTCAACTATCACCGGCACAACAGCGGCGGCCTCTGCTCGAGACTCAAGACCAGCCCCTCCGACCGCCCGGCACCAGCCACGGCCGGCCTTAGCCACGGTAACAACACCAATGACACTGCTATACTTTTCAAGTTTAGCAGTTTTGCTTGGTGAAAACACTTCTTGTCCACATGCAAAAAAATTCTTGTCACGGAAAGCCACTCTCTAAAAAACAGCTTTTGCATGTGTCGAGTAACGGGTCCCCATCTGGGTCTCCAAAAACAAGATAGGACAGCAAGCAATACTACTAGACTTAAAAAGTTGACGTATTTCTTACGTTTAACCCTTTCGCATCGGTAGCCGATATATGCCGTCTAAGATTCCCCTACCGTTGACATTGGTAGCCGTGATATATCGTTTGGATACTTTCAGTATTCATTGTGACATCTACGGTAGGAAATTGGAACTGCAGTCATTCTCTTTATCAACCTACATGTATTATTTACAGGAATCTGTAAAGCATGTAAATAAATATCGTTAGGTTTCGTCACAGGAGCGATTTTTCTGTAAACCACATGTGGCAATGCCGCCACGTTGGTTTGAAAAATTCACGCCGTATTGACAGCATAATTTGTATTCCACCGAGCCGTAACAAAAGGGTTTAAAATAATAATGTCTCACAATAATTGCTATGAATATTTAAAAAATAAAGTTTTTGTAAAACTTCTGTTACATAGTATAGTAATCTTATGGCTTAATAATTGACATCCACAAACTTTTTGTTTAGTAAAAATTTTATGTATAAAATCATATTCCTCTTTTACTTTTAAAAAAGTTATCACTTATCCGTATCTTCTTGAATATCTTAAACACATTCGCATCGGGAAAGGTAATAATACCCGATACCTCGACTGACGGATGATTACGGGAAGAGTATTTTTACGTTTTACGCACTCTGATCTTTAAAGTCGGGTAGGGTATTTATATTTGTTTTTTTTTATAAGCATTTGACATTTTCTTGTTTATAAGGGTCAACATTATCAGTTTTACGAAAGTAAACACATATTTAAGAAACAGGGTTACCACAAAATTGTTTCATTTTTTAGAATAAATAATGTTAGCTTATTTTGTAAAATCAACATATATTTTTAATTATTACTTAAATATACATATACTATACATAAAATTCTTTTTTCAACGCGTCAATCTAAGCACAAAAATAACGGCAGAAGCGGGATGCGAACCGCGGACCTTGGAAACCAACTATGCCCAGGTATTCATACCGCTCGGCGAATCGCGCCATTGCTATGCCCAGACTGACTTGCGGTGAAACTAGTATTTATATCTATATATATATATATATATATATATATATATATATATATATATATATATATATATATATATATATATATATATATAATAATAATATATATTATAATATATATATAATGATCTATAAAAAGTAGATTAGAATATTAGAAATTGAAATGAAATAATATTCTAATAAAAATTAAAAAATTAATATATTTTTAATTTTATTGCATAATCGCTAGTATTTTATGTATATTTTTTGTAATAATACCCTTTATAAGGGTTATTATTACCATGAATATCATACTCTAAATCTTAAAAAATATTTATAACCTAAAAAACGTACCCTTAAAAGTTTTAATGTATATTTTTAAGTTGTGGACATAATTAAAAATAAGTGTAAGAAGTTCTATAAGTTTTCAATGATTTCGATGGTGGTGATGTAATTGGT
This sequence comes from Glossosoma conforme, assembly GCA_022606575.1. Classification (NCBI taxonomy): domain Eukaryota; kingdom Metazoa; phylum Arthropoda; class Insecta; order Trichoptera; family Glossosomatidae; genus Glossosoma; species Glossosoma conforme. The sequence goes on from JAGTXR010000137.1 coordinate 997,460, forward strand.
GAGTATCATATTGAAAGAAATATGTAGTTATGTTGGATATTTTTAAGGTTATGGCAGTTTATATAGAAACATATTTTTTATGCGCAACATCGATTTATCGCCCTTATTAGAGTATCAGCCAAGCGCGAATGTCACCCGATGTGAAAATGTTAACACACCGCTAGGATGCCCCTCAATACAGCTTAGCTTTAAATACAGCTCAATTTTTGGGTGCATTTAAAGCTGTAGTCTCAAAGTTGCATATTTAAGTTTTTACACTATATTAAAAAAATGACACTGCTTACTACTGAGTATTGTTTCCTGAAATTTTCTTTGTTTTCTGGTACTACTCTTAATGATCATTGCATTAAAAAAGGACAAGGTAACCTTTATAGTTGGTCTGTACGTCTTCAGAAAGACTCTTTTTTTATATTAATTTGTTTTATATTAATCTGTATGACATAAATTTTTGCAGACAAATGGGAAATAGACCCCTCGGAGTTGGTGCTACACGAGGAGTTGGGCTCCGGGCAGTTTGGTGTGGTGCGGCGAGGGCGCTGGCGCGGCTGCATGGACACGGCCGTGAAGATGATGAAGGAGGGAACCATGTCGGAGGACGACTTCATCGAGGAGGCTAAAGTCATGACGTGAGACCAAAATAATTTTCACATTTTCTACATTCCAAAAAAGCAAACTTTTTTTAAATTATTGGCAACACTTATTATGCACTTTAAAAATAGATCACTTAGTATTGCAAACAACAGCAGTTGTTGTCATTTGATAAATATTTACATTTGTTTTACCTTTTCACACCAAAGCATTCCCTGAAAATAAATTATATACTTCATTACAGTGAATGTGGGTAGTGTGTAATTGAAAAAAATCGCAATATTGTAATTTCATTTATTACAATTTTATTATTGATTCATTTACTTGTGAATATATTTTTCACAACTTTTCTTATGTGCACATTCATATTATTTGAAAACCTTTTAGCAGCCACCAAATAAAAATGCCTAAGTACATTTATATATTAGGCATTACTACTAATTTAGCATAGTTAGTCCAGGATTGAATTATATCGGGGACAAAATTCAATATTTCACTAAGCATTAACTACAATGATTATATTGACATCATTGAAAAGACGATAAGTCGCGGGTTCGTCACGTGGCCGCGTGTAGGAAGGATGCAGGAGCAGATCGTAAAGCAAAGAACTTGTTTTTAAAGCACAATTCGCATTTATTTTTATTAAAGACTTGATTTTCCCGCCCGACCTTTACTTGACGTTTTCGCCGGCCGGACGGGAATTGACTGATGGACACTGTGACATGTAGCGCCGCCAAGATAATCGTGTCTAAAACACAAATAAGAGATGACAGTTGAACCAATATGAAATGGAGCAAGTGTCATAACAAATAAAATGGCATATGCAAACGCTGTGTAATTTTATATAAAATTAAGACTAACATTACTAGATGTGAATGTCAGGCGAGCGAACAATAATTAGAGACAAAGATCGTTTTTGAGGCTTTTCGGCATCAGCCTAAAAGAGCTATATCAAGCTGATATCAATATATTTTTTACAAATTGATAATTTCATGTACACAAGTATTATCATATAAAAATACATTATTTTGATTCTCTTGAGCACAGCACCTGTTATATAATAAACATTTTCATAAGTAGCTCGCATGATTTATATTTTAGCAAACTCCAGCATCAAAACTTGGTCCAGCTGTACGGCGTCTGCAGCAAACACAGGCCCATATTTATAGTCACCGAGTACATGAAGCACGGATCCTTACTCAATTACCTCAGGAGACACGAGAACACTCTGTCGGGCAACATGGGCATGTTGCTGGACATGTGCATACAGGTAATGATCGCAAACAGCTTAAATAAACAATAATACGACTCCTCGGGCACATAGAACGTAATATGATCCCAGCTGACAACTTTCTTGAGATGACTCTCAAGGGCGATCTTTTGCAGTTAATCACAGCAAATAATTCAACCAATCACTAGAAATATAATTTATACAAATATGTTAGAAAGCATTGTGTGCCCGAGGATATCTATTAAATATTTATCTAAATTTATTAAATGACCTATGACTACATAATTTTTGAATAATCATCTGTATCAAGCATGTTCATCTCAAATTATGATGGTTACTCAGTCATTATTGTCCCATTTAAATAGTTGACGCTTATATCTTTTATTCATACGGAATTGATTTATTTTATATTGATTTTCAGAAATAAAGCAAAATCGATTTGTTTAAACTTCCTCAAATATAAAGTGGATAAATTACTCTAATCTAGTCTTATCATATCATCAATAAATTCACTTTCTTAAGTGCATCATCAATACGGCGATAAATTTTGTATAATTTCGTAAAGTCAATTTGAGTTTTTTAATGTATTTTAGTTCAGGGGTGCTTTTTTATATCACGTATTTTACTTTGTGTAGGTCTGCAAGGGCATGGCGTACTTGGAGAGGCACAACTATATTCACCGAGATCTTGCGGCGCGCAACTGCCTGGTCGGCTGGGAGAATGTTGTGAAGGTGGCGGACTTTGGTTTGGCTCGCTACGTCCTAGACGATCAGTACACCAGCTCCGGCGGCACCAAGTTCCCCATCAAGTGGGCGCCGCCCGAAGTGCTCAACTACACCCGCTTCTCATCCAAGTCTGACATTTGGGCCTATGGTTAGTCTTTTTAGTATTGATGTCAGCATTTATTGTATATCATCGGCATATTTTTTATACAGATACACATAAGAGATTATTGTCACACGATTTTAGCCCATAAATGAACTCTGAAGTTCAGTTACATGCTGAGTTAGGAGAAAAGCGGTTGTGAGCTTGGGAGTGAGAGAATTTCATCAAAAAGCATTAGGAAATGTAAAGAAAGGCCAATAAGTATTGTAATGGATAAATGTACACAAATAACTGACTATTTATCTACATTTCCCGACTGGTTCTGTGATTTTTTGCAACTTCTTTATTGAATTTGTAAATGGGTTCAAGATTCAACTTATTTACAAATCTCTAGTGCTTGTCTAAACCATGCTGTATGCCGGTTAACTCCAATGATGTTGACCATTTATAGCATGGAAGAAAACATTCTACATTTCTTGAACAAGTTCACTATTGGTACATCAGGAAGCTAATATACCTATTTATTAGTGTTAATTGTGCACTACATGTTTTTGTATTGTTTATATTTCGACTTAAATTTATTATATGATATATACAGTTTTGTGCCTCCTGTAAAATTTACTGTTATCTGGATTGTCTATTTTTCATAAACACACTCGTAATATAAAAACCATTAATTATTGTATGTTAATAATAATTTTGTTATAACCTACAATCTCTTTTGCCCAGGTGTTCTGATGTGGGAAGTATTCACATGCGGGAAAATGCCATATGGACGTCTAAAAAACACAGAAGTGGTGGATCGCGTTCAACGAGGAATAGTGCTGGAGAAGCCTAAAGCGTGCTTCAAAGAAGTTTATGAGGTAAACCAATCTTTACATGTGCGGCAAAATAAACAAAACTGAAAAATTATCTACCTCACAATTAAAAACTAATGAAAAATTATATTCTACAAATTAAACAAATAAATGTATTTAAGCATATTGGTTTTTAAAATGCTTATTAAATATTATTGGCCTTAAATGCTTTACATAATATTCCCTAATTTGTTATTGTGATCAATAATCCTTGTGGGAAGTCTGCTATATCAATCCATTTATTGACTTGACCATAATAAGTGATATAGCCTTGCTAAGAAAATTTTACAATAAATATTTATTTATATGTTAGCGTGGACATAAAGTTTGTTTAATCGTGTTAGGCGTGTTTGCACGTTGTTTTGTGAACTAATTATTTAAAATTTGAATTTTTCATTGACACACTTCCAGAATGTTTCAGCTTACATAACTGATTATCAGCTAAGACAGCATTCCACATTTTTGTTGTTTCATAGCCCTTTTACCTTTATGTTTATCCATGCACTGTTCAGCTATACACCAAATTTAAAAATTGATTAATTTCATTGATGGACTTTGGTACCATTACATAATTTAGGGATGAGGAAATAATGATGTTACAACTCTAACACCAAAAATGATATCCATGTGTATGTAAAGTGATTTTATTAAAATCAATCTGTGAACATATCCTTGTGTAAATACAAATAGTTTATTTTTATTTTTACACCTTAAATTAATTTTTGGCTGATTTTTTTTTTTTTACTTATTAAATTAAAAAAAAGGCAAAAACTATTAACCCCTTCTACATAAAATAGCTTGTGATACACGTGGTCCTTTGTATTTTGTGGGCGTATTTGCTGGAAAATCTGGAAAAAAAAACGTAATTTAGTTGCGAAAGGTGCACTTTGAAAATGTATGCCTATCTGGGAAATGCATAAAGATGAAAGATAAAGCAAAAGTTTGTTATTTATTGAAGGGTAAGAAATAAAACTTTTATATTATGTTTGCAGGTAATGAGGAAGTGCTGGTCTCACAATCCTGAAGAGAGACCTTCATTCAGAGTGCTAAAAGACCAACTGCAGGCCGTGTCCCAGGGACTGCTCGCCGACTGACTGCCAGCCTCGCGCGCCCCGGCCCCCGCCACCTCCGCCCCCCTCGCCCCCCAGGAGCTGCTCGCCCTCCTCCGGCATCGCGAGGACAGCCACTCACTCAGCTCTCTGCCGCCCGACTGCGGCAAGGAGCCGGGCTTGAAACACAAGGAAGAGAGCAACTCTCTGGACACGTTGTCCAGAAACCATCGAGAGACATTGCTGCGGCTGCTCACCCAGTACTCAAATGAATCCGTCTTGCTGCGAGAACTAGTCACTCACTGTCTGACGGAGAAGAGCAACGACTCGAGGATCAGCGAGGCGTGCAGCAGCGGCAAGGCGCGTCCCCCGCCGCCCCCCCGCCCCCCGCAGTCTCCCCCGCGCACCACGCTGCCGCGTGCCAGGAAGAGTTTGAGTCCTGCAGAAGCTCCGCCCGCACCACTCGCTGCGCCCCGCCCGGGACAGCCGCCATGGCTTCTTGATATATGTAAGATAATCGCAGAAAATGCCAAAAAGAAATGATATTTTTTGTTTTTGTAATATGATTTGACGTCCTCGATCTTGTGCTGAACTTTAATTTTCCCTATAAAATATATTTTTGAGGTTACTTTCTATTTCTAACCGTTCAAAAAAAAAAAAACATTTATTTCTATTGACGTTTTCAAAGAACTTCCATTTTATTTAAATCCAGTGGCACCTCAACTTATGACTGTCCCGATTGACCAGTATTAAAGGTATAAGCTGCGTCACGGTAGAAATTAAGGTATATATTGAGGTACTTTTGTTCATCTTAACATTTACCAGAGAACTTAATTTTTGTAATTTTAAAAACTGATCTGATGTGATCTGATCTGAAATGAAATCTATGCTATTAATTTAAATGATGACAACAAAAATTATTAATATATTACATTTAATATAATAATCGTAAATTGGTATATTTATTTCTTTGTAAAACTAAATAAAAACCACCTCATTTACTTACTGACACAATGAATACTATGAAATAAGCTGCTATATGTAATTGCCCCGCTGATAACATTCTCAAAAGTAATTTAACATTTCTGGTCATTAGTCCATATTACTAGGACTGATAATAATAAAATTTAAAACAACTGTGAAGTATTTTACTGAAATCAATATTTCTGTTACATCCACTTATAATCATCGGATTGAAAATGGATTGTGTAAATGTAACATTTAGTTTACAGAGGGAAGCTGACTTTTCATTGTACATAGTTTGTTCTGTTGAAAGTATTATTTAACATTAAACTATGCATGAACTTGATGTATGTGTATATATTTTGTTTATTATTATGAATCGTTTATGATTATTATTATCAAGCGAAATGGTGATACTTTCTCTTTTAAAATTAGTGTAAATTTACATTGTAATAGTTAATTTTTTAAATATTTCCCTCTCATTCAACGTCACTCTTTCATAGTATGTTTGATATTAATAAAAATGAGATTTGAGTATTCTACCACTCTTTTAAGATTGACTTTTAAATATGTTTTTTTAATTTTATTTATTTATTATACAGGTGATACATGACATTTCCAACTGCAAGATTTTTTATAAATTCGGAATTGTAGTATTTGATAGAGATATTAACAATTTAAAATAATAAATTCATTGATTTTAAAATAATATAACCTCTTTAATGTGTAAATACATATTGCTTGCAAGTGTAGCTAACGTATTTAAATAAAATGACAGTCATTGTAGGAAATAAAGTCTAGTGTTTCTTATGATTTAACTAGACGTATTTTATTAATTTTGTATTGAGAGCTTTTTGGAAATTTTAATGGATTACAATTTTCGAATACTTTACTCTAACTTTTAAAAATTTTGATGACCATTTATATACAATAATCACCTCGATAGAAAAACCTATTTTTTTTCATATTGATCATTATATAGACGCAGTGATTTCACTGTTTTAGATTTTAATTAACTTACAAAAAGTGTGCTCAATATTTATCCAAGCAATATAACAGATGCCGTATTAGATTTTCATAACTCTCTAAATATTCTCAGAGATTATTTTTTTGTATTAATTATAATGATGATGCCGACAAACCGTTTGTTTCGATTTTTAATATGATCGGTGTGGGACATGAAGATTATTTTTAAATTTCAATGTAAAAATGTTTTTCATTTATTTTACATAGAGATAAAGTACGCACAAAACAATTTTCCCTTCAAATGGCAACATATTTCCAAGAGAGGTGACGGTTATAAAGCCTGAATTGGAATTTTTTATATGTAAGATTGTACACAGGGTAATTATAATAATGGGCTAAGCCAGTAATTTATTTGAGGAGTGAGGCCATATTTCTGTTTGGAAAAATATGAAATTCCATTTTTTTAAATGTCCAAAATGAAAATAATTGTATTGTGACCGAATCAATGCCATAAAACAATAAAAACCTTTGTACCTAGTTCATAAATTTCATCTAATTTATTAGTTGCGGAACATTCACATTAATTTAAATAATTAAGTATATATTTTTCTTATCAATTCAACGAAGTAATCCTGGTTAAAATATTTTCTCATATTATGTGTATTGAAAATTTAATGTCACTCACGTCATTTGTATAAAATTATGTCAATTAGGTTTTTTTTTGTTAAATCAATATTTTATTTAATCTTATTTTTAACATGTTATATATTGTCAATTACTACTTTCTATTCTGTTTGTGATCTCTTCCACTTTGTGTAAACATAAATTTGAATAGGACAAAACGAATAGACCGATAAAGAGTAGGCGCCCAGAGAGCGATATGCATTCCTTCCTCGGGTAAAAGCTTGGGATTTAATTATACTAACTTGTAGTATCTGTGGACGTCTAATGCTCAGAAGATTTGAATAATTTCTGTATGTAATTATTAAAACTTGTATTGTTAATCTTTCCATTATTTGATGTTTTTATCAAGAAAATATTATAATCATATTCCATGTAATCATTACCTATTATAAAGATTATTTATTTTTAAGAAACCTATTTAATTGTTTAGATTTTTGAATTGCATAGTCATAGGCAAATATTACTATAATTAGGTTATACTGTATCTATAGACTTTAAACTGAGAGTGTTTAACCTTCCTTTAATTATATATATACCGAGTGTTTTAGTGTAGTTCAGATCAGTGCATTTACTTGCTAGTGTCCTGTGTCAATGCATTCATTTTAAATTAAGTTCTACTCAGTTATTAATATACATTCTCGAGTAGTTTGCTGTAACGATGAATCAATTTGTCTTGTAAATAATATGAAAGTGCTTGTGCGACTTTATGGAACCTAGGAAGACGGTGTTTTGTAATCAGAAATCTGTAAAACTATATTCAGAAAGACCAATCATGGATCGCTTGATAAATTAGTATTTTATAACTCTTATAACTATGAAGCTAAGGAATTGGAACTTCTGAGGTAGAATGGCGGTTTGTATAAAAACATGGCACAAATTGTGATTTACTTTATAATTTTTTTAAGTATTCCATATTATCCATAATACTAATTGAATGTTTTATTTTTTATCTAATGTTGACGTTTTATTTATTATCATTTGATGAGTGGCCTGATCGATTATAATCCACTTTTAAATTATAATAAAATCATGATGCCTCTGAAATAAAAATCAGATTTGATTGAAATTAAAGTCTGTGTATTATTTAATTATGTGTAATCAGTATAACATTAGTTGATACTATTCCAAAATGTTTTACAGTAAATATGTTCACCATTTTATGTCAATAACATATTATGTCATTCAATTGAATTATTGTGCTTTGAAGATGAGAATAAATAGTTCAAAAAATATTTACATGTTTTATTTAACATAAAAGGTCTTAACAGCATTGTTCGAGAGGTAATTATAAGCATAAATATTGGAGAGTTTCGATGAATATCGCAACTGCTTTTATTAATGATTAGGAAGCTGCCGATTCTAATATTTTCTATTTAACTTGGTTAATTAATAAAAAAAACAGTATTATTCAATAGTCTTTGAACTTAATTAAATGGCATGAGAATAATAGACTTGTGGAACTTATGTTGACATACAACAGTTTAGGAAGGAAAACAAAAAACTTACAAAAAGCTACAATTTCATAGAAAATAAAAATCATTTTAAAATAAACTGGTGTATTTCAGTAGAATAATTCAAGTGATGAGTGTTTTTTTTTTTTTTTTTTTTTTAAAATAATAGTATTAACTAGTAAATTTTTGTACTACGTAATTATATTATTTTTAGCTTAGTAAATATCTTACAATCTAATAAAAATTAATAGGTACATACATTACAATATGTTTCAAATTGTCTTTTTTGAATTACATTGGTACCTTGACATACGAGTGCCCCAACATACGAGTTTTTTGAGATACAAGCCATCGAGCGAGCGATTTTTTGCTTTGAAATACGAGCAAAATTTGAGATATGACCAATCGGCTTAGTGGGTTGGCTGGTTGCACACGAACCGCGCGTCACGCTTTCCCGCGTGAATCCCCCAGCTACAGTCAGAGAATCAGATATCAGTGTGCTCTCGCTGTCGAAGCATCTTTTTGTTCAATTAATTTCAATGGCGAAATTTGATTTGGTAGATGAATAATTTACAATACGAGCAAGGTTACAGAACAAATTCATCTCGCATGTTGAGGTACCACTGTACAGAATATACACACAAAATAAATAATAAAACTAATGTAAGGCTTTGCAACACCAATAAAATGACAAATTGTAATTTTATTTGGCCTTGTATGGATCATACTAAGATCTCACTCAAAGCAATGCATGCTATAAAAGGACAAATAAGATTATCTAATAAAAAAAATTAATAGTCCTCAATGTGAATGGGAAAAATATGAAAAATTGTAACCACTTTGTTCACTTACATTGAAAATATGAAATTCCACCAAGAATAATAAATAAATGTTTAACATGTTATTTTTTTTATATATATAAAGTTTTAATCATCAATGTCATGCAAAAAATATTTATTGTATAAGAGTATATTATAAACAATTTTCCTTAAATTTTTTTGGAATGTATTTTTAAAGCAAATTCACTAATATATCAATTACGTATATAAAATAAAATTAAAAATGATATAAAACCTCAATCCAAACGGCGAAATATAATTTAAAAATAAATATGTAACAGGAATGCATATACAAGGGATAACAATACTATTTAAAATGTAATCAATCATTTTTTACTGCAATGGTAACTAATAAATTTTAATATTACATGAAAAATAAATTGATGGCTAATCTGAATTGGAATTAATTGATATATAAAGTAGGTACAATATATGCTTATGGTATTTTAATGCATATTATAAGATTATAATAATTCAAACTTTATAGTTAATTTAATCACTTTGATCACAAAAAAAAACATAATCTCAATTACTAATACAGTATTATGAAGGATATTATATACAAATTATTTGTGAATAATAAATTAAAATCTAGGTACTAGTTTATCATAGCCTGACCAACATTCAATAGTAGCAAAAAGTACCATACAAATATATAACTAATTAATGTTTTTAAATTTTAAAAATAATATATATTTTTAATGTTATTTTTACTTAATAAACCAATAAAAATCTGAAATTATTAATGCATATTTTGCACTTATCGATTTATAAAATGAATTAATGGTTAGGTTTAATTGTGTGGTAAATATTATGACTTTATTTTGGTACAATTGCTGCAATTGACTGCTGATTGGAGAATTATTGTAGTCAAGTAAGCTGTCAATGAGCCAGTTATATGCTAGTGAAATCTGTAATCAAATGGTCAGGTCATGATGAAGAAGCACCGACAATGTATTAAATAAATATAAATAAAATAAAAATTCCAAGTATGATAATTAAATTACAACATTTTTCGTGAAGGTATATAATAAATAGTGATTCACTACATAGGCATGTCATATTATTATGTTTTATTCTGGGAATTAGACAAATTTAATAATAATGTGTTTTCTAAATATTAATTTAACATTGCGTTATAACAAAAAAACTTTAGAATTTGTGTTAACCCAATATTTTTATTAACATATTTTTAAAATAAATAAACATAATCAATAGCGTTTTCGTAAAATATTTCTCATGTCTTCCTTCCTAAGATGAAGACCTTATAGCTCAATTTCAATTTAACTTTCAGTCAAATAGAAATATGATATTTTTTCTAAATATTCTGTAATAAAGTTTTTTTATATATGTTTATTTCTATATTAAAGAAAGCCAGATATTATTGGGTTAATTATTACATTATTACTACATTTTACTGAAAATCTATCAGAACTGGTTATACCTTTTTATTTCAAGGTAAAGAATAATAATAATTAAATAAGATATTCTACGAGGACGTGCTGCTATTTAGTACACTTCCTATTGGTCAACTTTTGCAATGTGTTTTCATACAAAATTTTGTAATTTCAATAATGCGTAGTTATTTTATGCAGTGATGAAGGTGCTATAAAGTACAAAGTGATATTATCCACAATTATAATGAGCAACTATCCGTATGCTTTCTTTAGTACAATATAATTAAATCTGTATGGCATAATGCTAAGGTACTCGAGTGGCAAGACTACACCAAATATTGCAGCGTATTCATCTTTTTAATAATATAAAATGTTAATCAATTATTTTGAGGTAAGGTTGTAATTAAATTAAACTGGATAATTATTAATAAAATAAGATTCTTTCGGAATGCTTCCGTTACCTAACACAGTGAATTCACTTACATATTTTTACAATATAATAAATATTGAATGATTACATATTAGTAGGCAATATATCAGGTATCAAGTGCGCACACAGGTCTATCTCTGAAGCAACAAACAGAACTTTGCTAGAAGTATTTTCATCAAGCCTGAAAAAATAAAAAGAAACAATTAATTAACCATCTTAAATTATTTTAGTAAAAAATATGTACTAGGCTGAGCATTAAAATGTAGAGCTAACTAATTAAGCTTGGGCTTAATTAGTAAGGGTAATAATAAATGACAGATATTTGTGATTAATATGCCTCAGCTAGGGAGTGAATATAATTTTTTAAATGTCCCATAGGAGATTATGATTCGCATTGTTCAATGCCTTACGGTCCCGTATGGAATCGGTGATTATGGTTCATTTGTTATTTGATTATACTGTTTTATGCTTATAATATTTAAAATTAAAATATTACTTTATTAATAATGATTTTGAGATACTGATGCATAATAATAATACATTAGTTTTATGTAAATATTTCAATCGTAATATAATATTCAAATATACATTTAAATTGATAATGCTCCTTTTTTAACTAAAGAGGATGACTAGTTTCATATAAATAATTGATTTTTAAAATGGCTAAGACTCGCATAAATATTTCGGAAAAATACTTTGGCAGTGGGCTACTACTATTGCATACGGCACAAAGACTTATAAGATTAAATGGCAAAAAATGTGCAGACACTAAAAGTTAATTCATAAAAAAAGACATTGTAATTATAGTAATTACTTCTTATCTTGAATTGATAAAATTTACTTATCAATTTATTTACAATATGAATGTATTTAGTTTGCTAACAAATGGAGATTGTGCTGGTAAAATTTTATAACAGGATTTAATTGATGAAAAACCAGAATTCTCAAAAAACATAACGAGTGATAACAAAGACAACAATGATTGGTTGTTTAGTTGTGGCACGAGTTTCAAGTGTTGATTACAATAAGAGACATTCTTTTAAATAGAAAAAGGAAATAAAAAAACACAATGGAGCATTTTCAGATTCTTAATTCTAAGGCATTTTATAATAATGATGAAGGATAATATAAACATTCTAGGATATTATCATGAATTAAAGTAAAAAATAAAGAGATATTTACCATCCTTTGATGATGGCCCAGCAGCCGGCAAAGAGCGTGGAAGAATTAATGACGAGACAGACTCCCAGGCTCTCAGGATAATGGCGGCTCAGGAGCCAGATGAGGTTCTTGATCACCTGGTAGTTCATGCAGCCCATGCTGAAGTTCGCCAGGTCAAACACGATGCACAGGTTGTCGATTACTTCTTCAAAACATTTCTTGCAGGCCTCCTCCTAATAAAATGACAAATAGGTTTGCGTGAAATTGATTGAAATTGACAATACTTATGATGAAATTTAGATTTATAAAATTAATATACATGTAAAAATGTATTATTAATTTTGTCGAAAATTAAATAAATAACTTTTTGTTAGTGTTATTGATTTTAATACAATCAGTTACACTGCATTTCTGTGTTTCATACTTACGAATAAAAGGGTAAAAATACTAGCATTATTCCAACATTATTCTAATTTTAATTAAATATTTTTAAAAACATTTATTTTTAATTCACATTTATTTGATTTGAATAATCACTTTACATCTATATAAGAACACTGTTTACAATGTTTTTTTAGTTAGATAAAATGTGTTTATTCAGATTCAATAAATGTGATATAAAAGTAGATAATTTTAATTACAATAATAAGTATGCAGATTCACCAAATATTGAAAACTTATAACTAGTACTTTGAAAATATTGGCATAAGTATAGTGATGTCAGGTTAAGCATCCAAACTCTTAAAAAAAAAAACAATGCCCATTTATGTCTCAGATACTACGGCTGTTTTTTAATCCAAACCTCAAACGAGTAATGAAGAAGATTATTAAAAAAACACTCACTAAACAATACACAATGAACTTGGTCAGCTCATCGATATCTTCACTTGCGCTGTGGTTCTTGGCAGGAATGTAAATGACCGGCCGGCCGCTCATGTCCCGGTGCCGCAGGACGCGACCTTTGTTCGCCGCAATGTGCTTCTTTATGTCCTCAGAGTCTTCCTTTAAATTATCTACACCATACTCCTGCCTCCATTTATTGGTTTTCAATATGGCCTGAAAATAAAATAATAACCAATAATTTAATTATCAAACTGGTTCCTTGACTTGAGATGAAACAAAGTATATATGTAAAATAAGTTGAAGTGTTATCTATTGAAATGTAATGAATCATTAGTATCATCATATATCTTTATAAATTCAACATATGCTTTATCAAAAATATGATCAAATTAATAGATTTCGATCTCAATAATCATTGCCTATTGTTAGATCTCCCAATTCAAGAGTAAAAATGTCATTCTTAACACATTTTATTTAAAAAAAAAGAAGTGACATCCAGCGGCTGAGCAGGCTTACAAGAAACTAACCTAGTTTTACTCAAACAATTAATTTTAGATTAGAAATGAATGTTTTTAACAAAATATAGTTCATTAGTGGGTATTGTCTTTAATTTTGTTGATAAAGACGTCAAAAAATGTGTGAAATACCATTTTTAACTGAAAATGGTAAATCTAAAAAATTAGGAACAGCAGTAAAGAAAAGTACTTATGATTATTTCATAATGCTTCGCACACTTAAGCGAAACATTACCAAAAATTATATAATAACTTACGCAGTGTCAATAAATTCATCCAAGTTATTTATTTATTATACTGTTGCACACCAATTTACGCAACATATGTTTTTAAAATGTTTCGGAGTATGCATATTTTGTTTTATTTATAATTTAATTTATTTCAGGAAATGCGGCTTAAATTTAAATTTTGGGATACTTACTTGAAAAGCTTTGTCCACATCTTTAAAGGCCCGTAAATATCGTTTTAATGAAAAATCATTGTGATACTGAGCGGGATCGGCGTCCGATATTAATTTCATTCTAGCCTTCAAATCTTTGAGGTCCTCCTCGTTGACCTGTTTAATCTCATTTCCCGACATTATTGTGTGATTGTTTTGGCTTATAATATTTATTTACACTCGAGTTGTACGAATGTCGTATTTAGGAATTATAATACTATCATAACCTCTCAGTGAGCAGCGCCGCTGTCACTTTTGGCATTTAATGTCCATCCCACTTTACTTTGCATATTGGCACACATGTTTATCACATTGAACAATCTACATCTATGATCTTATAAATATTTTGTAGCTTCGCCAGAAATATTACAATGTAAAATATAAATACTTTTGGTAAGACTTTTCACTAGTGTTTCAAGCTTTATAAGCTGAACACATAATTTATACAATGAAAACTAGGATATAACTGACAGGTAGTGGTACTGAAGATTATTGATAGGTATATTTACCATTTCAGGAGTAAAAATTCAGTTTATCACAAATTTTCTTGTAATTTTTAATATTGTGAAATATGATGAAATGAATTATAAAATATTTTAGCAAAATTATACAACAAGTTCTTATTGTTATTACTTTAGAAAAAATACGTTTTTAAACGAAATATAAATCATTTTGGAGATCACAAAAATGTGAAAACAGTATTTAAAATGTAAAATATTTTATGGGACGCTCGACTGATAGCTTAAGATATAGTGATGTCGTTATTTAAAATAATAATTAGATCTATAGCAACTAGGAAAGTTATGAGTTTTTTAAAGGAAATAATTATTTAATATATATATTTATATGTATACCATAAAACTCATATGAAACATAAATTGTTAAAACTCTACGATACTTATAGGTATTTAATTATGAAATACCTATATTTTGTTTGGACCCTATTTTTGTATAGAAGTAAGTTGAATGTTTTTAATCGGATTTTTTTGTGTATAGTTAGTCTATAAATATTTATTTATTTATTTACCTTGTTTTCACATGGATCACGTAACAAAAGTTCTCTATTAGGAGACTGCAGTTTCGACTAACTCGTAGTCTTTGTCAATCCTTCTCTAGTTAAGAGATAACTGAGCTGCGTTGTACTTTATAAGTGGTGTAACACCTTTTTTGTAGGGAGGGGTGGGGGTGTGTCTATCAGGAAAGGAGAGGGAGATAGGTAGTGTTGCAAGGATGAAGGAAGAGATAAATACATAAAAGTGGTTTAGGTATAACTTTATTTTTATTTTCTATTTTATTTTTTATTTATTTTATTTTATTTTTTTTTATTTAATTATTATTAATATTATTCTTATATGTCGTATATATAATTTTTAAACTTATTTATTTATTTAACGGAAACAATTTTAAAATTGGTGAATTACTTAAGGTATTTAGTTGGTTATTAATTATATATAATTAATAACCAACTAAATACCTTAAGTAATTCACCAATTTTAAAATTGTTTCCGTTAAATAAATAAATAAGTTTAAAAAATTATATATACGACATATAAGAATAATATTAATAATAATTAAAAAAAATAAAAAAAATAAATAAAAAAATAAAATAGAAAATAAAAATAAAGTTATACCTAAACCACTTTTTATGTATTTATCTCTTCCTTCATCCTTGCAACACTACCTATCTCCCTCTCCTTTCCTGATAGACACACCCCCACCCCTCCCCAACAAAAAAGGTGTTACACCACTTATAAAGTACAACGCAGCTCAGTTATCTCTTAACTAGAGAAGGATTGACAAAGACTACGAGTTAGTCGAAACTGCAGTCTCCTAATAGAGAACTTTTGTTACGTGATCCATGTGAAAACAAGGTAAATAAATAAATAAATATTTATAATTTATTATGGATCTCAAAGTGAATGCTCAAAACATTGAAAATATATAGTTAGTCTATTTTTACATAGATGTCTAAAAGGAAAGTGAAAATATCAACTTATCATCTTATAGTACATCAATTAATTTTTATTTTGTTTTTTTTATCTTTATTTACAATAAGCATTTCAATATTACTAAATACCACATTGTTTACATAAATGCCATGATTTTAATAATATCGGAAAATATTACG
Organism: Glossosoma conforme; assembly: GCA_022606575.1. Lineage (NCBI taxonomy): Eukaryota > Metazoa > Arthropoda > Insecta > Trichoptera > Glossosomatidae > Glossosoma > Glossosoma conforme. The sequence goes on from JAGTXR010000137.1 coordinate 1,013,826, forward strand.
TTACAAAATGTATTTGCTACTTACTAAGAGATGTCGTTATATTTTAAATCTTCTTATTTTAAATTTATATTTGAAGACTTCAAATAATTGCGAGAATATGCAAGACCATGATTTGATGCACGATGTACACTTTCTTAACCATTCAATATAAACAGTCTAAATTAAAAATTAATAACCTTAATTTATATAGGCCTTTTGATAAAAAATAACACGCGGTTAAGGAAACACGTGATCCTCGAAATTTTATAATTTAGCTTTTCAAGTACAAAAATAAATAAAAATCTATGCATTAAACTCACTTTTCTTTGTCTGCTTATAGTTTATACCATCGTTATTAATAGTAAGCCTCTTGCATGAGCTTTTATCTCACAAGATCTTTCGCATTCCGCATTCAATCTCCTCCCGCTATTTTTCTGATGTTGCTAGTCCACCTAGTAGGCTAACACTTTGCCGATATGTGTTTCAAATTGCTAGTGAATTTGAATCATACCAACAACAGATGACATTTTTATAAATGTTCCATAATATTTTGTTTCGTGAGCTTGTTTCATTTAATTTCTTCAGGGTCAATTTTGGAAGGCCAAGATGGCTGTGTTCTTTTTTGGGAGGACGTATTCGCTCTCGGCGGCTCTGAGTATTTAATTAATATTTAAAAACCACCAATATATTTGTGCTATTTCAAAAATATTTTAGTAAACTATGTTGCGCGTATTACATTTTTCTTTATTTAAAACAGCGATCAAACAAATATATATTAAACAAATATTAAACTAAATATATATTAAACAAAGATTAAACAAATATATATTTTAAAATATTACAGAAAATTCGGAAATGAACGATCAACTTGTCAAACACATTTTGGAAACTATTGAATTTCAGGTTTCGAAATCTCAGGTTCATCTTATTTTTTCCCGGCGCTGTACAATTAAATCATTAATAATTTGTCATTAAGTCACCTTTGGGTTGGAGCCCAAAAATGCCATTTAGACTTAATCAGTTCTGCTAAAAAAAGAGGAGTTCTTCTAATAAAAAGCATCTTACATATATCTAACCTCCAATTATCATCCGTAGTTTCCCTTGGCCGCTACTCCCCTGAACTAAAATAATTAATTTCTTCAGCACTCACCCACAACAGACCGACTCATCAAACACATACTGATTAATGATTATCCATACACGGTTAATACATGTCACCCAAGAACCGTCAAATTCCAAAATTTCTTCCTTATTCCCTTCAGCAAACTTTGAAATGCTCTTTCAGTGTCTAAATTTCATATTTCGTACAATTTAAATCTTTAAAAAACAGATTAATGCACAATTTAAATCTCCCCAACACTCAAACACAACACATGTTTCTCTCACACAACAAGGTTGGTATTGCGACTAATTTTTCGTAACCTATATGTCACAGATCTTAAATTTAATGTCTGTGCTCTACGACCTACGTTTTATCTTTTCGGTAAAATAAGACAGCGGATTTAGCTCAGTATACTTATATTTCTAGTATAAAAAAAACACGGAGACAGTGTGTGAAGAAATTACATGACATAAACGTGTCAGGTTATGCTTTGCGAGGGTGGTTAGTTCTTGCGGAGTGCTCCAGGGGGGGTCGGGTGACATTTGAATGCCTCGCAGTTACTGGGCGCCCCCGACCGCCGTGAATCACAGAGCGTTGCTTCCCGGTAACTCTTAAGTGATCCTCGGGGAGCGATAACTTACTGGAAATGTATTTCTCCGTTCCTATAAAAATTCAATGGTTAAATAAACAGAGCGGATCCGCGCGGAGGCAATTTAATTACGTCGGCTGTTCAGACCATAAAAGTGACATCGAATTATGTGCAAACTTGTTTACGCCGCATTGTTATGCTACAATCTAAATACACAGTGTACGAGTAACTGCCGGATATTTTATACACACTAATATATACTTGAATACGCAGTATTTGTACGCAATATGGCTTTGTGTACGAGTTTTTGGTTATTTTAATAAAAAATATACTAACCTAACGTCATGCCATCTTCCAGAACCAGCCTTCCAGTCAAGTTCCTAGTCAGAGATTTTAATCATTTATGATTGCTAACTAATTATTTTGTCTGCATTTAATTCAATTAATGGTCAGTAAATATATAAGAAATGGTCAGTAATGTATAAATAAAAAGGTCAGAACAATAATGAATTTGTAGAAGAAATAGAATAAATTGCATACATTTTAGTAACCCGAAGACTCGATGACACGGCAGCAATTTTATCCAAGGCATATTTATATTCATATGGCTGGATTCCCAATTTGTATTTTTGAGGAGATCGCAAGATCAGCCCGATGGTCACGTGGCCTGAACCATTTGGTCCAAAGTAATGTGTCAATCGTACGATTACCCGTGTAATTAATTTGTCACGGTGTTTTTTAATTAGAACCATCTCAGAGAGGCGAGCCCGATGGATCGGTCACATCATGCGCCACGATGGTCTTCTTCACGACATTGTGGAAGGGATGGTTGAGGGGAGAAACTGCAGAGGGCGGGAGTACTTAGAGCAAGTGTTCAAGGACATGAGTTGCAGCTCTTATGCTGAGCTTAAGAGGGTTGCAGAAGATCGAGAAGAATGGAGATCGAGATGCAAGATTTTGTTGCTGCAAACCAATCCACCGGATTGATACTACTAAGAAGAATGTGTTATTTCGATACAGTATATAAATGTATTAATAAATTTAAATGTTGGATAAATATATTTCACTTTCTTAGCTTGTAAGTAATAACCTGCAAATGATTATAAATTTCACATTTATTTATTTTATAATATTTAGATTTATTATATAATACCTGTGAAACATTATAATATACTCGGAAACATTATTTTTATTATAACACAGCACGTCAAGTCTCCTATAACGCAATGCTTAAAATTTTGTAACGGAGTATAATTTGTCATATAACGGTCCTTTCTATTTGGGTTCGACCGGCTCTCAGAACTAAATGGTCCTGGCTTCGGGAGCATCGGGTTTATCATCCGATGTTATGAAACCGTTATAAGAAGGTCAACTAAATCATTCATTTGTTCTAAAGGTGTAAGTGAATAATCTGGAAAAAAACCCACTTTATTTTAAAAAATACGGGTCAGCTTAAAAACATAGAATTCATTGTCAAAAGTCGGATCGTCTGGTTTTCCCTTTAACGTAGGTGCATGACAAACTTCGAGGAAAAATGTACCCCTTCGATTCTAAGTAACTTTACTCTCCAAGTACATACAACATGTTTTAAGAGGAACGATTTTCAAAAAACCCGCTTATGAATGCATCCACGAAATAATATGTATGAAGTTAAAAAAGTTACATTCTTTTCGTAAAACTTATAATATCAAGGGATGTCAAGATTCTAAATTTGAAAGAAAGCAATCCTTGTGATTTGTATAATATTTAACTTGTTTTACTCGTATCATGGATTAAACTGAGTACTATTCATTCACTTTGCTGGAATACCGCAATTTTCGCCTACAATGAAAGCTTCATCAGTTTCCAACGTGTTTAAAAAATGCTGATGGGTTGATAATTTCAAAAATAGTAATAGTAAAAATAGTAAAAAATGTAGTGAGGGGATCTCATGCGTAAGCAGTTGGAATAATTTCTTTCTCTCAAACATTGTAATTTAAGTGTCTCATGGTAACAGCTAATGAATGAAGGTTTTTTGTTGTGTATAAATGTTGTTGTAAGCAGGTTTTTTTTTATTATTATAAATAAATTCTTATTTCATATAAGATCTTTCATCGATGCATCAGATTCACAAAATGAAAGTTCTCTGCCCCGAGGGGGGGTTTATAGTACCCCCTCCCTACCATCTAACACAATTCTGACCAATCAAAATATCGCATTATAAAATGCATATAAAAATTCAAATGATTCCATTATCTGACGTTCATTTTTTTTCGTTTTTTTTCTCTTTGTATGAAAAAGCATTTGCGAGAAAAAAACGCCAACTTCACGCCGATCGCCAAGCAAGAAAATTATGTGGAAACAGCAGTACTGCCAAACTTTTACTGTATTTTTGAGGAGAATATAATTTCGTGTACTTAGTAAAATTATTATTATATTTATTTAAATGATTGATATTAGTAAATAGTCATATTTCCCAGACTTTTGACCATATTTACATTGAAAGAACACAAATAGAGGTTGTTAACGACTATACCTATCTGGGACAAGCAATACAACTAGGACGAAGTATTTTCTCAAAAGAAATCAACAGGCGTATACAACTGGGATGGGCAGGACATATAATAGAACTTTAAGGTGACGATTTATGAGGATCTGACGCTTTCAGCGTATGAGTGGGACAATTCTAAATGCTTTCTAAGAAGATACTTCCCATCGATTCGTAGTGAAAATTTTCTTGTTTTCAGGTTTTCAACAAGTTGTATGTCAACGTTTTCAACCATTCGTCTATTCTTCTGCAAACAGTAGTGTTGCTGAGTGGAATAGCCTTCACAACTTTGTCATCTTGTTGTAGAACTGTTTTTAAAAATGCTGATATTGATGGCTTGATTAGATCCTCTCCTATAGTATGGTTCTTTCCACATTTAGCGATGAGCAATAAAATTTGGTAACTAGCCTCAAGAGTACGATCGGCACTTTCCATTGGTGCAGAAAATATATTTGTTAATGTTGTTTATTTTCTAAATTTTTCCTTAACATTTTGAAAGAAAATAATTTCTGAATTAATATGAGTGCTATGTTTCGCCTTTAAATGTGCTTCAAGATGACCTCGTTTCATTAGTTAAGGATTTCTCACACAGAAGACAAAAAGGTAGGCATTCGTCGTGCACAGCAGGTATAAATCAAAATTTAATAAATTCCTCCCAGTTTTTTGATTTTGGTTGATCACTCATTTTGCAATGGGCTTTAAGAGATCAATAATAAGATAATACTTATTTATTAATGGACAAGGATTGAAATATGTAAAAAGAAAACAATAACATTATTAGAGAATTGAGACGTTAAGGGTATGTGTTTTGCGATAAAGAGCAGGTCTTGGTCACACGTGTAGCCAAATGAAGTAGCTGTCAAACTTCGATAATCAGTATTGCCAGTATGCAAAATTAATGGTCCATGAAATTTCTGAATGCACGAGGGTATATTTAGTCATGAATGAATATATTGTATTATAAATTTATATGTGGAATAGTTGATAATTACCGATGTGTCCTATGTTCAGAAATTCAGTTCTAGAATTCAGCATTTTGTTTATTTTATGTAGACACATACAGGAGAATACTGACTTCAGAATTACTATCACCGATGGTGATAGTAATTCTGATGTTTCATCTGTGGAATTATATGACGCTTATGACCATAGTGCATATGGCTAAGCGCTGCATGTGGAATGTTGATCCGCCAACGTCATAGACTATAGTCCGAGATTCACGCATTATCCTTATTATTATAGGAATTTACTATGAATGGTTGGTCTTCCCGGAACGACTTTTATCTACCACTAATTCGAATTAATAGGCTATGATTGGCATTTTATGGGTGAGGGATCAAATTCACACCAACCGGGGTATTTTAGAGCTCAGAAATCGATTGCAAATCTTTTTTAAATCTCCATCGGGGATCGAACCCACGACCTATGGCTTGCAAAGCAAACACTGACTATTGAGCTATATTCGCCGCGGTTGTCATCAAGGTGCTCGAAGTCATTTTAATAAATATTTATTCAGAAGACGATTCTTAACGTTTTAAGGCTACGATGGGCTTTGTACGAAACCCCTAATTTGTTTTTTAATTTATCGTTTTTTCTGTTTAGAAATCAAGCATGAAACTCATATATTTTCAGTAAGTATACAACCAAGACTTATCAGTTCATAGTTGACAACAATATGAATTAGTGCATCATTGATCAGGCTTCATTGTCTCACCCTAAGTGACGGATAACATTAGTACGTCCAGTCAAATTAAAACTGAAAGTGTGTGGCTAATTTTTCAGCAAATAGGTTGTTTATTAAAATATTATGAAACCAAATGGATTTCATTATTTATTATCCTTCCTAATCAGATATTTATTGACTGAGCTGCTGGATACTTTACCATTTATTTCTCATAAGTTAAACAGATGTAAAAAAAAAAATTAAAACAAACAGTTTTTAATGATTTCAATGCCTTAAAACAGCTATTCTTCTGTAGCAAGCAGTCAGAAAATGAACAATAAAGTATGTATTTTATGATTTTTATAATACCAATAATGTTGCAAAAAGATCTGGTGTTTCTGGAACAAATGTAGCGGGAAAATTTTGCAGATATTTCTTTGTCGGTATATTTCAAAGGAATATCCCGATGCTAAATAAAATAGTATGTGCACATTCAATGCCATTTATTCAATATACTGAAACATTACAGGGCCGTTCAACATTATGTAATACCTGGGTATTATTAAAAATAGTCAATAGAGAACCACATTTCGTTTTGGAATATTTTTTATCTAACCTACCGATACTTCAATTCATTTTTACATTTTTTGAGATAAATTTTTATGATTTGAAATTACTCTTAAATTGAGATTCAAATGTGATAGTATTTTTAATATTAAACTAAGTATGGTACTCCAATATTATTGTGTAGTAAGAATCCCGCATAATTTGTTTTTTTTTTAAAAATCACTACATTTGTATATATTTTTTTCATATTTATATTTTAAAATGGTCAACTCATTTGTCACTATTTGTTAAATACATTATTATATGTTATATATGGTTGTTTAAGATGTATGCTATTTAATTTGACACATATTTTTTAGTGAATAATCTAATTATTCTAATTTACTTGAATACGATGTCTCGAAGAAATCAAAATATGTCACATAAAAATTAAATATATGGAATAATTCTGAAAAAAATTATATTTCCAATGATATTTTGGAATTACAATTATAATTTAAATAAATTTTAATTACAAAATCAATAAATTAAAAATATTTAGTTTTGATTCACATAATAATTGATTATTGAAGATGGTTTCCAGGGAGGCCGAAACATGTAAACAGTTAAAATAAATGTGAATCAAAACTAAATATTTTTAATTTATTAATTTTTTAATTTAAAATTTATTTAAAATTATAATTATGCAGTTTCACCAAGTATTGTCAGTTGATAACCTCAATGTTTTTTTTTTGAATTCCACCAAGAACTGTCTATTTAAAAAAACGATTAAAAACAATATTAATAACCTAATTGTTTTACAAGAAAAAGATTTTTTTTTTAAAAAAGAAAAAAAAACATTTGGCTTAATTACATCTATTTTTCATTAATAGGTAAATTATAAACACTTAATATTCAATGATTTATAGCATCAATGAATAACAACTCTTGATTTGGAGCGATAAAGTTTCAACGGATTATCTTATTTTATGCTCTGCTGTAAAACAATATTCACAATTCATATTTATGACCCAGTACGTACAAGTACCTACCACTTCACCTCCTTCTCCATTTCTTATCAATATTATTATGTTTAGATATACTAACATACTTTAAATGTAAAATATATATAACTGTATAATAAAAGTAGATTAATATTATTTTACATTGCCAGTTACTATACAAGGCTTGACTAAAGAAATATAAATATAACAGAGCAATGTATTCAGTGAGATATAATATAGAGCATACGTATAATATTCTAAGTATTGTAAAGTATTATGTACCAAAAACCTTCGTTTATCGCAGTGTTGACCAACAGTTGAAATTAACTAAGTCTTAATAGTTAACTTATATGTTGTTGAACACAGAAAATATCAAAAAGTGCTGAAAATATAATATTATTACTTCTGAAGCTGAAAAATATTTTTCATTAACATAAAATGTCAATAATGTTAATCTGTATTGAGGCTTTAGGGTTTAGCCGTGTGTGGTGAATTATTTCCTTCCAATATTTCGACCACCATTGCAGGGGTCTACTTCAGGGTTGACGACTTTGTACTTGACTCAACCCTGAAGAAGACCCCTGCAATAGCGGTCGAAATATTAGAAGGACATAATTCGCCACACACGGCTATACCCAAAAGCCACAATACCAAATATGTCCGTGAATACCTAAGAAGTTATTTAATGTTAATACGATTGCTTCAATAATTTGGTACGTCTTATGCGTTGCCAGTATTATAATTATATATTATCCTTATGGGTGTGGGAAAATCATATCTTTGAACCAATTAATTTGTTCTTATATCATAATATACGAGTATCTATTTATTTACGCTTTAATCCACCGGCATAGCTCAATGGTCGTGGGTTCGATCCCCGACGGAGATTAAAAAAAAACGGATTTTTAATCGATTTCTGAGCTCTAAAATACCCCGGTTGGCGTGAATTTGATCCCTCACCCGTGAAATGCCAGTCATAGCCTATTAATTAAAATTGGTGGTATACGAAAGTCGTCCCGTGAAGACCACTCATTCATAGTAAATTCCTGTAATAATAAGGATGATGCGTGAATCTCGGGCTGTAGTCTATTACGTTGGCGGATCAACACTCCACATGCAGCGCTTAGCCATATGCACTACGGTCATAAGCGTCATAGAATTTCACAGATGAGACTTCAGAATTACTATCACCATTTGTCGGTATTTTCCTGTATGTGTTTACACAAAAAAGTTATACATTATATTGCATGTGTACTTGCAAAATATTAAAACTGAAGTTGTAACTTGTAATGATCACATAAATATCGACCATATGATAGTTAATACTTGAACAATTAGCACTGGCGAGCTAGCGTCTGATTGTTATATCAATAATATACTAGTTCTAATTATTACAAATTTGATTAAAAATAAGAATTATAGAATCATTTGCATTGACTAAATACTCGCATTATAGACTAACATCCTCTTCTCTTTCAAAAGGTGTTACTCAGCCGCGTGAGGGCATGATGAGGAGCAGGTCAGCAAAACAAATACATTTTCAGAAGCACATTGACATATATTTTACGATAAACTTTAAAAACTTCTGGCACGACCTAGTCACAGAATTCAGGCCGAGCCACAATACAATATGGTCTCGCCGACTGGCGGCATACGACTGATCGCCCTCGTCGGCGCTGAGACTTTCGACCAGCGCCCCAAGTGGCGATCTATGAAACTAGCCTAAAATGACAATATGGCGGACACATTCATTATTATATTAGTATTTGTATAGCGCTCTTTTATGACCGAATGATCATTCCAAAAGCGCTTCTTTGCCTCTCTGAGTAAAAAGGTGGGTCTTGAGTCTGCTTCTGAAGGATGCCTCCGCTTTAAGCTCTCTTATGCTTTCCGGTAGTGAGTTCCAGGCCATTGGTGCCACGTAGCTGAAAGCCCGATTTCCAAAGACCATGCTAGGACTACCTCCCGTCAGCTGCAGGGTACTTCTATTTGCTCTAGCCGATCTGAGTGTCTCTCCACGCGCGCTTATTTCTGAAGGCTTGATAAGTTCTGTCAAATAGCCCGGTGCAGTTCCGTTGAGTGCCTTATAAGCTAAGAGGCATAATTTGTATTGGATTCTAGCCGAAACTCTCAACCAATGCAGTCGGTGTAGTATTGGAGTAATGTGACAGAATTTGGGCGCGTTGTAGACAGTCTATAACGCGCCCAAATTCGTAGACTAGTCGTGCATTCATGTCTGTCAAGCGAACAGAAATAAGAGACGAAAGATTTTATATCGAGGTTTTCAGTACCAGTCATCAAGGGCTATATCATGCTGATGCCAAGACCATTGCATCGATATATCATTCTTTAGAATTAATACATATCGATATTCTTTGTTTCCGAGCTTTATGAAATCCAAGCAATGAAAAACGTTTTTATAAACAGTAGATTTAGACGATTGTTTATTTTTCAAATTATAAAAAATGTCATAAGAGAATACATTTTTTTGGTGGTGCACAGTATTGTAAAATTTAATTATTTATGTGATGCTAAATATTTTTGCTGTATGCGATTTTATTTCAGAAATTATTAATACTATTTAAAAGTTTGTTTAATTTTTTTGTTGTCTCATTTTTTCTTACAAATTATTAAACTATTGGATCATTAAATTTATTTTCTTAGACCTTCTCTCAAGAGCCGTTATATACCTACATAAAACACTGACAAAGATCCTATTGGAAGTAAATATAAATAAATTGCAGCCATAATATTTTATGATGAAAAAAATGCAACACTGCTGTACTTCAGACAATTAGAATGTACGAGTACATCGTTGGATTTAAACAAATTTGATTTTATTTAAAATAAAATGAATATATCCTAATTAATAGTAGACTTAAAGGGATAGATAGATATCAATATGTGATATATTGTTCTAATAAGTTTACTCGTATCTGTATTAGGAATTAAAGTTTTTGCCACTAATCATAAGTAAAACGTACGAAATGAATAACCATTTAACCAACTGAGGAGTCGGAGAAATACGAATCAACCTGAGCTCGTAACTATAAAGATTTTCACATCTAAGATCCTGCTTAATTTACCCCACTAGCTGCTTCTTCCATAATATTATGTTAGGCAACAGACTGGCCATACATGTTGTCCAATCTTCTTCGTAGTATCAATCCGGTAGGTTGGTTTACAGCAACATAATCTTGCATCTCGATCTCCACTCCTCTCGGTACTCCGCAACCGTCTTCAGTTCAGCATAAGAGCTACAACTCATGTACTCGAACACTTGCTGCAAATACTCCCGTCTAGGGCGCCCTCTAGAGTTTCTACCCTCAACCATCCCCTCAACAATGTCGTGAAGAAGACCATCGTGGCGCATGATGTGACCGATCCATCGGGCTCGCCTCTCTGAGATGGTTCTTACTAGGTGTCTATCTTCCTTGATTATCCTGAGAACCTCACTGTTTGTGACATGGTCTCTTCAGGAAATTCCGAGAATTCTTCTGTGTGTCCACATCTCAAAGGCCTGTAGTCTTTTTTTATCACTTTCAGATAAGCAAGTCTCACAGCCGTACATCAAGATGCTTCAAACAAATGTTTTGGCAAGTTGCTTGCGGGTCTTTAAAATAATATTTTAAAATTAATGTTGTCGAATATAAGGCTGGATCTATCTGACATCGCTGACACAAAGAAAAATATTTAACTTCTTATTCAATGGACAATTCAAAACAATCACGTTCTAAAAACCGATGCAAAAAAAAACAGCCAACACTAAACAAAAAAACTCAGCCAATATCTTAATAGTGGCGTATAAGTCGGCGTCTATATAACAGCAAGCTGGTGTTTGAAAGGAAGAAGTTTGTGAAAGACAATAAAAGAGACATCTCTGTCCGGCTGGGCCATGTCTTTGTTTGGACGCCTCCTGGCCAAGGACGCGGGTCCATCAAAGGAGCCGCTATGTTAAGACGGTAATTGCCGACATTAGAGCCAAGTCAGTAATGGCTCGAGTCAACAATAGGTCGCAAGGCACACGGCAGCCCTCAAGTGAAACAAGCCAAATGTATTTTTCCATATCCGCTCCATACATTCCAGCATTAGAGTCCAAAACTTTTTCTAAGAGATCTAAAAGGCGACTCACTTCTTCTTCGTAGTATCAATCCGGTGGATTGGTTTGCAGCAACAAAATCTTGCATCTCGATCTCCACTCATCTCGATCCTCTGCAGTCCTCTTCAGCTTACTACAACTAAATATATGCCGCAGGCAATAAATGGTAGTCAATCCAAGATTTGATTAGCGTTCAATGTTGCTTTACTTTGGCGATCGAATAAGTACCTTGCTTATAGAATGCTATTGTCGTTGGTCGATTTTTTTCGACTTTAAAGTCTTCATCATTTAATCCCTTGCTGGAGTTTATGATTACAAATTGGCATTATTATGTTTTGTTAGCCATCATGGTCTTCGCCACCTCATATGTCAGCTCTGTCTTCTGCAGCTTCTCCGAATACATTAAATGTACTGTTTCCGATGACCTTAAATAATGGCGGTATCTACGATACCTGAAGAAAAATTAGCAGTTTAAACTATTCTGCGGAATTTGGAGAACATGTTGCGATCAGGTCTACCTTCGTCTATAGACTGACCCAAAAAGAAAAAAAACAAGACTAGATCAGTGGTTACAGACGACTTTGATCGTCTATTAATTATCTTATGATTATGATTAGTACGGAGTCTGGTGATTAATACTTAATTCATAAAATTATTTTATTATGAATATAGGAAGATGTCATAATAACCAGTGATATGTATTTATAGAAATATAAGCGAAATTTAGTTACTAAATTGATATAAAATTAATCATATTTTAAGCTTCGCCGGGGTCTAAGCCTCGATTGATCGCACCATTCTAGCGCCTAAACGTGTTAACCATGCTATGAAATATTTGTTTTCGTGCCATCCTGAAGCACTTACAGTGTTCTGTTTCACGACTGATGCTGAAAAGAGAGGAAGTATTCATAAACGAGTGCTTGAAATAACGTCTTTCCGATATTGCAGTTTTCTTCCAACGTTGCTTGCACATGTTTAAAAAAATTAATGAATTATACTTGTAGAATGCGAAAAATAATGGATACTTAATTTAAATGTGCAATATAACAAATATTTAACTATATTTTAAATTTAAATTATAAAAATAATTCCATTTCAATCAATTTTAAAAAACTCACATTAAAAAAAAGATCCCTAGTTGCAAATGACATGATCGTTATTTCTTGATAATGTCAACAATATGTTGTTTGTTTAATTAATCATTTATAAAATTTACTAAGATTTATTAGGGTGAAGCCACGTCTTATAGACAAAATAAAATTTATCCAGGCCTCGGGAGCGTCTGGCTGATCATCCGATCTCCTTACAAAAACGCTGATTATTAAACACCCAAATATTTCTCTGATACTATAGCCGCAGTCTACGCACGTTTGCAGGCTATCTATGTTCCCATGTAGACTTCTGGGTGCAGGTTAATTATATAATTAAAAATTATATTTTTGTATATTCACAAAATGTTTGCTTGTTTTAAAGGGTCCGCCATCTAACGTTTTCTTTTCATCTAGTGCTTATTTCGTGAATGGTAACACTTAGCTCATGTCTGATTTGACAGATAAATAGTTATATTCTTCCGCTAAACGAATATGGTTGTGTATACGCTTGAACCACGCTGGAAAATATTGCGGTAATGTTGCAGAATGTGTGCGAAAGTTGCGTACGGATTTTGGAAGAAGAGAATCACCGTCAGCTCCGTATGTTCGTTATCTTGTGAAAAAAAATGAAAAAAACTGGCATCGTCATCGATAAAACAAAGCGTGAAAAGCCAGAAACAGTGCGTACACCCGAGAAAGTGTGCGTGAAGCGCCATCAACATCAATTCACCGTCGTTCTCAACAATTGAACATTTCGGAACGAATTTTTGCTAACAAAAATTGAAGAAGAGGATATTGGCAACATTTGGTTTCAACAAGACGGCGCTACGTGCCACACAGCCGAAGCTACACTCGATGTTTTGCGCCCTGTTTCAAAAAAAAAAAAGTTATTTGGCGGACCCTATATTTGTTTATTGGTAAAGGCCGGAGAGTAAGAAGTCTATGAAATATTTTTTAAATCTTACATTAAATTCGTTTCTGCTAATGTCCTTATATTATATCAATAATATTATTACGTAATTTTATGGTAAAATGAGTATAGCCTTAGATTAATATTATGGATGCGTTGATTTGACTTTGTAAGGAATAGCAGAAATGTGTAGATACAGCAGTCTTTTATTCTATTAGTATATCAAAAGAAAAAGCGTTGGACTTGGCTGAGACACGTTGAGACCAATTTTGTAAACAGAACTCATATTGTTCTGGATTGCTGTAGGATTAGAATTCAGCATGTTTTCGGGGTAGTTTCAGCAGGCAGAGCTGACCAAGACCATGAGAAGATTACAGTAGTTGTTGTCAGAAATTTCTACAAAATTATGGCAGCAATTCTAAGCAACCATATGTACCAGCTAAGGACAGGCGAAGATAAACAAACCTATTTATCCGAAGTCTATTTATTTCATTAAATTATTTAGTTATGCATGTATATAAATGTCTCTCGTGACCTAGTTTATTTATAAGTATATAACATGACGCCGGGATAGTACTGATGGTTGATATTTGTGAAGGAATATGGCAAGAAGAGATCTCATTACGAAAATCATAAGTATTTTATGTCAGGTGTTTCAGTATATGACAGTGGCGTCTCGTGCTCTATGTACTTTATATTATTAAATTTAAAAAATACTAGAAATTTAGAAAAAACCAACCCATATATTGTACAATTAGTTCACTGCTTAACTTATTAAAGTCAGCACATAAATACGAAACTTAACGAAACAATTTTTGTGGATATTTTCACAATTTATGTGTGATCTGAAAAAGAACAACGATTGATAATATTGTTGTATATACATAGTTAGACTATAAAGTTAAATGGAACTGTAGGATGCTGAGCTATAATAATATTATTGTTCGGCGGATGACATCTCTTATTGGTGATTTTTCCCATCTTCATCAGCCATTTTCAGAGTTTCCGTGACAAATATATCATCATCATCACCATGTCTGCTCCCCTAACTAGAACACATGGTCGCCAAAAAGTTCTCAAATGGTCTGCCATGGTCTTCACCTTATCCCAAGCCAGCTCTAACTCCCGTAGCTACGCCTAGTATATTCAATGCATAGTGGGATTTTATTAACACTATATGTTATTATTAGTGAAGACGGTGATGACCAATGTTTGGAAGGTATGTACAAGTTATATGGATACTTTTTGCCCAAACATTTTGATCTTGTGCCGACCGAATGTTTACAAAGTGTCTTTCTTAGATTTGGATCGCTTTTCTAAGTTAGTCACTTTATTTGGTAAAAGTTAACTATATTATTAGGTACATATTTGAAAAAAAAACTTTTTTTTAAATGCAAGTCGGAAAAAATAATAATCTGTAATACGCTATTTGTATCACAACGTGTGCTTTGTTAATTAATAAAATGCAATTAATACTTGAGTGTTTTGCTTCATCTATCTACCTAAATATAAATCAATTTAGGGTTCGCACTTTTTTAGTCATGTTGCTTGTGACTGAACAACGTGGCACCAATGACCTAGCGCGAGGAAAATTACCGGGATCTATTAATTTTTTCAATTTTTTCAGCAATCACTTTATAAGAGGTTTTTTAAGACTCTTTTTGTAAATATTGCGGTGTCTTTCAAATATATATACGTTTTAACGTTTATAAATCATTAGATAGATGTCCAGTCCACTAACTGATATATATGGCCATCACAAACTTCCAATATAAAGCTCTGTCAGCCGCCATGATTCTATTCTTATTCCATGTCAGCTCTGCCTCACAAAATTACCCAGGTACATTCTAGCTTCTTTATATATATTTTTAACTTTTTATATATATACATGTATGTATATATTTTTTTCATGAGCGCCATTATTATTATTATTAGATGTTTTCTTTAATGAGAAAATGTTAATGCGTGCGGTACGAATCCAAAGGCTTCATTCCTTATAACGAGTGTTCGTAGGGTCGAGCAGCCTTAAAATAAAGTCTTAAAAAACGAAGGCGGATAAAATTTATAATTGTTGATATCGCGACCATCTAGCGTCGTAAATTACCCGAGCGGTCACTTTAATTCTCCTTCATAATACGGCATAAGTTGGATCAAATTGTGCCGCGGCCAGGTGATATAGTCCGGAAATCTCATTGGTCGGAAAACGTAAGGAAGGGGGTGCTCCGCGGCCATGATGCGATCGGAGAGCTTCCATTGGCTGGAGGCTCTCCAGGCCCCGCCCCCCTGAAATCTAAAATACCTAGCCGATAAGGTCCCCCTGAACGTTCAGCTTCAGATAGAGGCGAGCTCACGAGGCAGTTGACCGTCTCTGAGACTTGCGACAAATGTCATAACTTACGTTTGTCGGAATATCGACTAACGTGTTAGTAAATTGTGATATTTTTTTGACATTTTTATTTGTGACCATCCATCGAACTTTCAGCGTAATAATAATAACCACATATAAATAATTGAGATTTAATATACTTATGTGTTGTTGGTAATTTTGTGACAGTTGGTGATAAGTGTTTTGACGTTTACATGAAATTATAAACAGTAAAAGATACTCATCGAATATGCAGAATAAACAATTAATATAGATCATCGCTTTTAATAATATTAATGACACTGTGTTCAAAATATCAGTGTTTAAATATTTATTTCGATCTTGTATAATCTGCGGCATAATGGTAAAATATTATAATATTAATAATTGATGAACAGATTAATGAATCTTTGTTGTGTCTTGTAAATTCGGTTTTTGGATCGATTGCAAGTTTCGAAGATCTCTTCCGTCGGTGATAGCGACGATCACTGTGGGAGCACCATAACACCCGCCCACGGTGAACTTTACGAGATGGTGTCCTACTATAATCCTCTCGGTGTGTACCAGAAGGGCGGCGGAAGTCAGTGCGGCCATGGAGGTTGGTATCAGCCGCCCATGTTGGACGAGGGCGGCGCGCCGTGGCACGTGGCGCACGCGGCGCACGCTGCGCACGCCGCCCACGCGTGGCAGGGCGGAGAATGGGTGACACCTGACAGACCCCCTAGTGGACCTCCTAGTCCCCGTGCAGGATCCCCCGCCCATCGACCGCCGCCCCCTCGCAGCCCCTACGAGTGGATGAAGAAGCCTAGCTACCAGAGCCAGCCTAATCCAGGTGAGAAATAAATTATATATCAAGCTTAGTAAATGTATGCTAACAATAAGTTCTGATGTTTTTTTTATATTGATTTGATGTCAAACGCCAGCGGTCATAGCTCAATGTTAAAGCGTTTGCTTTGCAAGCCAAAGGTCGTGGTTTCGATCCCCGACGGAGATTAAAAAAAAAAATGGATTTTTAATCGATTTCTGAGCTCTAAAATACCCCGGTTGGTGTGAATTTGATCCATCACCCTTAAAATGTCAGTCATAGCCTATTAATTAAAATTGGTGGTAAACGAAAGTCGTCCCGTGAAGACCACCCATTCATAGTAAATTCCTGTGATAAAGGATGATGCGTGAATCTCGGGCTGTAATCTATGACGTTGGCGGATCAACACTCCACATGCAGCGTTTACCCATATACACCATGGTAAGCGTCATAGAATTCCACAGGTGAGACTTCAGAATTACTATCACCATCTGTCTGTATTCTCCTGTATGTGTTTACATAAAAAAAAACCATTCTACATAGAACTCTTGTATGTGGAGATCATTGAGAGACCGCCTATCCATAGAAAAGCTTTGGTTCGGTGGTTTGATGGCTTTGTTACGGAAGCAAAAATATAGACCTAAGCATCAGTGTGGATAAGAATATTCATATTAAATAGATGCGTATTTTATACCTTGTTTTAACATGGATCACACTGAGCACTATTTCTCTTGCTGGCAGTTCCGCGAGTAATGTTGCCATCATCGGTTCCAACGTGTACAAACGTACTACAACGTGTACAAAAGTATGTGAAACAGTGCTCAGTGTGATCCATGTTAAAACAAGGCATAAATAACTTAACTATTTCAAGTTAAAATGGATCTAAAAGTGAGTGCTAAAACAACCATATTAAAACAAAGGTATTTCGTTAAGATATATTGTACAATTAATTTATCTGCAGAAAAGAATCCAAGCTGCATTGCTTCAATGTAGTGTTATTTTGTTTTAAGGGTCATCAGTTGGCTATAACGACATTGTTTTTAATATGTAGTTAATTAGCTTTGGTTGTTTAAGTCTTCATTGTATGGTTCTGTTTATCCACAAAGATTTAATCCAGTGATTACTGTTCAATTCAGGCAATACTATACAGTACTGTCTAGTTTCCTACAATTACATTGAAGCTACATCTCGAGTATAACATTAAATTATTATATTTAATAACTACATTTTCATATCAACTATGTACAACATTTAATGATCTTAAATACAATTATGTAGAAGGTATACTGTACGATTTATTGTAAAACTATTGTCAACTATATTTAAGAAGTGTGTAGTTTATCAAAAAATTCACGGTTGATTTTGCTACCTGGCCATGAACGCTACATTTGTATTAAGTTCTTAGTAGCATTAATACTATCTAGAAACTATTTTGATATTCGTTTATATTTCCAAGATCTTGCTATAAAAATCAAGTTCTTTTTAATTCTGGAAATTTATAAATAAAGTAACAAGAAAGCTTCAGGTATCAATTTTTTAATGCTCACTGATGTTAGATTGATCTCAGACAGTGCCAGTAAAGATTTAAAAATAATAATTAAAAAACATTTTAGGTAAGGTGAAATAAATGAAAAACTAAATGAGAGCACCATTCCTAAAACGAATAGGTTTTATCACAATATTACATATTTGGGTGTTATTTTACAATGATTTAATGTGTTCACGTTGAGTAACTTACTTTTTCAACACACTGTATGATTTTTTAAAATAAATAATTTAAATTGATCTATGAATTACATACTATGAAAAATTAGTGACTTACAAGCTTTTTATTAATAAGAAAGTTATAACTCAATATGTTTAATAAAAGAGAGATTTTATTTATTAAGTGTACATATTTAATAAAGTAGGTTTGATGGTAAAGCTATATATTAGAGTCTGAGTAAGAAATTTAGTAAAGTTTGTGGCTCTACTACACCTTATAAAACAATTGTATGATAGGAATATGTAGAACAACTATTCTACTGTCCTCTTTAAACGCCCAGTGGTTTCCTTACTGGACCGCAGATTTGCGTCGTTTAATGCCCTACGGTCCCATACAGGAGTGCTTATGGTTCATTTAAGAATCGGATCACATTAATTTGTAATAATAGTATTAAAGTAAGTTCATGGAAGAATCTATTTTGCGACGAAACAATTAAAAAATTGGCCTGCTAGGGCATTGAACGACGCAAATTTGCGGTTCCGTATGGGACCACTGGGCGTTTAAAGTTTATAGGCGATTTACATTGTTATATGTATGACAACATATCTGAAGATTTGTATCTTTATGATGTGTATTTCATATTCAATTAAATATTGTTATACGTACTAAACTATAATTGAGGTATTTTAAAATGCTCCAATATACAAAATGAAAGCCAACAAAGAAACTATAGATACACATATTTATTCATACTATGTAATTAAAGTAATTTAAAAATATATATTATGTCATAATACTATTTGTTAACTCATAATATTATGTAAATTGGAACGATATAATAGTGCAATAAGTCACAATTGACACGATGGCAAGTGTGAAATTATTCATAATTCACCGCCTATCTTTATATAATGATAAGGCAAATAACAATTTTAATTGCTTAGATATTACACCTCGCCAGAATTCCAGAATATGTAAGTCTGCACTGGATATATCAGTCAAGATAAGGCCGCAATGTTTCATGCGGTTATTATACGAAAGCCTCTGTCCACATCCGCGAGGGTTCGAATTTGTTTTTCGTGAAAAATGTAATCTGAATATTGACATTTTCAGTGTTTCCATATTTACGCCTCCATTCTCGAAAAGTGACAAACGTTTGCGACATTTTTCATCTCGGTTTTATTGTTATCACCGCCTGAAACTGCAGATAGCGAGGGCTTGCGTAGGTGATACCGTGTGTGCCCAGGTATATATGGAAGTGGGTATTTGTAAAGTTGAATAAATAGAAAGACACGATTATTTTTACAAGACTTAGTTTTAAGGTTTAAATTAAATATAGCACTTCCATGTCTGTCTTCATAATTAAAGCAGAATTTATTTTGCTTGTTATTCAATGAAATTACGCATGAGTATATGCAGTGTCGGGTCCACCACAGTCGTATAAAATGCACCTCATTGGGGCGCTTTTCCAATGGAGGCGCCAAAATATTATCAAAATATAGACGACCAGTCCGACTTGACTGATAATCCGCTCCACGGGCGACTGCAGCGGGTCCTCGTCTTCGTAGTTCAGATTCCTCCACAGCTGGTTGTAAGGCATCTGTGTTCCAGTCGGCTCCCTCGGGCTGGGGTGTATCTATGAAAAGAATAATTGAATTTATGAAATAAATTTAGATTCACGATAGCATAATTTTAATTTTAGTACTACTTTCCAAATATTTTAGGAAATTATCAAGTAGTGTTACATGCTATAATATATATATATATATATAAATATAAATATACTATAGCATGTAATTTTATTGAATAATATATTATTCAATGCAGCCGCACAATAAATACTGAACTTGTGTGTTTTACCATAATACTCGTAGTTACTCGTGAATACAAATCCTCCAATATCATTTTTTTTTTCAATTGTGTCGCATATAATTAATGCAGTTTTGTTGACGAAATTTGTTGTTTGCTTTTTTTTAAATTAATGTTTATTTCAACTTGAAGATACATAAAATTATAAATTGAGGTATTAATATTAAGTTTACTAACAGAGTTATCTTTTACTTAAGATACATTATTTTATTTATTAATATAAATAAAATTCCCTAAATCACTAAGATATATATACTATAGAATCCTTTAAATGGATTGTGTTTTTAAAATGAGCAAAAACTTATACCTAGTAAATATACCTAACACTAGACAATTAAAAAACACACAAAAGTAAAGAAACGCAGTGAAAAAAAAATAGAGCTGTTCATGGTGAGAACTGCGCAGACATTGATTCCCCTAACCTTCTTATCAGGAGATTAGTGTGAGTTGTGAGGTCAAACTATGTTTATTGTAATTAAAATTTGTATGCTAAAATATATTTATGGTGGACACACCATGTCCGCTCCCTCAACTAGAGCAAATGGACATCACGAGTCGCCGCCACAAAGCTCTTATCAGCCGCCTTGGTCCTCGCCTCGTTCCTTGTCAGCTCCGCCTCCCGCAGCTTCTCTGAGTACATTCTATATATTGTTCTTGATGGCCTACCAGGTAGGCACGAGTCCGGGGGCTTGATAAAAAGGCAGCCGTAGTCAATGCTTATCATTGATATTGTTTTTAATCATATAAATTTTTAGGAGATCGAGTTATTAACTCGATGCTCCCAAGATCTAGATTCTAGAGTCCATTCATTCCTGAGGGGCGGCTCACCTCGACCATGTGGGTCAGTCGAAGGAAAGAAAGGATGCGTTGTTAGAAAGGAAACACATCATTCTACTCGTAGTTAAATCTTAAGAGAAAACATTTATCAATCGAGTAAAATATTTTTCTTTTATTCTTAAAAATATTTTTTTAATACTAACGATTAAATTGAATTCGTCCAGAGAAATCAATTCCACTTGCGTAAAATAATTTATGAATTTAGAAAACTATATTGTATAAAATGTGTGAATATATTCATTTAGTCCCGTTTAATTGCACAATTGCTTAGAATAGTGATTACTGTAGCTTAGGAAAATTATCTTCTCAGGCATGTCTTCTGAAGTGTCACGATATACTCATATTGCACTAAAAACCTACGTCAAAGGGCTAACATGCGTCAGTTGCTAGGAAATTGGAACGCGCGTTTATCTCAACGTGCCTATTGTTTATGCAATTGCTTCCTAGACTACAATATTTCATAAATTTAATTCAAATAATAGGGTAAACCATTTAATATGGTCCATTTTTTCGAAATAACAAAATATAGAATTTAAAAAAATATATAATAACCATAAATCAAATTTTCATGCGAAGAAAAAAATCTTAAGACACCTAGGTATATGTTAAAATGATTCATTTCTATGAATATAATTATTACCTGAATTTGCCAATAAAAAAATAAACCACCGAGTTAAATAAGTTGGTAATCTAAGATATTGAATAGTGTGTCCACGAGAGACACTAGAATGTCAGCATTCTTTATGTATTTGACGTGATAGCGATGTATTTTTATTGTTTATTTACAAGATAATTCTGTTAATTGATTCTAAGCCGCGGTGCGGCTATGGATGAAGAAGCCCTTAGTTATGATAAGATGATAGTAATCTACTAATTGCATGTATGGAACAGCAAATTCTGATATTATCCTTGGTATTTCCAGATACCAAAAATCACCTTATATGCAATCTACAAGAATATGATGGGAAAATTACTTTAGATAGTTTTTATATACTTAAATTATACACAATATAGAGATGAACTGCGTTAAGGCTGATATTTCGGGGCCGTTATCTCTATCCTATCCCTAATTAAAGTACTTTCTAAGATTAACAAAGAAAACGTAGTTAAGTTGCTAACGCATATAAAAGTGTGTCACTAAGATTTATCTTAACTTTGAAGAGAGGGTGAGTAGAGATAATAAATATTAAGAGTTATCTTGTCACTCTTTATTTTTACTGAAAAAAATATTCAAACTAAAATTTAAACCTTTTTTGGACCCAATGTAGTCTAGCAAACAACATTAAGCAAAATTTTGTTCCGCAAATTTCTTCAAGCATTACTTTTAACGTAATAAATTATTACTCTGTCTATACCAAATAATTATTACGGAATATTTACTCAACTAACCCAATAGTTTCACGAGTTTGTGTGATCGAAATCGGTATTGTTTATTCTTTGCTTGATGGATATCATTATCGCTGTGCGTCATTCTGCTCGCTAGCTTTAGTACTGGTTACCTGGTTATGTCCGTCAACACACAACGTGCACAGGTATCACATGTGTCACATGTGTCAACCTGTCACTATTGGGTGTCTACATGCGGTGGCGAGAGTGAGCAAACCATCCAGTCTCGGAATGACGTGCTTGGCCGAGGAAAATTTGCGGCGTGCGGGTAAACACACAAACGTGAGAGATGAGTTTTTGTTTTCATTATTTCTATTGCACGATGAAAAGTTAAACAAGAAATTGAATATATATGTCCTGTTTAATTTATCGTGGCTGTGGGTGAGAGCACCTGTCTGTCAATCTAATCTGTGCGTGTAATGTTTTCTTCTCTCCAGTGTTTTATCTTCATTAAACCTGTTTACTCTACTGAATGTTTGCCCTGGTATGAACTCAGTGTTCCAACCAAACAAAAATCTACCCAAGAAAGAAATACATTCTGAATATATTTTAACTGTCGAAAGATATTTTTTTTTTTATTGTATTACATAATTATTAGAATTGTTTTTTTTTTTCATTTTTAGCTGGACTATATGATTACTATACATTGTCATCACATAGTTCTCCCGTGAATCAATATTCTTGATATAAGCAAAGCTCTTAGCTACAGTTTTTTGCCATCAAACTATTTTTTTGCATCCCACATATAATCGATTCAAATAAGCTGAAAGTTTAGTCATGTTTCGAAGTGTATGGATGTGATTTCATAATTATATTTTTCTAAGCTATTACGTAGGTAGGTAGTTGATTCACAAAATTATGAAGGTCGGCTAGTGAGACTACTTGACGTACCTGTTAACCATATTTCATATTTTTTACCTGCAATTGTACTTATTGGAACGATTGGATCGTTCTCAGAATCGGCCCCATTAAGGCAAAGTTGTTAACTGAAATGGGTTAGGTATTAAATAAGTAGGTAACATCTAGGTTGCTATGTTACAGGTTGCTATCCCTGAAGTTTTTTCGCAATTTAAATATAGGTCGCCTGTCTTATTGATTTTGTATATATTTTATTAAAATAGGTTTGCTTACATTTTCGGAGGATGTTAGGAATATTTACTATAAATATGTTAGAACTTGGGTATGATTGTTTGATTTGTTTTATTGAGACAAAAACTACGTTTTAAGATATAAATAGGTGAATCTGTTTATTATCGTATCATTTTCACTAATTCACTGGCCTGTGAATAATATTATTTTACGACGTATAGAGAAAAGGTCGGATTTTATACTGCACGAAAAATCATAGATTTAAATAACTTCTTAGGTTTTCACAGCCAGATTTGATATTGTGGCTTTTGGGTTTAGCCGTGTATGGCGAATTTCTTCTTACCAATATTTCGACCGCCATTGCAGGGGTCTTCTTCAGGATTGAGTACGTTAGGCTAACGGCTAAACTACTCCTTAAACCAACTCACAACTAAGTCATCAATCCTGAAGAAGACCCCTGCAATGGAGGTCGAAATATTGGTAAGAAGAAATTCGCCACACATGGCTAAGCCCAAAAACGACAATATCAAGCATATATTAATTTAAAAGAAATCTCTTCCTTTAATACATTTTTTTTAAATGATAACAGATCGGAATTTTAGTATTATTCATACCAATCGTGCATATAGAAAGTACATTTTTCTGTTCTAGTTTCTGCATTGACATCTTCCCCGTCTCTTCTAGACTTTACCCAAGTGGACCCAAGCGGTATGAACTCAGATATTTTCTGTAAAAGGCCATTGTTGGTCGAGATGGTTGGCTGAACTGTATAGTAGCGGAATGGATTAGTTGGAGCTTTCCTTGAATATTTCTCCGATAAACTTTAGGCGTATATTTTATAAATGGGTGAATTATTTATAAAATATGCTGTTTAAGTAAATGTGTAGTGAGATTTTTTATGCATTTTAATATCATTTCTTGGCAGTAAACTTACTAATAGTTTAAGTATATGAAAATTAACAAAAAACTAAATTTAAAATGTTACAATCTGACTGTTTTCCATGTCACTTTTATGTCATATTATGTAACTGTGGACATTTTTGAGTTTCTTTGACCATCAAACATAACTTACTTATAGCTTAACTATTTAAAAAAAACAATAAAATTGCTTTTTATATATGCATTTCCTATGAGTGGGATAAAAATCATTAATGTTAGATCCAAAATGCATTAAATATCGAATTAATTATACAATATTTTATAGTGCATGAATTTATTTATGCCGCATGAACTGAAGCGTTGTGTTTTATTAGTAATTGCATTGATAATGTTAGAGCTTTCGTGTATTCATTGATTTGTAAATATTTTTATTACGTTGTTTCAATGTTTCTTTTCCTAGTTCATTATTTATAGGTCCTTAGGGACGCCAGTGGAGATATGATCAAAGGCCTTTTATTCCATATAATTACATATATGTGTGTATATCTAATATATAGGTACTGACACTGCGCCCTCATCACAACAAGTCAGTTGAGTGGGAAGGCAAAATGCATTCCCATCGCTTATGTGGCAGACGCAGCAGTGCGGTGCGGAAAACATTATTTTTATCAATAATCTTTAGTGATTAACGTGAAAGCTATGATCGAGGTTATTAATTTATACGTTTATTTATATTATATTTTAATATATTTGTACGCTATATAAATGTATGTATAGGTATAATTATTATAAGTTTAATTTAGCAAAATGGTCTCCTTATATATTTAAAGGATATTTATATAATATGATTAAGGCGTAGGTACTATAAAAAACATAAACACGAGTAAAAGTTAAATAATTTTTTAGGTTTTCACGGCCAGATTTGATATTGTGGCTTTTGGGTATAGCCGTGTGTGGCGAATTACTCCTTTCCAATATTTCGAGCGCCATTACAGGGGTCTATCGAATAATAAGTTTTATATAAAAAATGGGCTGGAAGCAGACTTTTTTCTATACAATAAGTTTGTTTCGACTGTTGGAACGGTTATTTCATATAGGAAAAATACTAATGTGCATGCACCTAATTCGTTTCGTTCAGAAACTCAGTAGACGGTTTTCTTAATAAGATCGCAGAATAATTTCACGGCTTGGAGGTTGCACTTATTATTTTGGCGACGTGATCGCCAGACCGCCAATTACTCTGGCAGCGGACCGCGCCTGACTTAACGGACTTTCGACATTTGAAAACCGCAGACTCACACTACGAAATTGATAAAAAACTTATTTAGATTGGATCGGTTGTTTTTAGTTCATGTTAAGTTTTATTGTTATTATTATTCGGTCAGGAGATTCGATTTAAATGTAATAATTAATATGATATAGTTATAAAATGTATGTATTCCTAGGAAGAAAAAGTATTAATTTATTTAAAGTTGCGTACTTTTAAAGTAAGCGCTTGCAGGAGAGAACAACCAGTCGAAAGCAGTGAGCTCTACGATGCATGATAAGGCGGCTAAACGCAGCATACCGAAAAGATGTATTGTTCTGGTGTAAGACATGGGTATGTTGATTTGATTCAGATTGTATGAAGGAATAAGTGCAGATCTTGCAGGTAGCATTTATGAAGGATATTTGAAAGTTGTCTATACTTTCTCTACTTAAGGGGTAGTTTTTTTATCATGTGAACCTTATTTTTGCTGTTCTAATTTTTTTATTATAAAAATGCCGAAGCATTCCCCACCGCTCGTTGTCCTTTGGTTCTTAATCTGTTAAGGGATTTCCAGGTCCGCCAGTCAAGGTTCTTCCCAGTTGGGAGGCCTTCCTTTGAAGTAATGAAATCCTGATGCGACCAGTCTCTCATTTTCAGGGCCGGATGTGAGAGGTTGTGTGGATCACAGAAAGCTACTTCGCGACTTCAATCTTGTGTGTTCAGTGGGACGTTTGGTTGTTTGCCTTACGCATTTCTTCGGCGCATATGACCTTGCGTCTTATGCTTAGTGGTGCGATTTCTGATGTGATATAAATCGTACAACATGAGTTTGATTTTTGTTGTGTTCCTTTCTCACAGGAACATGGCTACTATTTTCTTTAATGACAATAACTTCCAGTGCCCGTACGTTAAAGTATAAAGCGAACGCAATCGTTAACTCTGAATTAATCAGAATGTCGGGTAAAATTGATTGAGGAGCATAAACCTTATCGGGCCGGCTCCGCGGCGCTTGCGGAGCACGCCACTGGCAGGAAGGTGTTATTATGGTCTATAAAATAATGCTGTAGGCATCCATCGAGCGCAATAAACCGGGTAGAGTCACGCAGACGCCATTAGCCCGGTCGCCATGTTTAATTTAATTCCTCGCTCGTATTTTATCCGCCGACCAATCGCGAGCGAGGCTCTCAGTCGAGTTGTGTTTTTTTTCTTCATCTCATTAAAACCGATGCGGGATCGGGCGGCCTTAATGTATTTGCATACGCGGCGCGGCTGCTTTTTGATTCCGATCGTTTTTGTATTTTCGTTTTTGTTCTTTTCCGTTTCGTCATTGAGGGCGCCATAGTACACCTCGAGTTGGCCGCTGACACGCCAAACCTAAAATTTGATCTCACAATAAATTTAAATCTACCGTCTGTATTTATGGAAAGGACATGTGGAGGTGCGAATACTTTCAAGATCTAATTACGATTTAAAAATTTTCATTTACCATGTTGTGCATATTATATGGTCCGACTTACACCTCCAACAATAAGCCAATAATAAACGTGATAACCTATGTATCTCTATATTTGACCTCTTTATGACGGAATATAATACATATCATTTAATTTAGGATGAATAGGACTTCTAAAATAGTTCACCAGCCGCTGTGAAAAAAAATACTGCAAGATACAGTCATGATTTTTTTTACATTGACCTGTATTTTTCGTTTTTCTCAAATATCTGACAATACTTGTTTAGTCACCTAATAAGCTCAATGTTAGCAATGTGTTGAACAAGGAATATTATTTTTTAGATACCTGAAAATATTTCATCATCAAAGTAGAGATACCTACGTCCTACAGACTGTGTGTTTATATCTATAGGTTTATTTTTGAAAACTTAATGATCGTCATTAAAAAATAAAAAATAAAAGTGTCTTAAATTTTACAATAATATTTATCCTCTGAATATTAAGTCAGTCGTAATAATGTATTAAATTGCCGACCGATACCAATGTAGGTTCCATAAGGTCAGCAGTAGTACGAGTATAATAATATCGAATATATATAACGAGTTATGAAATGTAACATTCCAATTTACCTGTATGGTATATATATAGTTGCCAGCATTTAAAGTTGCTTTTGAAGTCATTGTTTCCATGGCCGCTGTGAGCCACTGGAATTGCAGCCCCCGCTTGCTGCAGCACCTCCGTGTCGGATTAATTACAAAATGGCGGTCTCACCGATGTGAAGGTTTTTTTTTCTTCAAAATACACGAGACTTTAAAATATAATTAACTTTATATATTATTATTTTAAAACGTTTAAATTATTCCTTACACAATTTAAACAAATGAGAAATGTGAACAGTAAACTCTGTCACAGCAAGTGATGTATACAGCCACCATGAGATTTTGCACATGAGTCTCATTTATCAGATTTTTTAATATTATTGTAATTTTGATAATAATCTAGATATATTAATTGTATTGGATTATAGTCGAAGAATTATAATTACCCACTGATATTTGGAACATTGAATTAATATGAGGTTTATAATTTTTGATTCTATGAAATGTACCAACCATAATTAGATACTTAATCGCGCATGACGTATTTAGCCGTCACGAGTTTTTAATGAATTTTTAACCAATAAACCATTTTGAATTTATAAACCAAATTATTTGTATCTACTTTATTTGTATTGAAAATTATCTGATCATTTTATTTAATTCTTGTCGAATGCTATAAGGGTTAAGAATCATTTTTAAATAAAAAAAACAGTTTATTGAGTATCTAAAAATCGAATACCAAATCGATCTAAATGGCGTCACGTTTAAAATGTTAAACATCCTTGCAAACATTGTTTAAATAATTTGGACCTCAAAGAACTAAATCCTTCTGCACCCACCCACAACCGACAAACTCGTCTTACACTTGCCGAACATCCATACACGGTTAATGTGTGTCGACCAAGAACTGGCAGTTTACAAAGTTTCTTCCTTAATGTCTCCGATAAGCTTTGGAATTCTCTTCCAGCGTCTGTGTTTCCTCATTCCTACAATCTGGATCTCTTCAAGAAACAGATAAATATACACTTGCAATGTCCCCAAAGCACACACGAACACAACACACGTTTCTCGCATGCAGCGTCCAGCCTGGTTGCGCTCTCCTGCATACGATTACATAGAAAAAACTTAATTAATATTGTATTTCAGAATATCCTCTTAATTCGGGAATGCAGGTTTATAATATTGATTTTGAGAAATACTTACATGGCTTAATAAAGCAGACACTCTCAAACATTCAGGTGTTCGCTTAAATATAAATATTTAATAAAGTTAATATAATTAAATAACTAGTGGCTTTACATATTAATATTTGTGTGAAATGGGTTGTGAGGCCACAACTGCGAATGCTGTTTGCTTTCTAAATGCCACATAATCATTGTATAATATAATATTAACAACTAACGTGGAGAAATTTCGGATTGTATTTTTTGTAGGTATGCTCCAAAAGTAACACCTCCATTAATTGAATGTGCATAATTCACACCACCACGTCTCACCGGCGCTTATTGAAAACAGCCTTATTCATTCGAAAGTCCATCAGTAAAATTACAGCCACACCAATATACTTTGATTAAAGTTTACAAGTACGAGACATGTGGTGTTTTATGTTGCGGTTGAAGTACTTGTGATGTTCATTTATAATATAAATGTACGAACATAATTTTCAGTACATGAGTGCTAAATTACTCTGATATTTTCAGAATATATTTTTTAATGCTTTAGAAAAATACATTTTTAGTTTAAATAACTATGGCGTTCATACTGTGAAGATGTCTGATATGAATTTTATTTCATGAATTCTATACTTTGGAGCTGAAAATACGAGTATGATAACACGTTCTGAAGATTTTGTGTAAAAGAGCGTTAACAAAATTCATGTTAAATTCTTTATTTACAATATTGTTTCACTGTTCAGTTTTTATTTTGTTTTATTCCTCATATATCTTCTTTATTTCTTAAAAATCAAATTTATTATTTATAAAAAAAATGCAAATTACAATATTTATTAAAGACTTTATTTTTGATAGTGTGAATAAAGAGGTTTTTTTTTATTATCAGCAAATTTTTATTTTTATCGTCATATTTGACTTCGTGTCGAAGTTATTGTCACATGTAACACTATTTAGTATTGTTATAATATACTAGTTGTCATATTCAATTAAAAAACGATAATTGTAATTGTTTTAAATTTACAAATAAGTAAAAGGAATTATATAAAAAGAGTGGATTACCCGTAAAAGAATGGGAAAAATAACTATTGGTACAAATACATTAAATTAATGACACTACATCACTGCATACAAACCCCTTTTCGTTCTCAGGTGTTGTTTGATATCGTTTATATATTCTCTATTTCAGGGTTGAGTAATAAAAAAATGACAATTCAAAATACGTATAGTGCTGTAGGTTACATTTTAAGGTTCATCATCATCATCAGCCTGTGTCCGTCCACTGTTGAACGTAGGCCTCCCGCATGAGTCTCCATCCTCTTCGATCCTCCGCCTTCCGCATCCAGGTCACTCCCGCTATTCTTCTTATATCGTCAGTCCATCTTGTAGGGGGTCGGCCAATGCTTCGTTTGCCAGTTCTTGGGCGCCATTCCAATACTTTTCTTCCCCATCGACCGTCGTCTCTTCGACAGATATGCCTGCCCATTGCTACTTGAGTGTGCCTATTCGTTGGGTAGCATCCACTACTTGAGTTCTTCTGCGTATTTCCTCGTTTCGGATTCTATCTTTTAGCGACACTCCGAGCATGGATCTCTCATAGCACGCTGGGTGACTTTTATTTTATGGGTAAGACTTGCTGTCAGATTCCACGTCTCTGCGCCATAAGTTAATACAGGGAGGATGCATTGGTTAAACGCCTTAGTTTTAAGGCATTGCGGAATTTTCGCTTTAAAAATGTACTTTAGTTTTCCAAATGCTGCCCATCCCAGTTGTATGCGCCTGTCGATTTCTTTTGAGAAGCTATTTCGCCCTAGTTGTATTACTTGTCCCAGATAGGTATAGTCGTTTACAACCTCTATTTCTGTTCCTCCAATGGAAATAGGATCGAAGGTCTGTGAAATATGATTATTAATCATGGCTTTTGTTTTATCCATGTTCATTTTCAGACCAATTTTATTTAATTAAATTTTGTTATTTTAAGGTTAGATTTGACATTTTATTTCGATTCGATAATATTAATATTGACATTGAAAAAGCATTTGATAAATTAGATTGGGAGAGGCTCTTCGATGTTATGAAAGAAATTGGAGTCCAATACAAAGAACGAAGACTCATATTTTCACTTTACAAAGAAGAAGCTGCCATTATATCACTTGGAAATGTCCAAAAGGAAGCAAAAATACGCCAAGGGGTGAGACAAGGATGCTCTATGTCGCCTGTACTCTTCAACGTATACATACAAAATGCAATTAATAACATCGGGGAAAAAATGGGCCATAGAGAGGGGGTTAAAATACATGGCCAAAAGATTGATATGATAAGGTTTGCTGATGACATTGCTCTGATTGCTGAAACTGAAGATGAACTCACGGAAGCGCTGACATCCATGGAAAACATATTTAATTCCAACTACAATATGAAGATAAACAGCACAAAAACCAAAGTCATGAGAGTAAGCCGCAATGAGCAGCAGAAAATTAACATATCAATGCTAGGAGTACCCCTAAAAGATGCAAAAGAATTTGTATACCTTGGAAGTACAATCACCTGGGATGGCAGAACAAAAAGAGAAGTCAACAGTCGAATACATCAAGCAAGGCTAGCTTTCAATAAAAAAGCCATAATTCTTGAGTCAAAGAATATTTCTTTAGGGCTCCGCAAGCAACTTGCCAAAACACTTGTTTGGAGCATCTTAATGTACGGCTGTGAGACATGGTGCTTATCTGAAAGTGATAAAAAAAGACTACAGGCCTTTGAGATGTTGTCGTACAGAAGAGTTCTCGGAATTTCCTGGAGAGACCACGTCACGAACAATGAGGTTCTCAGAATAATCAAGGAAGATAGGCAACTAATAAGAACCATCTCAGAGAGGCGAGCCCGATGGATCGGTCACATCATGCACCACGATGGTCTTCTTCACGATATTGTGGAGGGGATGGTTGAGGGTAGAAACTGTAGAGGGCGCCCTAGACGGGAGTATTTGCAGCAAGTATTCGAGGACATGAATTGCAGTGCTTATGCTGAGCTGAAAAGGGTTGCGGAGGACCGAGAGGAATGGAGATCGAGATGCAAGATTCTGTTGCTGCAAACCAATCCACCGGATTGATACTACGAAGAATATTAATAAAACTATTAGTGTAAATAGATATTTTCTACTTCCAGATATTTTGAATAATCAATTAATTTCAAATTAAAGATAACGTTAGCATTAATAACTCAATTTCCGAAAATGAAAATGTAACATATGGTCTGTCATCTCTACGGTACAAATTTTGATGATTATCTTTAACAAAAATATTACAAAACAGTACTTTTGAATGTTTGTTCTAAAATATATGTTAATTGTAATGATGATAGTAAATTGTTTAATGTGGCTTAAATGTGCGTGTTATTATTATATGTAGCCATAAAACATATTTGAAGCATGCTGTCGTTAATGACCGTTCCAGGACGACAGCAACATGCTGCGGTATTACCCACAAGTCACAACTAACGGTAAACTTGTTTGCCTTTCAACAAATTATGACATCGCATTTGACAAATTTGACGGTGCCGATTTCTAAAGGATCCGACGTTTTGAAATGTCTTTACGACCCTCTGTTTTGTGCAGTCGGAAATATTTCAACAGATTCATTTCAAATAATCCTGTTTGTCTGTTGCCAAAAAAAAGTCAACTTATCTAGGCAATAAAAGCAAAGTTCCCGGGCGGCAAAGCCTCAGACGGCCATTGTGCAGCCGGACCCTGCAGGGATTACCAACTCTTGAACACTTCTGGGGATTCTGTTTCTAAATTTGAAATCTGGAACACATTCATGGACATTACTGTTTATTTATCAATTCAAATTACATGAACTGAAAGGATTATTGAAATAATGAATAAAGTATGTGTCTATTTAGTACAATTAATACAAAAATTTACCAGGATCAAATTATGGCTAGCATGAAAAACTATTGAATACGTATTCGTATCGTTTATGTCAGTCAATTTGATGGATCTTCTGGATCATACATATTGTGTAAAAGGTAGATTGAATTAAAATTATACCAAGACATTACCAACTTTAAAAAGTCAATCGTTGCCGCAATCCAAAGAAAATATTCCACCCAGGATCATGTTAGCCTGTTGATAAAACCAATGCTAAAATACTTCATATTATTATTATTAAATAAATTATGATTATTCGAGTATTTTGCGAAGAGACTAGCTATTTTATGAACATTAATATATATATAAAAAAATGCAATTATATATAATATCATATTGTTCTCGGACCTTCAGAAGGTAGAATTAATTAACTTGAGACTGAGCGATTTTATACTATTATTGTTTAAGATCGTGATTGCATCTGACTTTATGGTAGTGATCATGTTTTCTAGTTAAGGAATGGAAAACATGTATTTTTAAATATTATAATATGAATGTTGCGTCTGAAATAATCTTCCGGCTTCAGCGTTTCATATTACTATAAAAATCTCAATGAAAGGGTTAGGTAATTTGGTTAATTGATTCAATTGATCTTATGGTTGCTGAAATAGTAATCATTGTTCTATAGTTTATTATTAAAATATTTTCATAAAAATACGATTAGCAATTAATTAATTAGGAAATACCAAATAACAAAAAATATATAATTTGTAATCTAGTCTACGTAGTTCAAATGTTAATTTATTAATAATGAAAAATTCTTCCGAAAACCATAGTACTGTAGTTGGTTTGAATTAACTTCCCCTATATATATAATCGTGTCGGAAACAACAGGGTCAGATCCTGTCTGCCCAGAAGTGGGCGACGTCGATGGCGTTACTTCTGGCCATCATCAGGTCTTCCTGGGTGCAGCCACTCGGGCACAGCGCACACTCCAGAAGGTGTGACAGGGTCTGCTCCACGCCGCAGTCACATTCAGTCGGTCCGCTGTAAAACTGCCAGGCCCTCATTTGTGTCCTCGTCTTGCATACTCCGGTCCGAAGTCTGTTAAGGGACCTCCATATATTCCACCCTTGGTCATGTCCAGGGGCTAGGTCCTGTTTCGGGGCAATCCAAGTATTCCCCATAACTTCCCCTGACGCAGGTAGTTTGAAAATATTCTGGAATTGTCTTGTCTCAAATATTGTTTGTGTTTGTTGAAGGCATGTCTGCCATTTTTTTGCCTAAAGTTCTGGTAAAATAGATACCTACATAATTGTAAGCCATTTTGTATCTATACTATTAGTACGTAACTCTAAATACTAACTTTGGAAGTAGAAAATATGCCAAATGTTTGGTCCAGCTTACTAATTATAGTACTATAATAAAAAATAAATAGAATGATCTCTGACTATAAACTTTGTTATAAATTGTAATGCGTCACAAGTTTGCCAGAAAAAAACTTATATCTTGCACCTAATATCAGTATTTTCACATTGAACATTTTCGAAAAATTTACATCGATGTAATTAATATGTTTGGGTTAATCTTTCAGGCTTTTATAAAAAAAAAAGTGAGTTAAGATGTTCCTACAATAACGCCATATTCTCTCACCATTGTCCAGTATGAGATAATATCTGTGAACAGTTGCCACAAGATAACACAAATCGAAGCTGAATTTTTGTCAAACTCGTTTCAAATGCTTAGTACAGTGAACTCATTTGTGATTTAAATATCTGGCGGCTGGTAGAAGTCCCTGTAGAATATAAAATGATTGCCACATGCATCTGAGAGCGAGAGAATATTTAAGGCGACAGCGTTTTCACAAAACAAATAGTCAAAACTAAGAAATAATGTGAAATTTCGAATAAGTGTGTTAGTATCCTTCACTCCTCTTTAATTTTGTTCAATCTAAGACTCGTTTTTCAATTTAAAAACATAAAAATAATTCCTGTTTGACATTTGTACCATTTTGATTCTACATAACAATGCTAATATCAGTAGTTTAGGATTTCGCAATTATCGAAAAGCAATAACGGGCATGAAGTGTACATTTTTTTGCAAATAAGTTATGATTATTCATATCACTAACCCTTGGGGCAAATTATACCTGTAAATTTTGGTTTGTGTGTTTTCAGGTCATTTTTTCCAGGAAAAATCCAATGTACTTTTTATTATGTAAATTATTTATTTTATCACTAACCCTTCATTTATTAGAAAATATATTTATACTATATCAACCTATAAATTTTGGTAGTTGAGTAGGTAGGTTTAGGAACCATACTCTTAACATTAATGTTTTATTCAACTTTATCTTCCAAATTGTTATTCTGAAAAATTCCAATGTACTTTTTATTCACCCGTAAATGCTGCTTATCTTAAAAATATATTATTTTAATAACTTCTTAATATTACATATATGACTTCATTTATAAGAAAATATATTTATACTATATCAACTATGAACAAGTTTGTGAGTTGAGTAGGTAGGTTACTAGGAACCGTACTACTTAACATTAATCTGTATGTTTTAGTTGCCTGTCCACATTAATTTGTTACATTTTTCATTTATCAAATTGTTATTCTTAAAAAAGTAAAAAAAAACAAAAATTTTACTTTTTCTTTTGCTTAAGAAATCGACAGACAATATTATGCAATATTTTTTTACGTAAGTTGTCAATAGCAATTTTAATATTTTTTTTAAACATTGAGGTCAAATTTATTCACTAATTGCAAATAACTTCCTAATTAAAAATAAAATCTCATTGCAGAAACTAACATCTAACGAGGTGTGCAATTATCAACTCATGTAATCATTAGTACATTAACAATGGTCCCAACCACGCACACAACTCTATAATGATATAGTATAGTAATGTGAAACATTCAAGGGTGTAATTGCTTACAATTTATTAACATTATTTTCAGGATATGAGCAAAGGATTAATAACATATTTAAGAAAATAAAATCTGTTAATGAACCTTGTTACAAATATCTAAAGAGCGTTATTATGTAAAAATCATGAATCATATAAAATGAATCATCACCGACAGATTTATTCTAGAATACCCGACAGTTGAGAAGTCAATCAATCACCATGCTATGGATTGAAACTATCGATATTAAGATTCATCATGTCAGCATCATTTAACTCCGTAACAACCTCATCATGTCTATATTAACGAAGTTTGTAGTCTGTTGTGTATTGGTTAGAGAAGACAAGTCAATTAACAAGAGATATAAAGTCAGATCTAATTCTATGAACTTCGATATTTAATTGTTCTTCTTGTTAATCATGTACATAAGACATCAATGAAATTGCGCTCCTTTACTCCAATTTTATAAATGCAGTCCCATAGCTTATTTGGTTATAGTTTTGAGTTTCGGAACAATCCAGTACGTCAATCTTTCAAAATTGTTTATCATGAATATAACAATTTTCTGTAAAATTGTGTAGGGAGCACTTTTATGTAGTTATCTTGTATCTGAACCATTCCTATCCCGCCTTCTAGCAAATATTCCACTTTGTCGCTAGGGGAGCTTCCTGGGGTTGTGCTTAATGCGTGATAACCGCCGCGTCGAGGTCCCTGGGGGCGGATCATCTAAAAAATGCGGAACGGGATTTGTTAGCCTTGATTTACTTATGCACGTGAAGGGGAACACAGACTCTCAAATTATGCAGAAGCATATCAGAATTGCGCTTTAGAAGACCTAATCTTTTTCCTCTGTCAGAAGCTGTGCTATATTTTAAAAACGCAAAGATATTTTCTTGCAGAAAAAGTGGCAAAAAACAGACATTCTTTTGATCGGGGATGCGTCATTTTATTTCGGAACTTCACAAATTTCTCCGCTTCCACAAGGTTTTGTCTTAAATTATAAACGTTAAAATAGATAAATGTATGTATTTTTAAATTCAATTAAACAAAAACTTATTTTATTTATATTTCACATTATTCATTTTCAATAATTGTTCGCGTTTCGAAGCCATTTTAAGCAATGGGCAAACTCTTCAACAGTCAATTATATTAGTTGTTAGAATAGTTGAGGGAAGTTCATACATTGGTAATCACATTAGTTCACATAGATTGACACATTGTGTGTATGAATGTAATGCTTTATAGAATCATATGCATTTATTAAGATACAGGTGCAGCTAGAAGCTTTTTCATGAGATAATGAAATTCAAGTTAACTAGACTGCAATCCGACGTTGTCAATTTTTACTTGAACCCACTAAGAATTTGTGTTGTTCAAGATGACTTTCATTTACCGCTCACTTCTCTTATGATCAGTCTTATACGTACCGATAAAATGGAGCTTTTATATAATTTAATATAACTGAAAAGCTATATTGTGAGCGTCGAGCGAATTGGACTCAAGTCCTCACGCATGAAAGCCGAGAGTCTTTTACCTCTAGGTAAAATGCTTTTTTTAGCTCAACTTGTAGTGAAATAGATACCTACATGTTTGTAAGCCAATTTGTATCAATACAGTTAGTACAGAACTCTAACTACTAACTTTGGAAGTAGAAAATATGCCACATGTTTGGTCCAGCTTTATATTACTGTAATAATAATAAATTTAGAATGATCTCTGACTATTAACTTTGTAATAAATTGTAATATTTCACAAGCTTTGCCCCAAATAAATAATATCGTGTACCTATTACCTAGGAGAATAACCTAGAGTTCTACCTCTAGGTAATACTCCTCGTCATGGTAATTTGCTATGTACATAAAGCTTCTCCCGCGTCAATCAATATTTCGACACAATTACGTGATTAGTACATAATTGTTTGAATGTTTAACATGATTTTTTTTAAATAGAACGAAACATTTTCAACGATTACTTGGCTTGGTTAATGTAACCACCGACAACAGAATAAACAGCAGGGGGCGTTTGTCTACTGCGGGGGCCGAGATTGCCTGAGGGACCAGTAATTGTCAGCGAGTTGTAATTTTACGGACAATGGGATGCATCTCATGGCTGTGGCACTCAGTGGAGATTGCAAGAATAATTACAATGGTGAACGAAATGTCTTCTATATTTATTTCAATACCAGTTCCCTAACTGAAGCGTAAAATTACCGCCACACAGTTCTGTCAGCAGTCATATCTGCCTCCATATAAATTCCAACTAAAAATTTATATAGAAAAAATACTAGAGTTCTGTGCCTTGAAGAGCGGGCACTTTTGTATTTGAAGCATATTTGCCATCAGTATTTTTAATGCAATCGTTATGATTCATTATGATCGTATGAATTTATTATTTCAAAGTAATGAGTATTCGCATCTTTCTTTATTATTGGTTCAGATATATTTTCTTGATTGCGGTGATCATGCTCCAAAATGATGTTTTTGTTATTTTATAATACTTTTTAATTGCACTCGAGTATGCGTTAACAAAGTGAATAGTTTAATGGATTTCAGTAGTGGTTTTTAGTATTTGTAAGCTATAATGAAATTTGAGATAGGATAAAATATAAAACAATCGAGGGAAAATACAATAAATTCGTATGTCGTGCGTAAGCGTCGATAAAAATTCTGAATCCTATTAAAAACGATAATTTTAATTCATGTTTATGAGGAATATGTTATGGTACTTATTCAATGAGCTTAAAATAATATAATTTACTTGATAATGAAAGGGTCTTCGTAGTTTCCTTGAAATAAATGTCTGAATATTGGTTTTGATCAACATCTCACGTATATTATTAAATTCACATATTGTATATAAAAAACAAACGTTTGTTAATGTTTTATACAGTTCATCCGATTGCGATGAAACTTACAGCAGCTATTGCGTGCATACCCGTAAGGTTTATGTAAAAAAAACTCACAAAATATCGGTAGCACCAATAGTTAATGTATTTTTTTTATATATTTATAATTTGTGTAAATCAAAAAAGTTATATATTTATTATTCGTAGATGTGTTTATATGTGATTTTATATGAAATAATTGTTTTTTTGCCGATATACTTAATGTATTATAAGAGTATAAACAAATAAAATACCGCTTACATGGATCGCATTGATCACTGTTTATTCATTTGCTGGAATGCCGTAGTTTCGCCTTAAACGAAAGCTTCGTCAGTTCTCTACGTGTATTAATATACCAATAGACGAACTACGTAAATATTCTACAAAGTATAATAATAATTAGAAAATATGGAAGTAAGGTAGAGAGACAGGTGGAGTTTCAAGTAATTTAAATTGTTTATTTATTACGTAAAACATTCATATTTATTACTGAAATTAAAGAATTAATGAAATCTTTTACAAAACATGTTTTCTCTACTTCGTTTTATTTTGCAATCGCATTATAATTTGAGTAGTTATTCTTACATAATTTGAGAGCTGTCATGTTATAGAGAGCAGTAGATACGGTTTAGTTCCCATCCTAGGCGGCTAGGCTGCCTGTGCCGGTATTGATTGCCGCCCCCTCCATTCCGGGCGCCGCCTCCGCCCAGGGCCGGCGTCGCCGCCGCCATAAAGCGCCGCCCTTTACAGCCAGATCTCGCCTCTCTGTAACGCCTTGTTTATGTCTATTTAGACGTTTATTGTTATGGCCATTTTGCGCAACCGTTGTAAAGGACCTCGTTAGAAATCTGCGCCGAATTGTTGAATCCACCCAGCATTATTCTTGCAGTAGGGAGCTGCGAGAATTTTAAACAATATCGTTTCAAATAATTAAAGAAATTTTAAATGAATTAGATGAATTACACTGAATTAGTTCAATTCTGTACGTTATATGTATATACGTTTGTTGCATATCATTTTTATGAACGCATTTTCGTGGGTACTGAAACGATATTTTTTTACTGAATTGCAATTTCATCATCTTATATGACATTTATCTCTTAAATACATTGGAGAAAAATAAATATTGGGCGCAGGGGTTCTAACCACTAGCCTTTTATATCATCTAAGTTTACTTTGCTCAACGCTAGCCCACATGGTCAATGCACCATTAATCGAGTCAATAAATGATTATATATTATATTATTTTATCTCCCATATAAATTATTCGCCACAGGCTGCCTCAAACCAACACCCATGTCAAAACTATACTCCTTGGCTGGTATCGCACCACCAAACATAATACATAAAGTCATATGAGCCGAAGAAATGCGTAAGGCAATCCGTGAAGACCTGCAGACCGCCTCCCACCTAGGATGCTGCTCCTTGAGCCCAACAAGCTGCACATCTCAAGACCTGATGCTGGGCAACACACGGGCTATCGATGTGGTAAGATACTGGGACGTCGCTGACACGAAGAATAAGAAGATCGCGCATTTTATTGTTAAGAGGATTTTTTTATATATGGCACTTGTATATTGCGCTTT
The DNA here is from genome assembly GCA_022606575.1 of Glossosoma conforme. Taxonomy (NCBI): domain Eukaryota; kingdom Metazoa; phylum Arthropoda; class Insecta; order Trichoptera; family Glossosomatidae; genus Glossosoma; species Glossosoma conforme. Next base: position 1,053,992 of record JAGTXR010000137.1, read on the forward strand.
GAATTGATATTTTGTAAGCTTATATACGAAAACATAGGTTGCGTAATATAAAGGTAATTTTATTATAGTATTTTTGTGTGCATTGGTTCTGCCTCAATGTTACGAGTAAGTTGAGAGGCGCTAAGTACGTAAGTAAGTGTTCGGAGTCGCCGCACTGTTCATCAGTATTTCCGGTGCTCGGCGCGGAACCGGAAGCCGCGCAGGTTGCCGATATTGATTGTATGATGGTTTTACTGTTGGACCATTGCATGCTGTAAACCTGTCATGCGAGGACTTCAACTAACTAGGCGGGGGGACATATACAATACAACTCTTTCATCAATAATTCCATTAAATTGATCGAAGGTATAGTTTTTTTTTTTACAAATATTTTCAATTGCCAATATTAAAGTATATCACGGAATGCATTTTAATTTACAGATGACTCATTTAATAGTGTAAGGAGAAAAAGATATTTGATTATTCCCAAAACACGAGTTGTTAATTTATAATTTTTATGCTCAATAACATCAAGCATTATACTTTAAGATATAACGAAATAATTATATTTTTATATCATTACGAATCAGGTTGATAAAATAGTCCAGGCCTCGGGAGTGTCCGGCCAATTATTCGATCTCATTAAAAAAAAAACTCATTATGAAATCACCAAAATATTCGTCTTCGGATGCTACACGAAGCCGTCTTTTCAAATACTCGCTCTGGCTTTGAAGGTCAATGGAAACCATATATTATACAGGTATATTCCAAGGTGAACCTTTGGCAACTGATAGAACTGAGTGGCAGCATTTTGTGGTGGGAATAAAAAATATATTAACTAGAATCTAACATTAAGCATAAATTAAAATATACTTTAAATCACTAAATAGTAGAAGCACGTTATTGATTATTTGGAGCTAATAATGAACTGTTAAGCAATCTAATAAATATGTATTATTCAGGTAAATTGCCATTCATTCATGTGTGAATCTATGCTGCAACACACAAAAGTGTCGCATTCACTCGAGCAATAATACACAATCCTGGAGTGTTCATCCGTACGAAATGTCAAAAGAAAGGTACCGCCTACGAGTGGCTTCCATATTTTCTAAAGCTCGAGTAATGGACGAGCATTTGTCATCTTGTCAGCCGGTGTTTGCATACAACCGACGTGACCCGACTCTTCGAGATCCCGACACGGGAGGTATATATTTATTTACAAAGTTGACAGCTAAATTGACAAGGCTGACAAATTGGCCGATGCGTTATTGGTGAATGGGTCCTCTATCATGCTCCCCTGAGCTCGTTGAGTTGTCTATTGTCTGCTTCTATTGTTGGCCAGACTGTAGATCACATTCGAAACGCCCATGTATTGACATGTTGGGTGTAAGCGATTCTAGATTTGAATGTTTTTTTTTCACCTTCTTTTGCCTCGTTGGATATTGCGTCTTTATATGTGCAAGGTGTAATAATGAGACAACAAAGATTAGCTATCAGTGAAGCATAATAATGAAGGTCTTATATTTTAATAGGTAGGCATCAAGTTTATGTGAAACGTTATCTAAACATAGAAAATGATTTTAGTTAGTTATTGTACAATTGTCTTCCAGAAACTATTAATTTAATAATTACAATTTTCGAACAATCATACATGTAAAAATTCACAACGAGCATAAGCATACAAGATTTATTACATAAACAAATTAGAGAAAAATAAACGGCAGACGTTTGGATATGAACCACGAACGTATTGTTATATGGTGCTCGTTCTACACTACATGTATATTTATGAAATATTATATATAGTAAGATGATGTTTGCGGTGAATTTGTGATCATCAGTTGTTGAATATTGGTGTATAAATCTTCAAGGTTTTATAAAGTATTACTATATAAAAATATATTTTACATTATATATAATCGTGCCGGAAACAACAGGGTCAGACGACGTCGATGGCGTTACTTCTGGCCATCATCAGGTCTTCCTGGGTGCAGCTATTCGGACACATACACTCCAGAAGGTGTGACAGGGTCTGCTCCACGCCGCAGTCACATTCAGTCGGTCCGCTGTAAAACTGCCAGGCCCTCATTTGTGTCCTCGTCTTGCATACTCCGGTCCGAAGTCTGTTAAGGGACCTCCATATACCCTTGGTCATGTCCAGGGGCTAGGTCCTCTTTCGGGGCAATCCAAGTATTCCCCTCAGTTGCGCTTCTCCACATGTTCAGCCGCAGGGTGGCCTCAGGCATCACCAGTTTCGTTGTCGACTGTAGGAAACTTCTTCTTGATTTGAGCCGTGTGGTTATCTTTTGGTACTCAAACATAGGGTGGAGTGCGTCGTGGGTTGCTTTGGTGAGTTCCTTCTTGGTAGTAACTTCTCGCCGTATGTTTGGTGGGGCAATGCCCGAGAGTTGATATAGCTTTGATTTTACATTAAAAAAAACAAAACAATATTTCGATAGAAATTTTCATGTTATAATTACAATAATATGACGACGTGTGGAGGGTACATTTCAAATCACCTTTTTGCTTTTCTAATTACTTGTATATCGAAGACTGTGCCTCCTGATAATATTTTAATTTCAGTATAATAGAATGTAATTGGCATGATTATTGTTGTTAACTATAATACGAGTATTATATTAGAGCACAATCATCTTATTGATTATTAATTGCTAATAATTGGGCGTGGTGATGATGTTCCATGACTCGTGTTATTTATTTCGCCAATAAATATAAAACAATCAGGAGTGGATTGAGATTTACTGTTAAGTTGTCATCTCTAATGCCGAGTTAATTTATCGAGACCAGTGTTGCCGTTACTCGCGATGCTGCCATAAATCCCATACGCGACAATTTTATGGTCACTCTCACTTCGCTGAATATAAGCCTTTATGAAATGTACTTAATTATTAAAACAATATGAACAGTACAAGTGTATAACGAATATACTATATAAAAAAAAAGATTAAAATTAATTCTTACTATAATAAAACTGTTAGTATAATGTTTCCAGACGATTCTTATGTACCTACAGATATGTCTGAAGTTAATAAATAAACAACAATAATAAATAATAATTTATCTTATATATTTACACAATTTACGACAGAAGATATTTATTTTCTTCTTACGTAATGCTGTCTGAAAGAGTGGATTAATCAAATTTATTCTTTCAATTATGTATTTACCTTATGTTGGTTATAACACTAATGTAAATAATTTTATTTATATTATCTAATTAGTGTAACATAGATTTATGCATAAATCGAATTGATTATTGTTACGTAATGTAATTTTTTGTAAATATTTTTCTCAAAGTATAATACTTTTTATAATCATTACATTTATTTTACACTATAGCTTTTTGGCAATAGGCAAATGGTTCACATTCATAATCATCATGTGTTATATAGAATTTGTGGCAATGCTTATTCAGTGAATTTTATAATAACATTTGACTCCTGTGATGTGCTTTTTTTGCAACTACCTTAAATGTTATTTGAAATTATTGTGATCTTGTGTGATTAATTATATTATTTAAGCATTGAATTAGTTGTTGGTAAGGCGAAAATGAATTGTGTGGGTTATATGAGGTTAAATAAAACCAACACAGTCTTCTTTGTGTCAGCGACGTCAAAATATTTTTGCGCAGTATCTGGCAAAGCCCGTGTGTTGCCCACCATTAGGTCTTGAGGTGTGCAGCTTGTTGGGCACATGGGACAGGATCTTAGGTGTGAGGTGGTCTGCAGGTCTCTACAGTCGCACAATATTGCCTCTCCCTGTTGAAGAAATCCCCACCGCTCGAGGTTGACCTTTGTTCTACCAACTCTGGTTTTAATCTGTTCAGGGACCAACACAGTGAATTATATGTTTATTTATGACAAAACTCATCAAACATATCTATCGACGTCAGTAGAACTGTTAAGAATAGTTTAACGTGTGTAAGCAGGATGCTTGTATTGTTTAATGGTAATTCTAACAATTATAAATTTTAATTAAGATCAAAAATCGACAGTTAAAATATTGATTTGACTGTATAAAGCCTATTTAATTAAATTTACTAAAGAAATACGTCACTGCAGAAAATTTGCTCACGCATGTTGCATTTTGCACATAATCTTTAATGCAAGTTGTACGTAAAAAGCAATTAAATAAATTTCGTTTTCTTTAGCATAACATATGTAACTAATATGCGGTTGGTTTTTACAAGTCCCGAGTTCACAATAAATACAAGTTTGATATTGGATTATTACAATCGCCCGAGTGTCGATAGCGGTCGGCGTATTTGAACCGCGATATGGCCGCCACAAAGAGCCGGGATTAGTGTTATCGGATTCCAGAGACTCTCGATCAAAGGCAACGCTTTATTTATGACGGCCCGCGGGCAGCTCTCCATATCACCTGATAAGGATTGGAAATTTATTTTCGCAGCCGGCTGCCTTTTCAATTTGTTACAAATATGGGTTCTAATTATTGTTCCATGCTCTTTGTTAACTGTAACAGCACCTTCAAAATATGAAAAATAATGATTTAAGAACATTATATTGACTTAGGATATCCTCTAATGTTGCCTATATATGATAAGTTTTTCTTAGCATCTTTATCCTTTTCCTCTTATAATCAAATGTCCATTCTGTAGGGATTTTTTTTTAGATTTATCGCTCAATAATTATGGTGTTATTAATTAATATTAATGATATAACCGAAAGACTATTTAGTATTTTTCCACAACTTTATTTTGATGAGACATGGTTCTGCTTCTGATATTTACATGGCTTCTAGACTTATTAAAATAAACTTTTTGAGTAATTAAATTTATTATTTCATTTAATACATTGATATTCTGTGTGACTTTAGATTTGAAGAGTGTAATTTCAATGACGAACATCATAAATCATACTAAATTATATTGTGTCATATGGGAATAAGTTGAGGTATTACTAGGTCGCGAACTTATTATCCTTATTTTACAATAATAGTCGTCAATTAGGATATTATTTTCGCGATTTTAATTTAATTTCGGACATTTTGTCAACTTAATTTTTAATGTTCGAACATTACTGCAGAACGGCGCCCTAGACGGGGGTATTTGCAGCAAGTATTCGAGGACATGAACTGTAGCGCTTATGCTGAGCTGAAAAGGGTTGCGGAGGACCGAGAGGAATGGAGATCGAGATGCAAGATTCTGTTGTTGCAAACCAATCCTTCGGATTTATACTACGAAGAAGAATTTTTAATACTAACGTTTTCATCATATGCAGAATTTTTTTAATAAACAAAACCCTACAATATTGTTTGATATATCAAAAGGAAGAATTCACTTACGTGACTGAACTCAAATAGCATTAATTACAATATTACGTAAAAATGTATTCATTTATATATATAATAATATATATGTATCCATAAAAAGAGTCGCTTCATCGGAAAAAGTTCAGGAAATATTTAAATTGTGACGAATAACAATGAATACGTTTATATATTTTTTCCTATTACGACTTATTTAAAGTTGGAGGTTTTATACTAAGGTTAAAAAAAGTTAATCTTGATTAGGTATAGTATAAAAATACTTTCAAAAACATTTATGTTATAAGTAATTATAACTGGAGAGATCTTTTAGACTCAGTATTTTTTTTGATGCCATCTAAATAATAATTTTAAAAACTCATCCAAGTTTTCAAAAGCATTTAATTTTATATTCACATCAAATAAAAAATACATTTTAGACATCGTTGCACGTCATATGTTGCGTAATATTAAAGATCAAGTAAATGAGCATTTTATACGAGTTGTTAGGAAAACAATATCTCGAAACATGAGCATTTAACACCGTCACAGATAATGATATAGGACACAGCTTCACTCCTCACAATGTTTACTTGTCTTTCGACAAGAGATTTCAATGTACTTATTTAGTATAAACCGCTTTGTCGTCACGATTATACCAAAGGTCCTTCAACCGAAATATCAATTAATTTTAAACAAAATAATAATCTCAAATCACCCTAACCTGGCAAAGGTATAGTTATTACTTAAATCTGGGTATTTTTTAATTTTATTTTTTGCAAATGCCCGACAGGTCGAATGAATATGACAGTTGACGCGTCTTGAGGTGAATTTATTCCGGATTTTTATTTTGCCCCGATGAGGTTTATTATTATAAATATTTTTTTTTTTCAATGCGTAAATGTGACATGAGGAATACCTAAAATCTGAAACCTGTGTATTATATTTACAGAGATATTTAAGTTAAGACGAGTCGACGATCACTTTGATATATTAAATGAAGTTTTTTTATTTTTCGTTTATTCGTTACATTTGAATTTGTTAATTGTTTCGGCGCAGTACAACTCGCACGTGCAACGTTTAGCGGCTAAACTATTGTAATAAGACAATGACGACCACTTTGATATATTTTACAATTTTTAATCGTTTTTAGGTGGAATTAAATAATTTGAATGTTGATAATTGGCTCTGTCGGGAAGAAATTCTCAAGTGAGTACTCAAATTTTTTAGTCAAAACAAAGATTTTTCATTAATCCTACACAATTCAAGTATTATAAAACAACAGTAATGAGATTTTTTTAATGCGGGAAGATCATTTTGATAATTGTTATGAAAGGCCGCTTGTTATGTAATAATATGACAAGCGGTCTATCTATGCCAGGCCAACTTTCTATGATATTTTCTTATTAACTAGATAAATACCTTCCTATTGTCATTGAACGTGGATCACAATGAGCTTATTAACATACTGTAGATTCGACTTTAAAATGAAAAATTCATCAGGTCCATATGTGTATACCCATACTGATAGGTGAAGTTAAATAAATAATCTGCAAAGTAATAGTAACAATAGGGGAGGATGATTTAAGGAATTTAAGGAAGCGTTTAGACCTGTGTAAGTTGTCTTATAATGTTGCTTTAAATAACATGATATCCACTCGTTATATTCGTATATCATTAATAAATAGTCAAATCTGGTATTCTCTAAATTAAATTGAGTGAATGAGGTTTGTGAGTTGCCCGGACTGTGGCAGATAACCGCCGTGTTTGCTCTCTCGGTGATAATTCCCCTTGAGAAGATAGTGGTGTTGTGTACTAAGGTGTTTACAGGGCGATCTGCCGGCGGAACACCTTGTTGTGTTAGTCGGCAAATATGCACCGCATGCCTCGCCAGACCCTCGCCGTGCAAGTTGAAATGAATCAAGTCCGATGATATGCTGTATTATCTCAACCCTTATAAGAAATATGAAAGACGTGTGATGAAAATACGTAGCGATAATAAAGAATAATAACCAAATAAGTGTTTTCTTTTTCAGGTTATTGTGAAAGATTACTGAATTTGAGTTGTATTTGGTGTTGTTTTGAATGTAAAAACGTCATATACTAGTATATTTTGACACCTGAGATTGTTAAGCTATATTTAAGGTGGTGATATGCTTCAAATAAGTAAGATAAAGTGGGGCTTTTTGTGCTTCTCCAGACGATGTCGATTACAAAGATCCTTTTAAGTATATTTTATGAACAGTTAATGACGAGTAGAACTAGTAATAAAAATATGTTATAAAATGCAATAATTGGTATTTCCATATTTTTGTTTCAGCGTTTTTTTTTTTAATTATTCATTGTCTTTGTGGACAGTGTGATGAGAAGTAATACTACACTACTATTTTTGTACCAGCTGTTGGTTAGTGGTTCACGATGGTCAAAAATTCTTCTGTTGTAGTGCAATGTGTTTAGCTTGTGTTGTATGCAGCCCTAGGCTGGTGTTGAATTCAGCGCATGTTTATTAGAAAGCGCTCTGCAGATAAGAACCGCTGGCTCAGTTCCTAAGTCCCCAGTTTGTTCAGGATTAGATCCAGCGGCTTCACGCTCAGGAGCGGCTCTAGGCCGCACCACAATTACTTACATTTTTTATATTATTAAATACTATGATTTTTATTTTAAAATATCGTATATTTGTATTACATTCTGTTAAATGTTGGAGCCCTGACTTTAAGTGCACGAAAGTATGCTATATTATTATTTCATGTCTATGTTAAATCTGCATGGCATATTGTCGTCTTTTAAAATGTTTTGAATGTACAATTGATAATAATTATCGTTTAATTTTCAGGCAAGACGAGGACAAAAGATAAGTATCGTGTCGTGTACACTGACCACCAACGACTAGAATTGGAGAAAGAGTTCCACTACAGCCGCTACATCACTATTCGCCGCAAAGCAGAACTTGCGGCTAACCTCGGTCTGTCAGAGCGCCAGGTTAAGATTTGGTTCCAGAACCGTCGCGCTAAGGAGCGCAAGCAGGTGAAGAAACGCGAAGAGGTCACTCATAAAGACAAGATTCTCGAAAATCATTCGCTCCACCAGCTGCATCAGCATTCAGCCTCGCTGCATCATCAACAGGCCGTGAATATGATTCACCAGAGTGCGCTGGCGCATCAGGGATTAGCGCACGCCGGTCTGCCTCATCAGGGCCTTCCTCACCAGGGTTTGTCTCATCAGCCGATGCCCCACCAGGCCCTGCACCAGGGTCTCGGGGCCCCGCAGCCCCTGCATGGCGTCCCTCCGTTGATTTGACAAGAGAGACAGCCCTCAGACGTCAAAGCCATGGCTTGGTTCGACCACGATGACGGGCTGACTCCGTCGTACACCGACTTGATGCCTTAATTCGCGACGGACGGTGTTTTCCTTCGTAGAACGTTTAGAGATTCGCAATCGTTGTGATAGCGCTGCAACAGTTTTGTGTTCAGCGTGGACGAAAATTTGTGCTGAATGGAAATCGTCCTAGGTTGGCGAACGAAGCGCGGATTAAGCGACTTACCTTCATACGGTTTTAAGAAAATGTGCAATGTGAGATCTTTTGTTGAAGACTGTATTATCCTTCGACGGTAAAATTTAATATTAAATATATATAATTTGTGTGTAAAGTGATATTAATGTTGAATTTTTGTGTTTAGTTTTGTTAGTACATAGCTCTAAGGGTATTACGAAAGGGCGATCGGTGACATTAGGTATTTATATTAGATAGGTTGGTATGAGCTAGTGGTGTATATACGAGTAATAAAAAGTAACTAACGTTATACTCTTACCATTCTTTGGTCATTGAATGTGCAATTTTTATTATTTTATATTATAATTGCAATCGAACTTCATATTTCTATATAACTACAATGATAATATTTCGATACAATTGTTATATTGACTATTCAAATCGAACCGATACATACTTGCTTTACATTTTTTACTTCTGCACAGACAAATGTACATTATAAAGGGAGCGACAAAAAAGCTGACGGTTTTGAACCAAAACAACGACGAAAACCATCAGCTTTTTTTTGCCGCTCCGTGTATTTAGTTGATTCAAATGTATTTTTCGTATTCATATTATAATAAGCTATAATGTCCGTCCGTTAATAATTATAGTGAAGTTATTAATCATATAGTAAGTTAATTATTTGTAATTGATTACCGTTAATGTTGATCGTCGTATTATGCAGTTCAATTATTTAATTATTTTTTATACATGAAATACACGAATAATTTGCTATTTATATTTTTTATTTGTATCATTACATAAATTTCATGATTGTTAACAGTTGATAATATTTTCCTTCAATAGGTTTAATTGTCTTACTGTCAATTTTGTTTTATTTTTATTTTACTGATATTTTCATCAAATCAACACCTAAAATTCAAGTAAATGAACTTGCACATAAATACACTTACCTATAAACAAACGCATTATACTTATATATTTTATTATCAGGTAGTAAATATGTATTTATAACAATGCAGAAATTTACCAACAAAATATGAAATGTTAGATATTAAATATTTATGTTTAAAATATAATATTAAAACAATGTGTCTTACTATTTAAATCACGAAATCCAATTAAAGCCTTTAAGGTTTTCAGTTTATTTTTATTGTAATAAAAAATGTTATGCGTCAATAAATGCACTGTATACATTCATACATTTTTTAAAATGAATTATTTCTATATATAATCTCGGTGGATAATATATTTTAAGTACGCTGTAATACATTAATTAAGTAAAATATCTGAAACAACCTTCAATGGCTATTTACTGATTTGTTTGATGCCTGTAAAAATAGTTTATTTATTCAATAATAATGTAAATTTAACACACGATTCACTTTTTGTATAAACTTAGATTTTGAACTTATTATAGACACTTTGTTCTTACCTAATATAACAAATACTGACTTTTATGCATGTGCCTTTATTGCAATATTTTCTTGTTATTTATATGGACATAATTAATTGATAATATTAATGTATTCACATTTGATGTATTTTTTTAGATTACATTGTAAAGAAAGGATTTTTCACGATCAAAATCATCAATGAAATAAAAATTAGGAATTGCCTAAAGAAATTACTTTCCATGTAACAGTACATATTTAATTAATTTATTATATTGAGTTGTTGTTTCTTACTTTAAATGAATAACTATGTTATTTGACGATAAATATTTTGTTTCTTTACATGATTGTGTGAATTTTTTAATTTTGAATGTATTTTACACCAATAATGTTCCTCGAATACTTTTTTACCAAACTTTTTAGGTTGTAGTAAAGCAGAACTATAATAAAAAAAACGTATTTTAAAAAATAGTCATCGTATTTCAGTTACAAATTTCAATTTGTTATATTTTTTAAAATTACGTACGTTGTACATACAAAAGAAATAATGCACTTAAATACCCTGTAATAATATTGTGTAAATATGAAAAAAAAACTTTTGGGTGTGACCATTATTTTTGACAATATGACTAGTTATTTTACGATCCATAAATGTAGTGTATAATTCAAAAATTGAATTCTATTTGTTTTTCTTTGACATAATTGTTGAGAATATTATATAATGTAATATGATTATTCTCTTTAGGATGAACTTTCAGCAACAGCTTTACTGATTTTATGAATAATTTTAGGAATTTCACATTGTTAGTTAGGAATTCCATTGAATCACTTGATTGAAATATTTATGTAAGAGAATCAGCTACGTTTAAGAGTTTAAAAATATGTTATATTTTACATTACATAAAAATATGACTAATAATTATTATGCATTGATTTAAAGTTGCATTTGCAAACAATTGTGATTATCTATGTATTTTTTTTGATTGTAAGAATAAATAAGTATAGATACTTCGAAACTGATTTTTATTTATCCTGAAATTTTTGAAATCCAGCAATAAGTGTTTTTTTTGACAATCGTTAAGCTGAGTCAGCTTTAATTAGCAAGGATTCCGGAGTGAAGATAATATAACATGTTTCCATAACAGGACTCCTCACGTTGCATATATTTTTCAGTCTGAGACGCTATTTGGTGGCGGCCACTGGCTTTGATCATTCTGAGATTTCTATTGTAAGGATGGAGGCTAAGCAGACAATGACTGCATACTTTCGAGTTAAAGTGTTCATTGGTTCTATAACGAAGCGTAGCAGAAAAAGACTATCTCTAAATCATGGATTTGTCGATAAAAAATCATGAAGATAATTATCATATTATATTTCCTTATATTGTTTACATAGCTGGTGTGATATTGCTTTGAATTTAGTGGTTACGCCACATTTCGTTCACAGACAATTTGTGTAACGACTAATTGGTAACGACGTGGGGCGCACTAGACATCTGGTGCACGGGACATTTGGCGCACAGGTCAACTAGTGCATTGGATCACTCGGTAACGTAACCTAAGCCAGGTTCTTTCGTTAACAAGACCTACTGATCTCTGGACTCTACGATCACTGGACAAATCCTTAGGTTAGGTTAGCCAGTGCACCAGTTATCCAAATTTCCCATACACCTGACGTCCAGTGCATCCCACAAAGATACCGATGAGTCGTAGAACGAATTGTCTGGGAACGATAGGTCGTGACATATAATTTAGTGTGTTGACGGGAACGTAGCGTTAGTGCTTGATATTGTGACAATAATATATTTTGTTATGAATTTTTTAATTTTTATTAGAATACTATTTTTATTATTTCAATATTCTCATCTTCTTTTATAGATCATTGACTATATTACAATATTATTATTACTTAAATATACATATACTATACATAAAATTCTTTTTTCAACGCGTCAATCCAAGCACAAAAATAACGGCAGAAGCGGGATGCGAACCGCGGACCTTGGAAACCAACTATGCCCAGGTATTCATACCGCTCGGCGAACTGCGCCATTGCTATGCCTAGACTGACTTGCGTTGAAACTAGTATTTATACCATTGTTATCATCGTACGATAGATGTCGCTATAGTATACATTCAAAGTATGTATATTTTTATTATTATTCTATCAGTCTTCATTTATTCACAAGCTTAATATTATTACTTTCCGGCAGTCTATTTATTTTAGTAAGTAACACTCGGGTCTCAAACCAAACTATAGACTGAATGGATGTTTTTGTTGTTCCAATTTTAAGTCTCCAGGGCTTGGTATGATGTTGGAAATTATGTTAACATGTCAACCATTAAACTGAATTAATTGTACAAAACCTCTCTTATTTACACACATAAATTTATAGAATTCTACTAAGATAATTATTGAACGAAAAAAAAACATTATATATAATATCCTTCAACTGAATTAAAATATTATAAATATTATATTATAATTGTGAGATCAGCGATTAATGGGTTAACACAAATAACATAAAAAATAATAATTGGTTAATAGAATTATAATCTAACTTTTTTCTCAGTGATGTTATGTTCTCCTTAGATATTTTGCAGTAAGTATTAAAAATGAAATATTCCACATTGTAGATGGTCGATTTTAGTTTATGGCCGACACAAGATTCCACACATTGTTTCCAGTCTTGATATTAGCAATTATTGCGATTTTATCTCAAAAGCAAATCGTTCAAATTACAATTCGAGTTTATTGACGTTTTGTTTTGTAATTTATGCTCTTGGAGAAATCTCTTGTACCACGGTGTAACCCATTCATGTCGAGTCAATTACTTTATGGGGTCGTATACCTATCCAGCACACGTTACACTAAATCACCGGTTCAATTATTTTTTAACACTCACCATATTTAATCATCTCGCAATAAACGGTTCTTCTTTCGTTTTTAAATGAGATTCTGAAATATCTACTTATCATTTGGAACAAACCGCATTTACTGTAAATAATTGGCCGGCCGGTGTTGCTTTTGAAAACGGGAAACTGAATTTGCGTGGGAAATATAATTTTCAGTTGTCGATCGCAAATAAACCGGTCTGAGACTCTTTGGAAAGCACGAATCTTGGTCATTTCAGTGATTTTATTTACTGTATAATAACTTTTATGGGGCGTAATTAGATTCAATCACAATAAAACATGAAAGGTGAACGAGAATATATATATATAGTTACCTGAGATGTGATAGTGGAATCGAACGATTAGAATCCTTAATAACAAATAGCAATGGCATCAATATCAAATAAAATACGGCCCCGTTACTTCTTTACGCAATTTACTTGGGCCATCCATATTATGATTGTTGGAACCGATTCATTGAATTATATTAATTTTTTTTAATTTTACGCTAAAAAACAATTGTCGTGTAAAAAGGATGGGGTATAAAACATTATTTATACGGGATATAAATATTCTTTTATTTCTTTAATATTATACGGGGATGTTAAGCCTCACAGGTCATTAAATTTTCACGATAGAATGGTTTCAACGTCATTCTTAGGATATTAAAGGATTGATTGTTACAGATTAGTACTTATTAATTGAATATCTCTGGACTCTTCGACCACAGGACAAATCATTTGGTTAGGTTAGGTTAGGAAAAGCGAGACATCCAGTGCACCAGTTGTCCCGTGCGCCAAATGTTCCGTGCACAAGACGCCCAATGCGCCTCACGTCGTTACCGATGAGTCGGTGAACGTATTGTCGGTGAACGACAGGTTGTGCCACCAAATCCCATAGTCTGGCATATATTTTTCTCCAATTTGTTGATTACTTATCATGCAATTGTCATTTTACTTCCATTATCTTTTGTTGTCGCTGGGTTGAAGAGGTTGGCCGGAGGAGGAAGTCCGAGATTCCGTTTCCAGGGGGCACCGCGCGGAGGTTCTGAACAGATTAAGAACCAGAATTGGTAAAACAAAGGACAACCTCGAGCGGTGGGGAATTCTTCAGCAGGGAGAGCCACTATTGTGCGAATGTGGAGACCTGCAGGCCGCCTCACACCTAAGATCCTGCCCCATGTGCCCAACAAGCTGCACACCTCGAGACCTAATGCTAGGCAGCACACGGGCTATCGATGTTGCCAGATACTGGGCAAAAATAATTTGACGTCGCTGACACGAAGAATAAGAAAAATAAGACTTCCATTATTATATTAAATAGAGTCCAGCTAATTACGTTTTACTGGTTTCAATCAATGCTTGATTACCACCATTCAGCGCAGTATCCTAAGTAATAATGTTATCTTGAAATGAATTTCATAAACCTTTTATTGAGCTCAGGCTTGCAAAACTACTTCAAATTACAATTATATAATGTCTGAATGACGGCGCGGAGCCGCACTAAAGCGATTATGCCGGCAATGCAATTAGTGAAGATGGCCGCCATTAGCGGGACAAGCCGGGCAGGAAATATGGCGATTGGCTGCCATTTCTCTACTCAGGACTATAGATGACCGCTGCTAATTTTTAACCTTTAGTTTGCCTTGCAGATGTGATTCTTGAAGCTTGTATCATGAATTTTTTAATTGAATTTTTTTTCGTCATATAAGTTGTCGAGTTGTCACGTCACGAACAACGAGGTTCTCAAGATAATCAATGAAGATGGGCACCTAATGAGAACCATCTCAGAGAGGCGAGCCCGATGGATCGGTCACATCATGCGCCACGATGGTCTTCTTCACGACATTGTGGAGGGGATGGTTGAGGGTAGAAACTGTAGAGGGCGCCCTAGACGGGAGTATTTGCAGCAAGTGTTCGAGGACATGAGTTGTAGCTCTTATGCTGAGCTGAAGAGGGTTGCAGAGGACCGAGAGATATGGAGATCGAGCTGCAAGCCAATCCACCGGATTGATACTACGAAGAAAGAAGTAACGAGAGTGTAATCAGCGTCACTAAATTAAGTATAAAGCCGGTATCACGTCCAAAAAGCAAGGTGTGCTTTATATTGCACGTTTATTTTTCACCGAAAAAAACATCTTCTGTATAACAGACATATCTAGATTCTAGAGTCTAGACTAACTGTAACAAACAATCGCTGTAATATCCTACGAATGACGTTGAAACCATACTATCGTGAAAATTTAATGTCCTGTGAGGTTTAACATCCCTGTATAATATTAAAGAATTAAGAGAATATTTATAATTATTTGCATACCTTATAAATAAAGTTTAATACCCCGTCCTTTTTACACGATAGTTTTTTTAGCGTAAAATTATTAAATTATCATATAATTCAATGTGTGTCGACCAAGAACTGTCAGTTTCCAAATTTCCTTCCTTAATGCCGCTGGTAAGCTTTGGAATGCTCTTTCAAACACACATTTCCGCATGCATCGTCTAGCTTTCCTGGCTGAGCGTCATAGAGTGCACTGGTCTTGACCGGCTGTGCTCTTCTGCATGCGATTACATAAAAAATATCACCTTTGAGTTGGAACGTCAAAATACTTTCCTATTTGGAGCTATTTGGAGCACCAATAGGCAACCCTTCGATTATTTTTGATATACACAGACCATAGTTAATATATTTAAAATAGTTTTTATTCTTCATATATATGCCACCGGTAAGCTCTTGAATGCTTTCTTAGTATCCTTGTTTTCTCATTCATACAATCTGTATCTATCAAGAAACAGTATACACTTGGGATCTCCTTAACCTGCACACAAACGCAACACATATTTTCTACATGCAGAGTCCAGATGTCTTGGATGATCGTCAAAGAGCACGTTTAAAACGGGTGTTCTGAAGTTTTCGGATTATAATACTTATAGCAAGTGTTGTTATACTCCATGCAAATGTACTCCACGTCCAGTATTCAGGCCAACAAAATACCGATACAATTGCAGTTAAAGGCGAACAATGCTTTAGCTAGGTAGCGGAAACGGATAAAGAATAGTAATATTAAAACACTTTAAAAAAACTCAACCCTTTGACGTTATTTTGTGCTCGCAATACAATGGATCTGCTTATTTTTGTCACTTAAATTAAAACTGTGGCCGGCGTCCGAAAAAAATTTAACAGTGCCTACAGATGATGCGTATCAAAGGATCAAAACATCGGAGATAAAATAGCTGCAGGGGGTAGTATACAAGAACACAATGTGTCAAGAGTAGAAAACCATAAAATTTGGGCCACAGAACAATGGGGAAGTTATTATTCTATGTGCTTGCATTCGATTGTATGTCTTTGCGTTTTCAGGTGCCAGAGACATTCGCATTGCTTAGTAATTTTACTAGTTTACTGCGGCGTTTATGCAGTATCAATGAAAAAACTATTTTATTATAATTGTTATACCATAAACGAGTATCTCTGCCATATTGTTATATCAGCATACAATTTCGATCAAATATATACAGTCTGCATATCGCTCTACATTACGGATATGCACACAACTGTACGAAATCTTTGTCTTATCTTGTCATCTCGGTTGATTGTCATGTTCTTGTAATTGCAGAACAAAAACCCTTTGATAGTTGTTTCCGACCAGTGGCCTCTATGACTTTCAATCAGGACGACAGGATTGGGGATATGGTAAGTAAATGTCAACCAGTCCATAACCTATATATTATAAGATACCATATACCATAATATATTAACCTTAATATCTAGATTGTATGAAGGAAATAACAAATATACTGTATGAATATCCAGTATTTGTGGGAGAAGATCTTACAAGTGGCATTTAGGAAGGAATTTCGTAAATTATTTATTCTTGATTCCCGTACGAGGTATTTTTTTATAGCGCGAACGTAGTTTCCGGTGCTAGTTATTAAAAAAAATATCGTGAGTCCCAAAGAATGTGTTATTTTTTCGTATAATTACCATTTCTGTTGTGATATAAATAGTATTATATAATATAAGTTTGATTTTTGGTATGTTTCTTTTTCACCGGAATAAACCTCTTGTGCTTTCTATACTAATTGCTCGACGTATATAATTGATACGGTACCGATATTTTTAGAGAAAATAACCCATATTATAGTGTTAATTATCATGACAATGACGGTTTGACACATAATCGAATATTTAATGAAAATGCAAAATGTCATGTAGTGACGCAAACTCAAAACATGCGATACATTGAATAACTGAAACCGACGCTTGATCCGAGCTTAACCAAATTTAATCCATTTTGGGGATAGGCTTGCGGGTTCAGTCTGTAATCAAAGCCGCCAAAGGGTTTATTTATAACTTTATCAATATCGCAAGATACCATTGTGACTGGCAAGACGATGGAAATCTTCTAATAAGCCGAAAGCCGTTATCACTAATGTTATCATCGCCCATATCACTTATGTCACATAGTACAGGATGCCTTATAAGCGCGGTACTTCGTCGAATTGACATGTGTTTATTGCATTATTGTTGTTACATTAATACAAAACATTACTTTTTCTGTTGCATTAAAATACATAACGGTTGTTATAAAATTGTTTTTGTTGCTATTTTACTTACGAGTATAATCTTGTATTTACCTCTTTTCACTTCCATGGGATTCTAATAAACATTAATAAACTCATTGTTCGAACCATGCGTGAATTTATAGATTTTTGAATATATCATGTATGTTATTAGATTTTGCATCATATTTAATACATTTTTCAAAATATTTAGAAACGGTAGTTGGTAACATTGTATTAAAATATGTCAGAATGATGAACTGTCAATTCAATGAATATGATTTATTAATACATTTTTTATATTCTATTGCCACTCCATTAAAATTAAAGGTCTCCAGATTGAACTTGATCGTATAACGCTGGAGCAGGAAAAGTCCGCACAATGGTTGGAGTGAAATAAATAATTTGATTTACACATATTTTATTAAAATATAAGGAATTGAGTAATTCTAGTCTTATTTAACATAATATAAAATTAATTTAATATAACTGATAATTATGATCATAAATCAAAAGAAATTGCAATATTTAATGCAAATTTTTATTATTATATTGCTTACATTCAAAAGCAGGAATATTTCAATGGACACACATTATTTTTTCAATTATGGTTTGTAGTGTCAAATTTACAATATACCCACTCCAATTTGTGACTAGAGCTGTATACTCGTAGTAATTAGGAATTTTATGTGAGCTTTTATTTATTTGTTTATGGCATTAGATTAATGAATTGTTATTTGTTTTATGCAAAAAAAATCTATAAGTAGATGCCATCGATAGATAAAAGTAATGAATATTTATTTCATTAGTAACTAACAGTTATACCAAATTAATGAGGAATAACCGAGTTCAAGTTAGTTAGTTGTTTGGCATAGAATAAGGTGATATTTTTTCAGTAAATCATCCTAATTTAACATTTGTAAACCATTTTTATAAAACGTTTTCAATTTTTAAAATTATTTTTTATTAATTATAATTCAGAATTAAATCTAAAAGGAATACCTCGCTTGGTCGTGTGGACGTTGAGAAGAGTAACTTTGTTAGAATATAATGTTGTATTTTATCGTTTTTTGGGATCGTATCCCTTGAATTTTCATTTGACCAATAGGGACCAACCATCAAAATGCTACTTTAACGACTCTAATAAATTACAGGTGACCGTAGAGTTAGACACACCTGCAGTTTCTATATAAATAATTAAACTCTTATCCAACTAGAAACTTCAAGTCACAGAAACGCTATATACACTATTTATCTACATTTGAAATCTTGGAACGAAAAAGCAACAGAAAGCCATTATTTTTTAGATAATCTAATGTATTATGTATGTCCTTATGTAGTTTTAGGGGATTTGTTCTATGCATACATTAAGTTTTTTTTTATATCCTTGGGTAGCATTCATTAGCGTAGCTTTACATTGCTTATTTATTTCAATCATATTAAATAAATAATGCCACACTTGGAAACAATAATGACCTACATATTGCTATGTATGATATTTAAAAAATAAATTATTTGTAATGGAATAACTGTCAATGAACTTGTTTGCAGTTTATTTGAAATATTTGAAATCATAGTATTGATATCCTCCTCATCATAGTTGGATAGAAGGATGCGGGATCAGGTTCACCAGACAAACAACTTATTTTCGTTTCACATATTACCACGGTTTATTTGTCAAAAACTCAAGCTTAAAAAGACGTTTACGGCGCGCGCTGTTAAGCGCACGCCCTCGGTCGCGAGCTCCAACTGACGCTCTGACATCTCTGTCAACTGTCGCTGCAGAAAAAAGCGAATTGAAGATGACAGTGATACCAACAGGCAATGGGCCCACTGTCATAATAAATATTTTGGCGTATGCAAACACCGTTTAACATTATACAATTACAAACATTAGATGTCCATGTCAGGCGAGCGAACCAAATAAGAGACAAAAGATCGTTTTTCGAGGCTTTAAGGCATCAGCCCAAAGGAGTTATATCAAGCTTATATCAGTATCCAAAACGAATATCAAAACATGATTGTTCTATTATTTGAACGCTGTATTTTTATTACTAGCCTGTTATGTACGAGTTAATAATTTATTTCGAAATTTTTGTATTCGATTCGAGGGGTGTTCGTGAAACGTTTTAGCACATGATGTGTCAAATGTTCCCCGGGGGAGAGGCTGTCGCTGTAATCAGCGTTCGTGTATAAATCTCTGCCATTGCGAAGTCCGCGAGTCTCGGAGACGTGTTAATTTGGCCGATAAAAACGCGGTCCAAGACATGAGAAAATCACTGTGGGAACATTTTACGAAATAACCGGTTTCGCTGATTACGACTTCGGCTGCGATTAATTATTATTTAAGCTACCACGCAATTAATCGTTTTACATTGTGAATAGTTCAATCTCAAAGCGTAATGTACATTTAATTTATACATGCAGCTCTATTTCAAACTATTTTTTACACTCGATATTTCTAATTAATGCCATAATAGAATC
Source organism: Glossosoma conforme (assembly GCA_022606575.1). NCBI lineage: Eukaryota > Metazoa > Arthropoda > Insecta > Trichoptera > Glossosomatidae > Glossosoma > Glossosoma conforme. The sequence goes on from JAGTXR010000137.1 coordinate 1,074,081, forward strand.
CTCTCATTCAAAATACTTGGTTAATGTATGTCGACAAAGATCTGGCAGTTCCCAACTTTCCTTCTTAAATGCCAACGATTAGTTTTGGATGCTCTTTCAGTGTCAGTGTTTCCTCCTTCATAAGATCTCTTTAAGAAATAGATAAATATACTAGTGGACTGCGCGGTTGAGTAGAATAGAGCAAAGGTGCAAGGCTCGTGGTTCAAATCCCGCGTCTGCCGATATTTTTTCTGAATGAATTGATGCGTATAAAAATTTGATGTATAATTGTATGTGTGTATTTAATTACAGATAAATATACAGTTGCAATCTTCCCGCCTCATACACAAACACTGACTGAACGTTATAGAGTACAGTGGTCTCGATAGGCTATGCCCTCCTGCGTGCAATTGATAAAAAATATAATTCCTTGGTACAGAGTCGTACATGATCGCTTCTCGCTCACACTATTAAACAATGTAAGAAAGTCATGACTCATTGTAATATTTACATATAATTGTTGCTTAATAATCGTAACCATATTGTGTTCGCTTCCCTAATTGGAGCATATGGTCTTCACGAACTGCCAAGGACCAAATAGTCGAAGCCTTGGATGCAATGAATAAATCAACGAACATACATGCCGGTGGGTTTAGCTCAATGGTCAAAGCGTTTGCTTTGCAAGCCAAAGGTCGTAGGTTCGAACCCCGACGGAGATAAAAAAAAAGAAAACTATTTTTTATCGACTTCTGAGCTCTAAAGTACCCCGGTTGGTGTGAATTTGTTCCCTCACCTGTAAAATGACAGTCATAGCCTATTAATTAAAATTGATGGTAGACGAAAGTCGTCCCGTGATGACCACCCATTCACAGTAAATTCATGTAATAATAAGGATAATGCGTGAATCTCGGGCTGTAGTCTATGACGTTGGCGGATCAACACTCCACATGCAGCGATTAGCCATATGCACTATGGTAAGCGTCACAGAATTCCACAGATGACACATTAGAATTACTATCACCATCTTTCGGTATTCCCCTGTATGTGTATACATAAAAAAATTACTTCCTTGAAAAAATCTGATTAATGAAATTACCAAAAATAAAATCAGCCGTCTCTTCAAGTCTTCGGTCTCTGCCCTGGAGATTGTCGGGAACTATATAGATGTTCCGAGGTACACCCTCAGGTATATATATATATATTATCTTAGGATGAGGGGTGGGCATTGGCAACTGATAGAAATGAATGGCAGCAATTTCTGGTGATCATATTTACCAGATATGGAATGAAAAAATCATAAATGCACTTTCCGTAAAATGCAATCGTAAAAAGTAAAGATGCAGCTCACAAAAATAAATAGAAAACTTATTCCCTTTTGTACCTTCTAGGTGCTGACAAAATAATGCTCGGAGCCAACGCATTTTCGCTAAAGAATTGTACTCTACGGTGAAACTGGCAATAAAGTTTCGCGTTAACATCGGCTAACTGAGAATGAAAAAGTCCAGGGGTTGCATTCAGGGCTGGGGCGCCGGGCGCAAGACCGCAGGGAGGGCCGGGCGCCGCACACGAGGCCCCAGGGAGCGCCCCCGCCCGGGCCCCGCCCGCGTGTTTAAACCGATTTTACATCCAATTTATTTGTTCCGTTTCATTTATGTCTCTCGAGATAATTTATAACGCTCAATTAATCTCGCGAGACGAAACCGCGGTGGATTATCCCCAGCTCAATATTGTAATTCGCAAGTGTATTTATCTTCAAGACTTAATGTATTGTTCAATTTTTGCACTTTGTGCATCGATGAGACATGCAAGAATGTTAATATAATGATTTATAGATGTATTTAAATTAATTTTCATGTCTTATCCCTAACCTACAGCACATTACTGCCGATTTATAAAATGAAAGTGTTTTTTTTTTGTCTACATATATAAACGATTGTTTATTTTTTTTTGGCTAGTTGCAATTGATGTTAGTATATAATATGCACAGTTTATTAATTTAATTTAATTTAAATAATGTATTCTCTTCTTCTTTTTCTTTAGCGTCGCCATTTCCCATCATCTGGGGTCGGCTCTCCTTGTGAACATTCGCCGACTGCCTGTCTTCATTCTCGGTCAAGCCCAGAGTTTTCAGATCCATGTCTACAGTTGCAGTCCAGGTTGCCTGTGGTCTTTAAGGTATTGTCCTCAGCGTGGCTTTGTTGAGGGCCTTCTATTCGGACATTTAATTTATATAATGTACTAAAAGAAAAACTATTTCAGAAAACTATTTTTCTATCTTTTGCCACCTCAATATATGCGGCGGCCAAGAAAGTAAAAATGGTAAAATTTCTTAATGTTCATTGTATAACTATTAAAATCACGTGTGTTATTGATCATTAAAGTATTTTACTAATATAAAGAGCGATTACTCTGTAGACAATGCCTTGGTTTATTTTTACATATAACATATACATACACTTGTTAGTGCCAAATATATAAATACATCCTACCTTGTTTTAACATGGATCACAGTGAGCACTGTTTATTAATTTGTTGAAATTTCGCGGTCTTGCCTTCAATGAAAGCATCAAAAGTTGGCAACATGTATAAATATACGTGTTGGGAACTGATGAAGTATCAATTGACGGCGGAACCGCGGTATTCACAGCAAGTGAATAAACAGTGTAGTAAGTATTCATGTGAAGTGGATTTCAAAGTGAATTCTAAACATATAAATAGCGTAAGAGTATTAGTGCTTCTAAGGAGTGCAATTAGTCTTGGATATTGATTAATCAAAGCATATTTGTATCGATACAATATTATTCAATATAATTATAAATATACGTTAATCGGAACTTATAAACAAAGCGAAGAAAACTGCTATTTAGTATAATTCAATACGATAAATAATCTTGAATAAATTATCATATTTATTATGATTAAAAAACCTATGTTTGTATTGACGAATCAAAATATTAACATTTAATTTGATATATGTATTTTTTTTGCTTGCGAACAATATTTCATAGCGTCGTAATAAATGTCACCTCGGTATAAAGTGCTCCGTTAAATGATTTAGTTCCCAACGCGGCCTCATGCCCGGGATGAGTCTGCCCGAGAGATGTTTGCTCGTGGGTTAGTCAAGATAAAGCGGCTAACCCAACACCAAACAATGGAAGATGATAACGGAATGCAAATGTCTACATCCCAGACTTATGATAATTATATTTATCCATTTTTAAATTACAACTTTATAAACGCTCTTCGTGAATGCATTCTTAGAAAAATAATTCAATATTATGCAAACTCAATATGTTGCTATACAGAATAACACATTATATATTTATGAATACTTGTATATTTTATAAAATAAACTACAGTGGAATATTTACCTAAATAATTGATGTTAGACTCGGTATTTTGAACTTTCAAATGTTCGCCCCTCAAGTAAGTAATATAAGTCTACCTTGATATTGTGGCTTTTGGGTTTAATCTGTGTGTGGCGAACTTCCATCAACCAATATTTCGACCGCCATTGCAGGGGTCATCTTCAGGATTGATGATTTATTTAGTTGTGAGTTGGTGTCAGATTATCTTTTTTGCAAGCGTTATTTGCACTGCAATGGCGGTCGAAATATTGATTGAAGGAAGTTCGCCACCACGGCTAAACCCAAAAGCCTCAATATCAAATCTGGTCGTGAAAACCTTAGAAAATATATAATTCTACCTTTATTTAATGATTTTAATGCATTGAAACGAGTTTTGTATTGAGACTCATAATTCGGCAGGTATATATCCGATACGGATGAACTTAATTTTACCCGAAAGCTAAAACCCTAGGCTACAAATATCAATCTAATTTCAACTGCCGGAGTGTAAAGACGTTTTCATCCGAAATTTTAAACAAAGCTGAGTTCGTTGCCTACAATACCGTTTTTGCGGGGAATTCTTTTACATTACTTCCACCGAAAGACAGGAGCAGCTGAGGCGCATAGAATATTAGTAGAATATTTTAACTTTCGTTATATCAATTGTATAAACCCAGATTCTGGTAAATATAATATATTTAGATAGATATTCATAAATCGTGATTGAGTACAATACAAGAACATAAATTATTGTAACATTGGTTGAAACCTATGTGTACTCGTAGAATACTAATCACATTATCTATCAGATTAGGTGCACATGCTCATAAAGTGTAAATAATTTATTATAGTTTTAATTTGTTAATTTATATTTTTTGATCATGAAATATACTATTTAATATTTATACTATTTAAATCGACCATTAATAGACCACGTTGCATATTTAAATTCTACAATTCATGTATTTCGAATGTTATAAGAATACATTTTAGTACGTATATGATTTTCTAAAATCCGCTTATCAATTTACTGTTGATATGGTGAGAAAATTGGCAATAACTTATACAAATACACGAGAATAACATTTATTAACAAACTGTCGTGAAAGTTTTCCCACCTGAGTAGGCTTTAAATGCTTTATAATGGGAAGCTATACGGATGAAGCACACGAGCATAAGTGACGATGTAATATAGACATTTATAAATTATAAAGTGTGAATTTCAAATTGGGCAATTCAATCTTCAATTCTTTTCAAAGTCGGAGGCGATAATTGAAAAATAATTTAGTTCTCGCTCTGGACATTATTGGACGTATAAAATCATAAACCACGGCCGCCGCCAAATAACAGAGTTCCAGAACCAACCTGGAAGCGCTCACTTATTAGAAATACAATTTATGCTATTTCATAAACGAGTTCATAAACCCCAATCTCTTCCTTTATAAACTCCACTGGGATTTATGTACTGTACGTAGCATAAAATCATAAGACAATAAAAGTTTATTTGTATTACCTATTAGTCTGTAAACTTGGCTATTTACTTGGCTAACAACAGGCGAGTGTGTAAAAAGTGTGTCAACTGGCAGTTAATGCAGATGATAAATGCTTTATTGTGCGGTGACTCTTCTAGCCGATCTCTATAATATTCTTACTAATTATTGTACATTACATTTAATTAATAATAATGCGTATATAAATACAATAGGATTTCAACCTCTAGAAGCCGAAATTAATGGTTATGGATGGCCTCATAAATAACTATTCATTTTCAGAGTTTCAACATCAATATAGCTTGAAGAAATAAAATTGAGAGACAACTGATTCATGAGTTTTCCTGTAATATTCGTATACTTTGTATATGACTCGTAAAAAACAGATTACAAATTGATGTTTTATTATTTTTCAGATGATACTATATTTTCTACTAATAAAATGAATATTTCACATTTTCGTTTTGTTGTCGCTGGGCTGAAAAGACTGGCCGGAGGAGGAAGTCCGAAATTCCGTTTCCAGGGGACACCGCGCTGAGGTTCTTTTCATGCTACCCGATGATGATGCATGCTGAGTCGTCACAGGATTCCTCAAACCAACACCCATTTCAAAACTATACCCCTTGGCTGGTATCGCACCACCAAACATAAGACGCAAAGTCATATGTCCCGAAGAAATGCGTAAGGCAAGCAACCAACAGTCCCACTGCTTGTTTAATCATATAGCTCCAACACCCAGACTGAAGTCGCGAAGCAGCTTTCTGAGATCCACACAACCTCTCACATCCGGCCCTGAAAATGAGAGACTCCAGCTCTTGCAACAAGTCGCATCAAGGATTTCATTACTCCAAAGGAAGGCCTCCCAACTGGCAAGAACCTTGACCGGCGGACCTGGAAATCCCCGAACAGATTAAGAACCGGAGTTGGTAGAACAAAGGACAACCTCGAGCGGTGGGGAATTCTTCGGCAGGGAGAGCAACTATTGTGCGACTGCGGAGACCCGCAGACCGCCTCACACCTAAGTTTCTGCTCCATGTGCCCAACAAGATGCACATCTCAGGACTTAATGCTGGACAAAACACGGGCTATCGATGTTGCCAGATACAGGGCAAAAATAATTTGACGTCGCTGACATGAAGAAGAAGAATAAAATTTCACAGTGGTGTATGAATAATTAATTCATACATTTTAGTATCATTATTCAATTACATATATACAATATTAATAGTACGTAATAATGTATAATTATAAATCCTAGTTGGTTTTGATCAATCTTTTAAGCATATTCATTATATGATACATTTTGATTAATGTTTTTATAGGATATACGTTATTTAATTACATTTATCGTTAATAAGTATTTTTGAAAATTATTATTTATTTAGTAGTTGAGTCTATAGTTATGCTATGATTGATTTATTAAATGTTATAAACGATAAAATAATATAAGTGATATATAAAATCGGTACATACTTTTAATCTTGTTTTAATATGGATCACATTGTGTACTTTTTATTTTCATACTTGAAGACTTCACTCGTTCAAATGTACTTTATTTATATACAAATGAAGAACTGAAGACAGTCTCATTGAAAGAGAATTTGCAGTATTCAAGTGTGAAATAAACAATGCTTTAAATTCATATTAAAACAAGGTAAAAATAATTTATCTATTTAATATTAATAATGGGTCTCAAAGTGAATGCTTGGAAGAATATTTTTAAAAGGTACTTTATTTTACGACTGCGTTATTTGTAACAACATTGAATATTATAATTAAATATATTATTAAAGTAGGCATTTGTAAGTAACCACGTAAAATATTAAAATAAACGCAATCTCGGGCAACATATTTGATGTGTGAATGCGAATCATCAAAATATCTGTGGTTCACCGCTGTCCGTGATCAGGAATATTGCCGACTAGAAAATCATTAAAACTGTTTTTAGAGATAATATAATGATTGCATTTCGGTACAAAGAAAAAAGACCGTCCGTCGACGAATCACGAAGCGAGATTCACTGAAAAAATATCGCCTCCATCGCCATCGCGTGGTCGGGCTTTTTTTTTTGTACTATAATGGAACCTTTTTTAGAAGTGAAGTCGAGCATGGCAGACCCGCCCAGGGGAACTGGTGAAGGCGGGAGAGGGGGCGAGGTGGCCTCCCGCCTACAGGTACTTCGAACCAGTTGCACGAAACCTAAATCTTTAAACCCTAATCTTATGTACTTCTTTGATCCAAAACATTTAGTGTAACAATTGAATACTACAAATCCACTTCCCCTCATCCCATATCGGTTTCATATCTTAAATAAAAGATCACCACAGATTGCTACCACTCAGTTCTGGCAGTTTTATCAGCCGGTGGGTATAGCTCAATAGTCAAAGCGTTTGCTTTGCAAGCCAAAGGTCGTGGGTTCGATCCCCGACGGAGATTACAAAATAAAAATAAAAAAAAACGATTTCTGAGCTCTAAAATACTCCGGTTGGTGTGAATGCGATCCCTCACCCGTAAAATCCCAGTCAAAGCCTATTAATGAAAATTGGTGGTAGATAAAGGTTATCCCGTGAAGACCACCCATTCATAGTAAATTCCTGTAATAATAAGGATGATGCGTGAATCTCGGGCTGTAGTCTATGGCGTATAGTATGTCTTCACGGGACGACTTTCGTCTATCATCAATTTTAATTAATAGGTTACTACTGGCATTTTACGGGTGAGGGTTCAAATCCACGCCAACCATGGGTATTTTAGAGCTCAGAAATCGATTAAGAATTTTTTTTTAATCTCCGTCGGCGATTGAATCCACGAATTTTGGCTTGCAAAGCAAACGCTTTGACCATTGAGCTATTCCTGCCGGCCTTTACTTACAAGCAATCACAGATGCAAAGAAATACTTATGGAATATAAAAAAAAGGTTGGATCAGTGTTTGTTGAAAAGTGGATGACTGTGATATGCGACGAGTACGCAAAAACATGCTCTTGTGCCTATGATACAATTTTACCATAGTATATATAAGATTACAATGTTTTTTTTTCACGAAATTCAACTTTCTGAAGAAAATGTTTCGAACTACAGATTTATTCACCTGCATACATCCACATAAATGTTCCATATATAGGTATTGCAGTGCACAGGTTTCGTCAACCTTATTTTAAACTATTACTATTACAAAAAAACTCACATATAGTTGTGAATCTGTCACTCATAAATTAGTATGTAACATTTGTAAATAAAATAATTTTTCACTATATAGTATATATGCAGCCTTTCTATAGACGATCAATATCGTATTCATTCGATTACCAGAGATTTATGCATTTAATAAATGATATGTGGTCTTCTATTTCATCACGGTGAACTATTTCGCAAATCTTTCATGTTTATTCAGTATCCTATAAGTCAGCTTTGTATGCTGCAGCTCCACCGATTATATTACAAGCACATATACTCGTATGACCAGATGACTTTCCAGGACGATGACAGACCAAATGCCGAATATAGTGAACATACGTTTTGTAAAGATAGGATGCTCTTTATTTTGTTTGAGTATAGCTGCTGGATTCAGACATACATATAGCACATCAAATTGAAAGAAGAGGGTCTGCATGTTGGTGATCTTTCACTGTATCAACCTCAATGAACTGTACGCGGAGATGTCTCTAATTCTCAACATTGTTAATGTCAGTTTCATACCTTGATGTATTGATGATCAACTAAATACAATCTAGGTGGATTAATTATTACCAGATGTATTTTCTAATTCAATTATACGACTTAAATATCTTGGTTAAATCATGAAAGTAGAACCAAAAAGGCTCTAAAACTCGTTTAATCATCCAGACTTTTTAAAAATATATAACAAAATGTTAACCACTGCAATCGCAATACATTAAATTACCTTTGAATCTTCTTTCTTCGTAGTATCAATCCGGTGGATTGGTTTGCAGCAACAGAATCTTGCATCTCGATCTCCATTCCTCACGGTCCTCCGCAACCCTTTTCAGCTCAGCATAAGCGCTACAATTCATGTCCTCGAATACTTGCTGCAAATACTCCCGTCTAGGGCGCCCTCTTTGAATATTATCTACACTATCTGAATATTATCTACAAAAATAAGCTGTTTACACACATTATTAAAGTAATTTATTTTTGATAACTACTAGTGCATACTAAGTACATAAAATAAAAGAAGAGATTTTCAAATGTATTTATTTTTATATGAGAAATAAATATAAAATAAGATTGTTTTAATTATCAATTATTTACATATTAATATGAGACCGATTGTTATAAGCTTGACAGTTTCAGATTTATTGGCGTACATGTCATTGAAGGCGTGACTAATGAAGGCAAACTGGTGTAGGAAATATAATAAGAATGGAAATTATTCGCAAGTTTTCTTTGTCATATATAGCATTATACTTTTCTTTTATAAAAATCCTACATTTGGTATCAAATTTTACTTTATAAAAAATGTAAGAGACATACTTTCACTTAATCTATTGTAAATATACATGTATTGTTAAATGTATTATATATTGATATATATTTATTATTTTCTACTATTATATGAGTACACTTTTGGTTTGTATAGAGTAGGTTTCAGCGATTACTGAGATTTTTCAAGTCTCTATTAAGAAAATCCTTGTTCAATTTACTGAATTTTTGAATAGTGGACAATCTCTGAAATGAAACTCGTACCTTTAATAAATTCCGAGACCGATCGTTATAGCGTATATCTACTCCATCTGTATTATATTATTATGCCGGTGCATAAATAATAATATATATTTACTAGCAAGTGGAAACTTAAAAATATTTATTCGTTAACATTTTTAATGATGGCCGCTCTCTTTGAGTTATGCGCCAATAAAGTTAAAAGAAAAACAAAGGTTTTAATAATTACGAGTTTAATCATTATTGCGGCTCGTATGTTTTTCTGTAGTTTGTTTTTAAATTGATACGAATCTTATGAATAATTAATAATTACAATACGATCGTAAAGCTGCAAGGTAAGCCAATTATTTTCGATACGGCGAAAAAGGCTAGAGGTTAATTACGAGTATTAGATATTTTAATCCGTCATGTTCAAATATATGAAGGTATATTTTAGCATCATCACAATTTTCACTTGCCAAACTGGAATATATAGTCGTCACGAACTGCCGACACAAAGTTCTGTCAGCCGCTTAGGTCCTCGCCTCATCCCATGTCAGTTACGTCCACCGCAGCTCCGTTGAGTACGTTCTATGTTTAGTTCCTTACGGCTTTCCAGGATGGCACAAGCTTAAAGAATCCACAGCTTTATTTTATGCTCTTCTGCGGCATCCAATCGAGTAAAGCTGCGAGTCCCTGATATTGTCCATGGGATTAAAAAACGCTTCAGTGTTCCCAAGGCGAGAAGCGAACTCCTTCTGCAGACCACCGTTCTCAGTGACGTGTACGCTGAGATTTCAGAAACTATCAACCCCTCAGTAGTATGACTACATATTTAAAAAGATTATGCATGATTAATCAGAGAAGTTAATAGATAAATTGGTTTAACTGTGAAAAGGTAATGGATAAGTACTACCATATGTTAAATAATGATAAATGCATTTTCTTGGATAAGATAAGTAAATATATAGATTCTAACGATTATTATTATCTGCTTCAAAATAATATTCCTCGCAAAATATTATTTCTTGAAAACACCATCCGCAGTTTATGAAAGACAACTAACTACAAACTGATGATGGTCACAGATCTTAAATAAGAATTATTGTTGAAGATCTGCGACGATGGACATGTGGATACTGTTTAAATTTGAAGAAGATGTTGTTTCAAGAGTTGTTATTTAAATGTATGATCGATCTCATTATTGAACGTTAGTAATGTAATACAGTTAACTTTGCACGTTTCTAAATTGTAAACTATCAAGTTGAATCATGTGCTAAAATATATAAAGTGCATTAGTTACGGAGAGGGTCCGTAGTGTTATTTGTGAGGACGCCGCGACCTTTTCAGGACTCAGGTATCTCCTTTATCGAATAAAATAAAACCCTTTACATTGTTACAGACTGAAGACGTTGAGATTTATGGTTCATTTAAACCCGTCCCAATATTTACAATCTTACCCAAAAGCGACGACTGGCGACTGGAAATATCGACTTTGAGGCACAAATTTGTTTTCATAACAATAAAACACTTAAAAGTATTCAATGTGCATTAGTGTTTTATTTTAATGATCTCATTACATTACCTTGTTAGTGATTTAAGTATTATACATATACACATTAATTGTAATAATCTACAGAAACAAGAAGGTAATTTGAAAACCAATATATGATTGACTTATTAAAAGTACACGGCTCAAATCAAGAAGAAGTTTCCTACAGTCGACAACGGAACTGGAGATACCTGAGGCCACCCTGCGGCTGAACATGTGGAGAAGCGCAACTGAGGGGAATACTTGGATTGCCCCGAAAGAGGACCTAGCCCCTGGACATGACCAAGGGTGGAATATATGGAGGTCCCTTAACAGACTTCGGACCGGAGTATGCAAGACGAGGACACAAATGAGGGCCTGGCAGTTTTACAGCGGACCGACTGAATGTGACTGCGGCGTGGAGCAGACCCTGTCACACCTTCTGGAGTGTGCGCTGTGTCCGAATAGCTGCACCCAGGAAGACCTGATGATGGCCAGAAGTAACGCCATCGACGTCGCCCACTTCTGGGCAGACAGGATCTGACCCTGTTGTTTCCGACACGATTATATATATATATATTAAAAGTAAAAAATAATAATTAACATTTACAGAAGAATGTGATACGTCATTACAGTATTTTTTTTATAATGAAGAAATATGTTATGAAAATTTTATAAAAACTACCAGAATTATTTACCTTACAATTAAATATCTAAAAAAAATGTTTTAGCGATGGTATGGTCCAGTCGTCGCTCCAAGTATGTATTTTTTGTTATTTCTACGTTGACTCTCATTTCAGTGTTATTTTTCAGTGTCAATATGGGTACTTCAAGCTATTTTATTTCATATCATACACTTACTCTAGGAGGGACTCTAAATCATTAAGGTATTTTCTAGCATACAAGAGGTTACAGGTTCAATGATTGAAGCCATTAAACTTCAATCCCTGATGAAACTTATTTATTCATTTTGGAACATTATTCGAAACTGATGAAACATGAAAATCATCACATAAAGCACACACATTTATAATGAATTCCTAAATGGACGATGCTTTAAGCCTGGGCTGTAATCTAATAACTTATCATCGATCATGTTTTTTCACTTACTGCAATATTGCGGTTTTGTCTTCCCGATATGTACACACTAATAACGCTGTCGTATGGTGGACATGCTGCTAATGGTGAAATTATTGTTGAAAAAATATTTTTTGTAAGAAAGAAGTACGAGTAATCAATCAAAATAATATCACTAGGCATATATTTGTTCTATTTATGTATGCGTTTACGTGCATTTTTAATATATATTACTTGAATTGTAATATGAAATCAGACGTACCTATCTGTATCTACATCTACCACAGAATAAAGAAACATATAAAGTTTCTATGGTATCTACCTATGCAACAAAGCTCTGAGGTCCCTTCCTCTAACGCGGAGCTCCGTCTCATTTCATTTATTTAATGTTTGTTTTATAAATCAACTTGTCACATAAATTCCAAACTAAAAGTTTCAAACTATCAATTTTAGTTTTGGATTTATATACGAAGATTTTATTACCGCAGCCCGGGTCTTGTACATCGAAAGAGGTAAAGTTTATGAGGCGGACGATAAGGAACGATAAGAATAATATAATATAAAGCGAATGGAGAATGGCTGGGAAATACATGACCACGATAAAAGTATGCTTAAACTCGTAGTGCTCGTGACATTATTTAATGACACGCATCGGTACTATTTTAATCTTCTAGTATCTGTTTCCTCCTTTATACAATCTGGATATCTTCGAGAAACAAATCAATATATACTAGTAAGAACCATCTCAGAGAGGCGAGCGCGATGGATCGGGCACATCATGCGCCACGATGGTCTTCTTCATGACATTGTGGAGGGGATGGATGAGAGTAGAAACTGTAGAGGGCGCCCCTAGACGGGAGTATTTGCAGCAAGTGTTCGAGAACATGAGTTGTAGCTCTTATGCTGAGCTGAAGAGGGTTGCGGAGGACCGAGAGGAATGGAGATCGAGATGCAAGATTCTGTTGCTGCAAACCAATCCACCGGATTGATACTACGATGAAGAAGTGACCAAACGAAAAATATGAACACGTAATTAGTGGATCATATAATGTGTGGATAATGAATAAATAATTAGATAATTGGTGGAAAAAAAAATTTAAAATCAAAAAACTTACCTTTGGTACAAAAATCTTTGGAAATTGTTTGCCCTATTTGTTGACTGTAGATATTAGCAAAGTCTCTATAAGTTGACACTGTCCCGAAAGTACGAAATAGACAAAGTTTGGAAATCCAACTCCGTCCCCTAAGATGGTCTCTGTTGGCTTGAAGGTCTTCATCTTGGCAAGCATACAGCCTTCACGGATGGCAACCTATAAAGTATAAATTATTTTAATTAATAAATCCAACTAAAATTAAATTACGTTGAAAAAAAATTCACCTTGAAAATGCACATCGAACGAATATAGATATTACGCATTACCTACTATATTGTGATTATTTGGATATCGTTTCGAATTTCAAAAACAAAAAAATATCATTTTGGATACATAATTTAGTATATTTTAGTTGAGTAACTAAAGAAGACGACAATAGTTGTAATCACTTTTATTTTTAATTCTAGAATTTCCAGGATTCAATTACAGTAAATAAAAATATTGTTTTAATGATAGACATTCAACTAGGAAAAAATTTGCAAATTATTGAGGGGTGGAGATCGAGATGCAAGATTTTGTTGCTGAAAACCAACCCACCGGATTGATACTACGAAGAAGATATACTTGCTAACTCCGCAGCATACGTTTTTCTCATACAGCGTTTAGCCGTCCTGGCTGAGCGTTATATAACCCACTGGTGTTGACCGGTTGTGATCTCCTACATGCGATTTCACAAAAAATGATTTTTTTTTAAACATAATATCCTCGAATAATGAATATATACATAAACTTATACTCTCAGTCTCTTTCTTTCTATCTCTTTTTTTAAATCTTTTTACCGTCTACGAGATGGGCCATATAGCTTCTTCAATACTGACACATGGGACATTTGATAACTGCCAGATCTGAAGCTTTATTTTTTTAAGTCAACTCTTTCACACGATATTGCATCGTTAATAATATTTTTATTGTAGTCCTCCAGAATGACGAGAGTCCGTGAAAACCCCTGAAACCCAGAACAATTATGGCTTGGGAGCGTCATCAGTTGCATTTGTCTAATCACTTGGGATCGTGAAAATAATGATTTGGATCACATCAAAAAAGCCTCAGACACAATGCATTGAGCTGAAATTTTCTATGGGCACTGGAGACCATATGGTCCAAATAGATTTTATTGCAAAGAAGCACAAACAAAGCGACTTGTTAAGTAATCCTAGAACTGAGGACAGTCAACTGCATAATATAATCGGATTTGATATTGGGTAGAAGAATAGTTCTTGCTGTTATTACTCCTGTATTGTACTCATATGCTCCACCTTGGGAGATTATTTGATATAAATGGTTTATGTTCACCTGTAGGAACCGATTGTAATCTGAAGAAATGGCGTTTATATGTTCAAAGAAGATATCATAACCAGATCAAAAGTATTAGAGGGTGCTGAGATTAAGAACTTTCAGAATACATTACGTTCCGTGTAAGTGTTACTCAAATGTATGTATTTATTACTACTTTTTTAAAATGAAAAATCAAAGTAAACATTTTACTACGTAAAAGATTTTTTATCTTGACATTCATTTCACTTCAACAGAAAGAAAGAAAATTTCCTCGCAATTTTAATTATGGTATTTTCTTTAAAGTCGCTATTTAATTCCCACGATTTTAAATAAATTTAAACGATATTAATTAGTTGTTTATTTTTCCTCGATTTAAGGGGTACCTATTTTTATTGTTGTTTTTTTCATATAGGCTAATGTAGAATTCGTTTCTGACCAGCTTCTCTAAATCAATCATCAACCCCAAATAAAAGTCATTTCGTATACCTACCTACTTACCTAAAATATAAAGACATCAAAATTGTATTTGGTCGATGGTGAGCTAGTATAAAATCTAGACTAATACACATGTGCGTAATATACCAATACTATTTTCAAAGCATGGGCGTAACGTAAATAAGTCTTAATAAAGAAATTCAGTAAAGTTATTTGCTATTGATATTTCTTGTCTTTCATAGATGCATTTAACAGTAGATAAAAAATGACAGTTGTTCGGCTGATAATCCGATCTCCTTAAAAAAATGTTGATTTTTAACCACCCAAATATTCTCTGGTACTAGAGTCGCAGTCTATGCAAAATCGCGGACTCTTCCCCTAGAGGCTTCCATACGAACCTCCGAGTTGAAGGTGTTCTGGGACAAGGTATAGGACAATCTGAGCGTACAGAACTGTGAAATGGCAATTTGTGGTGTTCATATGCTCCAAATATGGAGCAGACATGTTAAAAAATGAGTGAATAGATCATTTTTTACACTTATAATATTTATTGAAAATATTATGTGAGTTTATTACAGTATAGCCTGAAATGAAGCCGTGTCAGAAACATCAGGATCTGATCTTTATGTTTCCGACACGATTATATATATAAAGCCTGAAATAGACAAAGATTTAGTGAGAATTGCGAAGACTATATTCAAAGCTGCATAATT
Organism: Glossosoma conforme; assembly: GCA_022606575.1. Taxonomy (NCBI): domain Eukaryota; kingdom Metazoa; phylum Arthropoda; class Insecta; order Trichoptera; family Glossosomatidae; genus Glossosoma; species Glossosoma conforme. The sequence continues at coordinate 1,089,742 of JAGTXR010000137.1, forward strand.
AATTGTAAAACAATACAGCTCAGTAATTTTATAAATGAAAATTCATTAACTTCAAGTTAGCAGGTTGAACATTATATACATACTTTATTTTATTATATTTCGTTAGCAGGTATCATTATAGATACTCATATTATTAGGCTACGTCATTGGTATCGTAGCCTAGATTTTTATATCATCTGGTTAAAAGAAGGGATTCTTCTTGCAGGTAGATTCTTAAAGAAGATGCTGCACGAAAAAACTCATCCCCACAAAACAACTCCATTGGCCGGACCCCGACCAATAATAAAATTTCTAATTCTAAAAAAGATCATTTTTTGACCGGCCCGAGATAACACAAAGTGCCGCCTAGCCCGCTATAAAGTGATGCCCTCATTCCGAGAAGAGTTATGCCCGGCAAGGAGCGGCTTCTCTTATTAAAACTAAGTATTCTTCTTCGAACGTCCGAGTAACATCTTTACAATGTCCAGAGCCGGCCATCTTTGTTTTGTTCCCGCATTTTGGGTTCATTTTGTCTTGCGTGATTTTTTCGTCAAAGTTTCATCGACGTCATTGTTGATTTGTCACTGCAATAAAACTGGGGACCGACAAACAAATTTAAATAGAAACACGTTACCTAATTCTCTACACATTTTTGCATTATGCATCAGCGTTCAGTAATAATAAGTATTATGAATATGTCTACATTTTGTCAATCTGTAACAAATACACCAATCTATTAATTTATAAAAATAAATACTAATATTGAAAACAAATTAATAAAATATTTTTTACTAATAAAATAAAATAATACAAATGGTGTCTTTTGGCAGTGTGAATACTCTATGTTTACCACCCTATGTTTGGGCATCAAAAGATAACCACATGGCCCAAAGCAAGAAGAGGTTTCCTACAGTCGACAACGGAACTGGTGATACCTGAGGCCACCCTGCGGCTGAACTGTGGAGAAGCGCAACTGAGGGGAATACTTGGATAGCCCCGAAAGAGGACCAAGCCCTGGACACAACCAGGGGTGGAATATGTGGAGGTCCCTTAACAGACTTCGGACCGGGAAAGTCTGGCAGTTTTACAGCGGACCGACTGAATGTGAGTGTGTGCTGTGTCCGAGTAGCTGCACCCAGTAATACCTGATGATGGCCGGGGGTAACGCCATCGACGTCGCCCACTTCTGGGCAGACAGGATGTGACCCTGTTGTTTCCGACACGATTATATATAGTGTGAATACTTACACTATAGTTCAGTGATGCTTTTTCTCTTTTAGAGCATGGAGTACTTGCGATTTTTATTTTATAAGATCAGTTAGTGGAGGTCCCAAATTGATTTTTGATCAACTATTGGAGAAAGCCAAATACGTATTGCAGACAATATTTTAGGAGCTTCGAGAATTGCTTCAAGAAACACCTAGAATATCCTTTCGGAGGAGCAGTGCGCCATGGAGCACCATTTAAGAACCACTACCCTACGTCCTGTGTTAGTTTCGGATGTATGACTACTATTCATAATGGCATATGAAGAATTTCAATACTTTATCAAAAAACAGGCTCTATTATTTCAGTTAACAATGATTATTGTTAGCTCATAGTATTTATTTTTGTTTAGAAAGGTAAATGTATCTACGCCACTCGTCCTTCTTTTAATAAAATAATGATTTTTGTTTCAATGACACTTTGGACTTATTTGGAATGTTTTTCTGGATTTCTAAGACTAGGTTCTCCAAGATAATAATTGTGGATTATCGTGAATTGCACGCATGTGCTTGTGATTTAATCAAAGATAATATTATGTCACATAAGCTTCCTATCTACCTAGCTGGAATCTTTATGGTCGCCACAAATTTATTTCTCTAATAATCAATGTCTTGTTCCATATTCCAGTGACAATAGCATATCGCTAGTGCGGTTCTCGTTTGATCACTAAAGTAAAGCAACATTGGAAAAAAAGTATTATTATACTTAATTTTTCAGGGTAAATTTCAAGGAGCTTGTAGAGAAGATACTGTAGTATCCGAGACATATTTCAGCGTTGATTAATCTAATTTATTATTAAGATTGTGTGATTAGTTCTACGCTCTCGAGGTCATTTGGTCCTAAGAGGTGGCTCTACGCTATATGATATAATACTGCTTACTCACTCATTGTAATAATATTTATTTTTAATTGTTATTGTATTCTTATCGCTTGTTAAAAAGTTACGTTTTTGACAATGTCACCTTAAGGAGATCAAACGCGTTAAATCCTATTAAATAAATGTGAAATCAAACTTTTGCATGTTTTTTTTTAATTTTAATTAAATGTATCTCTTATATGCAGTTTCACCAACAATTGACAGTTAATAACTTTACATGTTACATTAACACCAATGTTTCCTGGTGAAGTTAATAAATAGCATAATTTATATTTTTTCATACAATTACAATTGAAAAACTAATGAAACCTTATGATAGCACCCTTGTATATATTTACTTTAGTGACTAGGTTTATCAACTATGGGACAGCGATTCCGATTCCGGGACAATTTTGGCCAATCTGGGACAATTGGCAACCCAGTGACTCATCTTAATCACGTAATTTAATAATGATGGTGTTAATTTAAAATCAATTATAATCAATACTTCAATACTTAAAATGTTCCATTAAAATACCTACATAATAATAATTACATTAGGGACCTACGTTAATTTATGTTTACATGTACTTGAAAATAATGAATTATATTTTAGTGCGCGATAATTATGAAACGCTTTGTTTTTAATTACCCCCGATTAATTCACCCCCGATCGATTATAATGTTCCATCCCATTGTTTTAATTACTCAAAAATTAATTAATAACATTTTCTATGGTTATTGTCTGTTATAAGCCATCTGTGTGTACAATTTAAAATATATTTTATTTTAAATATTTTTTTCTCGACATCTATGTTTGAATAGCAACAGCAATAATTATTTAACCGCTAAAAGACACACATTTTTTAATTTATCATACCAACACGACGGCATAAAATGAACTGATAAATAATTTATCGCGATAACGTTTTGTTATTGCATAATTGACTATAATTTACACAGTATCATTCCATTTTGCTTCCAGTAGAGTGCTAAATGTTGAACGGACATGGTGTCAACATACTAAAATATATACTCTTTTATCATTTTTGACTGAAGTTTATTTAATTTGTTCAATCTTATACATAAAGGTATGTACAACGCTAACACATTTGATGTGTATGTATTTCATATAATAAAATAATTTAGTACAGTCACTCAAAAATACAATCTTATGTGAGGAATTTTATAGCTAGTTTGTGCAATCTATTTTTTAAATCCATTTTTTAATTTTTTTGTCAACAATGTTAAAGAAGCAGAAAAAAACTAAGAAAAATAACAGTTTTAATTAAAAAAAAAATAATAATTAAAAAACATTTTTAAAAAATCCTTCCTATTATCATTGAATTTCTCTTTGTTATATGTTGTTAATTAATTTTCTTTGTCAGTACAGATTATATTATTTAATTGAATTCTCGAATTTAGAATATATTTATATATATATTTATAGCACCAATGACGAATATTTGAGACTTGTACTGGATTATTGTTTGTTTGGTGTGATAATAAGATTAGTGTAAATTGTATTGTATTAAAAAACAATTTATTATGCTACTATAAAAATTTAATTATATATTCAAATACATACAAAAACATTTTCACAAAGATCAATGTTTTTAATGAAAATTTCAATAAAAAGTAGAGTTTAAATATGTTCAATATATGTATTGTAATATATTATTTGTTTAAGTACTGTTCGAGCAATAGAACTGCTGAACAACAAAGCCATTTATTTTTCAAGGGATTTCGTTATCTCCTAGATGTTTATGAAAATATTTACTTAACCCATAACCTATTGATAAAACAATAATTATGACTATTTAATTTGCTTAAAACAAAGGAATCGTCTTGAATTTAAGTATGTATGTACATTTAACTTAATTATTTAATTTAAGATGTCAGGGTATATTAAATATCGGCGAGGTAAACGAACTGGGGAATGAGCAGTTTGTTTGGATGTTTTGTAATGTGGTGGAGTGCTATAAAGAAGCTGCAACCACAGTTGCCAATCAAACTCCATTTAAAAATGTAGAGCATTTATGCGATGCCTTTACTGAATGTCTTGAAAACCTATCAAAAGAAGGTGTGTATATGGATACTAAAATATCTTTGAAAATAATAAATTAGATTTGTTTATTTTAATTCCTTGCATATTTTTATTTTATTAATTTCAGAAAAGTTGAAGGTATTATGCTCTCATCCAGACTTAGCAGGAAGATTGGCTGACGCAAATGCCTTAACAGAAGAATCAACCCAAGAACAGAAGTCTGCAGAGCTAAATAAATTAGATCCAATTCAAAAAGCTAAAATAAACCAACTTAATGAAAAGTATGTTATTTATATTTAAGCGTCTATTTTGAGATACATTTAAAGATATAAATATTTCTTATGTTTTAACATGGATCATACTGAGCACTGTTGAACTACTTGCTGGAATATCGTAGTTTCACTGTCAATGAAGGTTTCATTAATTCCCAACTTGTATAAGCATACTTATGTATAAATAGTTTTAAATTGTAGCAGTGTGCAGGGGATTAGGAAAGGATGATAGGTGTAGCTTAAGGGAGTTAAGGAAGGGGTTATGGACCTGTGAAAAAGTTTCTAGTGTTGCTATATTAAAAAAATAATACAGTATAAGTGCTTAAACAGTACTCAGTGTGATCCATGTTGAAACAAAGTTCAACATGGATCGTTGGTTGCAAAAGTAAGTAGTGCAAATATATTTTATCAATGATATTGTGCACAACTACTATCTCACAACTAAATCATCAATCCTGAAGAAGACCCCTGCAATGGCAGTTGAAATATTGGTAAAAATAAATTTGCCACACGGCTAAACCCAAAATATCAAATCTAGCCGAGAAAACCTATAAAAGAAGTTATATTTTATCAATGTTTTAATTTTTTTTTTGTAAAATTAATTACAAGACCCATTCAGTCCTATTATTTTAAATAAACTATGTACTTTTAACATAAAGAGTATTATCTAATTATGGTTTTGTTTATGTATATTTATTATTGACATATTTAAGTTTAATTAATCAAACATTAATTTGAATAATTATTGGTTTTAGTTATAAAGAAAAATTTGGATTTCCGTTTGTAATTTGCGCCAGAGAAAATAAGGCTTTTGTAATAATGGACGAATTGGAAAAAAGATACAAAAACGATGTGGACCAAGAACTCAGAACAGGAATTAACGAAGTGAAAAAGATATGTAAATTGAGAATACTCGACCTCGTCTGGGAATCATGAGATAAATACAGTCGATTCCGCTTAATTGGGACAGCCGCTTATTTTGGACAAATCTCAAAGAACAGAAACCAATAGTAAATTTATATCTTTAATTGGGAACATTCCGCTTAATTGGGACAGTAAATTTAAGATCACAGCACATATTATGTTACACATGAAATATGAAAAATTAGACGAAGATGACGATGATGGTGATGACACCTGTGCCTGTGACTAACCAGGAGGCAAATAAATATATGGCCGTTAGTGTTATTTTATGCAGGAAGGAAATGAAGGGAGCCCTACATCCGCACTGAATATCTGTGCTGCTAGAAGTGAAATGTTACAAAAACAAAAGACAGACTACACTTGACTCATATGCATTGTATATACCTACACATTTATTTTAATTAGGATTTCTATTTTCTCTTAAAAGATTATATAATATATTTGTATATGGATATTTTAAATTATTTATTAGAATATTATTTTATTATTTCAATATTCTAATCTACTTTAATAGATCATTGACTATATTACAATATTATAAGCAATTATATATACATATACTATACATAAAAATCCTTAAACTGACTCGTTAAACGATTTTTATGTATAGTATATGTTTATTTAATTGCTTAACATATTTGTAATTTATATGATAATTTATATTACATATATGTAATTTACAGTTTAATAAAATAAAATTATTGAAAAAAAAAATGCATTGTTTAATTTTATTTGTGTATTACTGGTTAATGGCCTTAGTTGCCAAAACCCAATAAATGAATTTAAAAAATGTGAAATTCACTTAATTGGTACAGCCGCTTATTTGGGACAAAATGTCCAAGTCCCGATGTGTCCCAATTAAGCGGAATCGACTGTATTATGTATATAGCAACGAGCTGTTAGTTAATAAAATAAACCAATTATTTAATCATGTTTACTACTTAAATTTTTCCATTGGAGTTCTAAAGATTATATATACGTAAATAAATATTTACTCTGTATTTTAAATATTGTATTATTTTATTCCATTTTATCATAATGTTATTTATATGTTATTTTATATTCCTTATATTCATAGATAACTTATTCTTCTGAAAAATGTATTTCATAATTACAATACTTTAGATTTATGTTATTTATTCCATTGCAAAATCCCCCGTTGCAATGCAACAGGGCTTGTTGAAATAGAGTCTGGGAATTGTGGGACGTGTTTAGTCAACCACTGCTTGTGAACAGGGGTCTATTAAGTGGACACAGAGTTTTTGATATTGTTGTATAACCAAGGCAGGTAAACTATTGAGAGCTCACTACCTACCTTGTGTAAGTCTTTCAACTTCATGCATAATATCTAGGACTCAAAGCTGTCGACTATACAAACAATGAAAGTATTATCAGAATTATTTTTCACAGCTGTGAATACTGGCATTTAACTAAACGGCCTGAATACTGGCATTTAACTAAATGGACTAAACACTTGGATAATGGTTTTCCATATCACATATGCCATGCAGAATATTGTTTGAACAATGATTTGCCTCTGTGAGAAATGACAAAGTAAGAGATTAGATGCATTAACCATTCATCCTACAGTCAGTGAAGTAAGGTGGACTATGGTGGGAACATGTTCTGTGAACGTCTTATAAGAGGAGAAACAATAATTATCTTTTCTATGTCTGAGTGCTTTCGCAGGCCAAAGTACATACATATACTTGGCAGATCTTCAGGTTGGAGGTGTCTTGAAAGAGAGAGTACCACGGCAACTAACATAACATTATGGGGGCAATTTAAGGCAATCATATACTTCAGCTATAACTACAAAGTAGATATGCATGAAGAAAGTAATATATTTCAAATATTGTTTACTGGACATCATTTATTTATTAGCTGGAAAGATAATATTTTAGTCTATCAATTAGCTCATTCAAAATTATTGCAATAGTGTTTTTTTTTACTTCATAGGTAATTTTTTTTGCTGTTCTTCTGTTCTTATTAAAATTAAGCTTTTTTGTTCATCTTTATTTCTAATTTTTTTTAGGTTTTATTACATTCTTAAATGCAGCATATTTAAGTTCAATCACTTATTATATCCACCGACATCTATCATTTGTGGTTCTTTTAACCTCTCCTCCCCGGTGATGTCTATCGACTACACATTACTTGTAATAACTTAAATATCTCTGTAAATATAATACATACAGGGTTCAGATTTTAGGTATTCCTCCTTAATACATTTACGTATTGAAAAAAAAATATTTATAGCTCTTTGGAGATTTTAGGTATTCCTCTTTAATACATTTACGTATTAAAAAATATTTATAATAATAGGCACTCATCGGGAGCAGGAAATATTTTTCTACAATCCGGAATAAATTCACCACTACAATCAAGACGCGTCAACTGTCATGAATTCATTCGACCTGTAGGAAGCGTGTGCGAAAATAAAATAAAAAATACCCAGATACGTAGGCATCTATACTCCTCACTCTCGCTGACGTACTAATATGAGTGAAGAGCGGGAAAACCTCAGTTGCGTCGACTACTTCGAAATGATTTCGATGCGCGCAGGCTCATCGATATGCCGACAGCCTAACTGTTAGTAGCTCTCGGAAGTTCACGCGCCAAGGTGCGTCTGGCCGTTTGAGGTCTTCGTCTGATGTTTTTCATGTTTTCAGCTATTAAATGTCAATTATTACTGCTTATTGACATCAACTATTATAAAATTAAGCGATATCTTTGAATATTTTCATTTTTTCGAATTACTACTCACTTTATTCACTTTAAATCAGAATGTGTAACGATTACACATCACCGAACGCGGAAGTTTTTAACATAGTAAGGCGAGGGTTAAACTGGAATGTGGCACTAAAAATATATCGACCTCGTTTATGTGATGAGGATACTAGAATCATATAATGACATTGTAAAAATGCCACATACCATTAATAATAATTTATAACAGAAGTATTTATTACATGAATAGAAATCAAAGGTCTACAGTTTTTTTAGATTTTATTATAAAGATTAACCTGCATATTTTGAATCAGTAAAATTTAATATTAAAAGTAATAATAACTTCCGTTATTAGAGCAGTTGGATATTATATGTTTCAATGTTACTAAAGAAGTCCAAGTTGTGCTTCCACCATGGCGTGAGGCTGACCCATCTGTTCCTGGAACTCTCCATTGTTGAGAATATCTTCAAAGCCCATTTGTAAATCATTTCCGGTGAGTGAATCACGCAACAAGTTAGAGCTTTGTAAAAATGGGAGTCTTCCAACCTGAAAATTAAACAAAAAAATATTAGTATTTTTTTTGTAAAACAGATTTCTAATACAAACTTGTTTGTCTAAATAACCTTTATAAAATTGTTTGTCTAAAAATTAAAAATTACATTCGGGACAGCTGTAATATGATACTACTGATGATTTTAATTGATGTTACAATGAAGATAAAATAATTTAAATCAATCAAGTACTGGCGAGAACATATGTCCCAAAAACTGGGCATCTTGTTGAAAGCACAGCATTATTTTCTCCACCAACATACAATTATTGACCATATATAGAGCACAAAAATGACAATCACATTAGATTTGAGATCCAAGAAGGATATAAACCACTTTCGTTGGTTTTTATATGCATTCACATTTTGAGGTCGTTTCTTGCCCGTGCCCATAGTAAGAATACTTACTACGGACGGCGGAGTTTAGACCGGCCCCCGCCAGCGCCGGTCACCTAGTGGCTATGAACTCTCCAACATGAGTAAACATAATACAATAAGAAATAGATATACCTTGCTTACAGCTCCCAACTCCATAATTATTTTTAGTGGTGCGTGGAGACCTTGGGTGTTCCGAAGCATCATGAGATCCATGGTCATTTGATTTTTATGGAACTGTAAAAATAAGAGCAGTTAGCATTGATATAAAAATAATATAAAAAAAAAAATAGTTTGCACTATTTAATAGAGTAGATGGATAGTTATGTAAAAACAATTAAAAATGCTTCTAGAGCTTTTGTCTTCAATGGGGATAGTATTTTTGTGTCGCCTATATTACGCCGTTCAACTAAAGCACCGGCAAAGATTCACTTTTTGTGTATCAAGCTTTTTAAAATGAATATATGCTTTTTCCAAACATAACAGCGATTTGACAAATGGGTATATAATAAGCAAAATAGTATATAATAAGTATATAATAAGATTTGACAAATAGCTTTATTATAAGAAAAAAATACAAAAATAATATTTCTTATTTAGTTGAAGTGTACAGCCACCACAAATTGTTACAAAGATTCCGACCCAATAACCGCCCGTAGATGAAATCTTATCCAGTTCTAAGGTTAATAGAACTTTAAAATGGTAATGCTACAGTGTAACTGTAGTCTTAATAATAATATTAAATAAATTAACTACTTTTTTGGTATGTGTGAACCAAAGTGTTATCATAATAGAATATAATATGTATCTTACGTTTTGTAATGAAGCTTCTAGGGGATGTGAATGCCCTAATTGAGACTTCGTGGAAGGGATTCCATGAGACAATGTGTTTGGTACTCCGAATGGACCCTCAGCCAAATTAAAGCTGTCGATCTGCGAGGGCTGGACTTTCACGGAAGGCAATCCGAAACTCTGGAATCGAAAAATAAAAGGTGTATCATCAAATATTGCATTATAATGCCGTGTCATGTTATAACCTAAAAATGTATGGAAATAAAAAATGTTGGGAATTAATTTTGAAATCATCCCTGATATTCTTTTATGATTGAGCATTGTAACACCAATGATGATCATAAGTGCATACGAGTCTTTTCAACTCCTCTACAATAGTTTAGGAAAAAGTGTAAAACAAATAGAGAGACGCAATATAATAGCAAATTGATCAAGTGTAAGTTTACAATGTAAAATAACAAAGCATACCATTTTGAATCGATGAGATAAAGAACTGTGGCGAAAAATGTATGTTATTTGATGAAATATCACGTTTTAACGTCGGACTAACTGACAGTGACGAGCGAGATTCCAAACACCGGTGAGGGATGACAACACTCCTACTGTTGCTACTATGTTAACAAATGTAGATATTTTTAATTTGCGTTTTACTATTTTATGCTCAAATATGTTATTGCATCGCAGAAATACTAAAATTTAAATGACATAAGTAATTTTTGAAATTTTAATTTGTTTTTTTTCTTAGTTCCTTTTTTATCAATTCAAATTTCTGCGTATGAGTTGTTAGTAGGTATAAATTGGGTTTGTGCAAATACCTATCGTATATTATTTTACTAGTCATAAAGCAATATTTCGTAAATTGAAAACATTGATAAAACGACAAAAAATATGAATAATTACAAAATAACACAATTGACATACGAAGATTACCATTAATAAAATATGATTTCCAGTTATTTACTCATTTGAATGCAAGATCCGGAATAAATTCGTTTTGAGAAAAATGGGATAAGAGACATTTCTTAACAATTAGTGATTTAATGCGTTAAAAGCAGTTTAATGGAATTTGAATTTACAAAATAATTTCATCACTATTTTATAATCAAACACAAATACTTCAAGACACAAAAGTGCCATAAAAAAACCGCTACGATAGAAGAAGGTATTTGTTTTTAGTCCATAACTTTACTACGTTATAATGTCACAATAATTGATTTATATTCACTGCATTCTTTTATTCACTGCATTAATTAAAAATATATATATTAAAACAGTGTACACTGTATTTTCTAATTGCCATGCATTTAATTTAAAAATGATTATTAATCACATTCATAACAAAATATTTGAATTTTTTAATTATTAAAGTAAAACTAACACATTTTTATATATGTACCTTAATAATAAATAACTATGTAATCATCATGCGCAATGTGCAACGCAAGTCGCAACATATAAAGCATGTATAATACTTTTGACGAAATATATTCATAAAGGTACCTACCCTATAATTATATTCACCTACCAAATATGAATGTTTAAATTGTTAATTATTTAGGCGCATTCATTTTTTAATCACTTCCTACAAAATCATCTGGACAATTTTACATAAAAATGTCTAATTTTAGAAAATCCCTAAACAGCAATTTGAAAGACGAAATTAGAAAATCAACGGCTAAAAATCTCCGTCCGACTATATTTGTAAGGATTTCATTTAATATTAAGCAAATTATTCAATGTTTGGTTATTAATCGGTCATAATAGAAAAAGTGTTAAGCGGGCTGGTAACGAAAAAATAAAAGGGTATTGTAATATATAGTTAACTAAGTAGATTAAATAATGCATTTGATGCTTTTCATTCATTGTATCATAATTATATTATAATGTTATGTACACATTTTTTTTAGAGCGAAGATGAATTGGAAAGAAGAAAACATAAAAATATTTGTAGATTTCGTGGTTTCGTAAGACGCGTTATCGATCATTTATATTGGTTGAAACAATCAGAGGGCGATGAGGATATTTATCCAAAAAATCTTCAACAAGAAGTTATTGATGCTCTTAAAGAAATATCTAAAACCAAAGGATTTCTAACGACTTATGTAAGAATCGAATTTATAATACCCAATAAAAAAAGTAAAAAATGGTTTGGATATGATTATATTTTCACAGCTATATTTATAATAAACTTAATGTTATCAACTAATAATTCTTCGTATATATGTTTGTGGTACTATAACTACAAATTTTTGTTCACGTTTTTTATTATTAATATTAGGTACTTCATTTTTAAATATTGATATATATATATACATACTTATTGATGACGTACATATTACTTTTCTGATATTCACTGAACGTAGACCTTCCGCATCCAGCCTCCACCCGCTATTTTCGGTTCGGCCAAAACTGCCAGTTCTTGGGCGCTACTCCTACACCCATCTTCCTATTGATCGTCGTCTCTTCGACAGATATGTCCTGCCCATTGCCACTTGAGTGTGCTTATTCATTAAGTAGCGTCCACTACTCGAGTTCTTTTTCAGATATCCTCGTTTCGGATCCTCGAATCTTAAAATATAGGATCCACGTGACTTTTAAAAGTCACTGCAAGCACGGATTTCTCCATTGCATATTTGATAACTTTTATTTTATGGGTAATACCTGGTATGTGAAAACCTAGGAAGTTATTTACCTGGTGTTATATTCTCCTTTTATATAAATGTAACATATCTCGTATCTATATTTTCCATTATTAAATTGCAGATTCTTTGATTATTGAAATACTTACTACTTAATACGAGGATCGTTCATGTTTTATCTTATTATTTTTTAAATATTCTTAATTTGTAGGACAAATCAATGTTATTCAAGCCTCCAGAATGGAGAACTGATGAAGAGAAAGAGCATCTTTACAGCATTATGTGTAGCTTAAACTGTTTTTCGAACTATCCATCGGTAAAGTATTAATTAATTAATTTAAAAATGTGATCCAGTAAATACTTTTATCTTCTATATCCACTTCCAAGCTGAAGAATACCATCGTTATGAATTACTACCATAGATATATACCGTGTATATTAAAATGCAATTAGATTGGACTTTTTCCGCCTCACGGCTGTATCTCACCAGGTGACAAATAAGTCTCTTGATAATGAAAGAGAAGAAAATTCCAGTCACGGGTTAAAAATAGATGGAAGATGTATTTCATACAATTCATGGGGACTCAAATGTCGAGTCCTTAAAACAGTGTATGATGCGATCTTTCTCAGCACCGTGACATATGCGGCGCGGTGCTGGGTTGAGCGCACTCGACTACTCTTCATTAGACGCATTCTCTTGAGCGGTCAGAGAACCCCACTTCTCTCACTTACTAAAGCCTATCGATCCTCTGCCACCGAGTCATTGATTATACTTGCGGGGGTGCTGTAATTGGATCTGAAAGTGCAGGTGAGCGCCGCTATGTCGTTGCTTAGACGTGGTTTCTCTGCGGAAGTCGGGGGCACTTGTCTCAATCCTCCGCAGGGTAAGATCACGAAAGAAACGGAAAAAGAAGTAAGGCTGGCGGCGCTCGCAGCATGGCAGAGCAGATGGTCGACCTCGCTCAAGGGTAGACACACATATTCCTTCTTTCCTTCCGTCCTCGATAGAATGGAGATGCCGTGGCTTTTTCCAAGCCATTGAACTAGTAAATTCATGACTGGGCATGGCAATTATAAGGCTCGTTGATAGTCCAGATTGGCCATGTGGTAGCCCCTTGCAGGACGCTGAACACGTTCTGTGGCATTGCCCAATATTAGATTTAAGTAGGCAAAGGCTCTTTAGCGTAATCCAACAGAAACCTGGACCGGTTGGATATATCGACCTTATATCTACGGAGCCAAGCTACCATGCATTTTCTGTATACGCGGCGACCTTCGGCGAAGAAGTCAAAAAGTCCAAATTTTAACGTCTGAACTACTAACTTTTACACCCACGTTTGGTGTATCTCTCCAATTCCCGTTACTTGTATAACGAGAAAGTACTCTGAAAACAATGCCTTGGTAAGTGCTTTCAAAGAGCGCAGGTACAAGGCGACCGGCCAGGGGGCCTTAGACCCCAAAAAAAAAAATTCACCGAAAATACAAGCGAAAAATCTACCTGTAAATACGCAGATTTTTTAGTAACCACAAAATCTGCATGCCCATTATAAGAAGAGGTCAGAAAGAAGGTGTTATAGATGCAGCTAGGGATATTGAAACTAAATCAAATGAGTTAAGACGCACCATGCAAAATAATTTGTTGATTTTTTTAGTAATCAGGGTTTATCCACATAACAGTGAGCTTAAATTAATGTCTGAAAAGAAAATAAAAGTTATTACTTAAATATACATATAAATTCTTTCAACGCGTCCATACCGCTCGGCGAATCGCGCCATTAGGCGGAGACCGACCTGATGAAACTAGTATTTTATCATTGTTATCGTACGACAGATGTCGCCATAGTATATATTCAAAGTATGTATATTTATTATTCTATCAGTATTCATACAAGCTTAATATTATTACTTTACCCGTGTGGTACTTACTAAAATAAATAGACTGCCGGAAAGTAATAATATTAAGCTTGTGAATAAATGAATACTGATAGAATAATAATAAAAATATACATACTTTGAATATATACTATGGCGACATCTGTCGTACGATAATAACAATGATATAAATACTAGTTTCATCGCAGGTCGGTCTAGGCATAGTAATGGCGCGATTCGCCGAGCGGTATGAATACCTGGGCATTGTTGGTTTCCAAAGTCCGCGGTTCGCATCCCGCTTCTGCCGTTATTTTTGTGCTTGGATTGACGCGTTGAAAAAAGAATTTTATATTTAGTATATGTATATTTAAGTAATAATAATATTGTAATATAGTCAATGATCTATAAAAAGTAGATTAGAATATTGAAATAATAAAATAATATTCTAATAAAATTAAAAAAATTAAGAAATAAAAGTGTTTCTATCCTTGGCGGAAGATAAGCATCGCTTTTGGCATGCGGCCGTTAAAATGAAACTATGTGAATTGTGAGTTCATTGAATGTGAAAATGTTAGATAAATATTTTGTATAGTGTTTATTGTGTAGACTGCGAAGCGCGCCCTGGCTGCGGTGGCGCGCATCACGCACTTGGGCCCGGGGCGCGTGGTGATGCGGCAAGGGCAGCACGGGCTGGCGCTGTACTTCGTGGCCAGCGGGGAGCTGGTCGTGTCGCAGTTCGCCTATGATCCCATGGCCAAGTGCTGGGCCGAGATGACCATCGGCATGCGGCGCCCCGGGGACACGTTCGGCGAGATGGCCCTCATGCTCGACATCCCGAGGACGGCCAACTGCGTGACGATCAGTGAGTGTAGACTTTCTTGCTGACTGCTCTCATCATCGTGAGATTCCCCGTTGCTTCCCACGTATTTCGTGATAAGCAACGGGTTACCATGTCTATTTGACGTCTTACGATGTTTTATTTTCGATAAATCTTAGTGGAATTCCATTACATGAAAATAATATATTATTTAGAAATTATTAAACATTTTTTTTATTATATGCACGTCGGCCATTGACGAATCAGGTAGCCACTCTCGACAATGTCTACCCGACGTAGCCGAAACATGTCGTCCTATGTTGTCATATCTATTGATGCACCTATAATCACGCAAAGGCCTTCAGCCACTCAGTACCAGCTTTAGACCCTGCGGTGCCCTAGAGCATTTATTTTTATGGCGCCCCATGTTGCTTATATTTAAATAATGTTAGCAAGATTAGTTGCCCTCAGCGCCCTTAGCTTATTCGACGCCCTGGGGCACTGACCCACTTCGCCACCCCCTAAAACCGACACTGCAGCCACTCTCTAACAAGTAGCTTTTTTGCGTGCGTCCATTAACGGGTCCCCATCTGGGTCTCCAAAAACAGGATGGGACAGGGAGGGTTTTCACAAAGCATAAGTGTAATTTAATAGTCCATAGAAGGTTCAGCCCTGCATATACATATAGGTATGTTGAAATCGATAAAGTTAATGAAAATATTCACAATCTTTGGCATCTCTACACGGACGACGTATGTTAATTTAGAACGAACGCCTCCACCAGTTTCTTCTTTTACACCACAAGCTGGTACTGGAAAGTTCTTCTACCTTCTGTATTCCTTCTGCACACAATCTGAATATTTTCAAAAGCAGATTAATAAACACTTGGATCTCTTTATTTTCTGCACACTCGACGATAACACATTATTATCACTCGCAGCGTCCAGTCGACCAGTTGGTCGCTATAGAGACCATCTAAGAAAAAAAATATCTGCATGTACTCTCCTTGTTTGATTATATAGAAAATATAACAACCGAATATAATTAATTTACTCGTAAATGCATAAAGCAATATTATTTTGATATCTGGACGCTAATTACTTTAGGTTTAAGAGTAAAGTTACGTTTAAATTAAAGTATTGATCAAATAACTTCGGAATTTTGGGAACGTTTCTTTATTGCCATAGGCATCAAAATAGTAATAAATCGATATTTTCACTTCGGAAACTTCGACGTTCGGCGAGGTGGTGTTCCCGCCAATCGGGGAAAATTTTCCTTTTATCAATATTAACATGAATTTGGTCTCAAAGTATTCAAATGACTTACTAGATGTTTACTAACTTTATCATAAATTACTAAGCTTACAGTGAGTTGATATACGTGGAAAAGGAGGACTTTGTAGCCGTACTTAAGTCTATCATGGAAAAAAAATGGCATTTGGTCGAAAAAGCCATGTCACGATTCACCTACTTTTCAACATTCGATGAGGTAATTATAAAATAACTTTCAATATTGTTAACATTGTTATGTTTTGTTATATTACATTTACAAAAAATATTGGAAAATATTATATATTCGTATCGTCACTTACTTACCAAATATACCTCAAGTAAAGTTAATATATAAATACAGTAAATAAAACTGTGTGTCTGTAGGTGTGAAATTTATAATATTTATGTATGTGAAATTTAAGTTATCATTAAGGCAACACTACGATTTTGTATTATGAAAGAATGCTTAAAAGTTTTTTTTCTATTGGTGGAATTAGGGTTAATAAAATATGTATTTTTTTCTACGACTTTTCAATAATTTGCAAATTTTTTCCTAGTTGAATGTCTATCATTAAAACAATATTTTTATTTACTGTAATTGAATCCTGGAAATTCTAGAATTAAAAATAAAAGTGATTACAACTATTGTCGTCTTCTTTAGTTACTCAACTAAAATATACTAAATTATGTATCCAAAATGATATTTTTTTGTTTTTGAAATTCGAAACGATATCCAAATAATCACAATATAGTAGGTAATGCGTAATATCTATATTCGTTCGATGTGCATTTTCAAGGTGAATTTTTTTTCAACGTAATTTAATTTTAGTTGGATTTATTAATTAAAATAATTTATACTTTATAGGTTGCCATCCGTGAAGGCTGTATGCTTGCCAAGATGAAGACCTTCAAGCCAACAGAGACCATCTTAGGGGACGGAGTTGGATTTCCAAACTTTGTCTATTTCGTACTTTCGGGACAGTGCCAACTTATAGAGACTTTGCTAATATCTACAGTCAACAAAAAGGGCAAACAATTTCCAAAGATTTTTGTACCAAAGGTAAGTTTTTTGATTTTAATTTTTTTTTTCCACCAATTATCTAATTATTTATTCATTATCCACACATTATATGATCCACTAATTACGTGTTCATATTTTTCGTTTGGTCACTTCTTCATCGTAGTATCAATCCGGTGGATTGGTTTGCAGCAACAGAATCTTGCATCTCGATCTCCATTCCTCTCGGTCCTCCGCAACCCTTTTCAGCTCAGCATAAGCGCTACAATTCATGTCCTCGAATACTTGCTGCAAATACTCCCGTTTAGGGCGCCCTCTACAGTTTCTACCCTCAACCATCCCCTCCACAATATCATGAAGAAGACCATCGTGGCGCATGATGTGACCAATCCATCGGGCTCGCCTCTCTGAGATGGTTCTTATTAGTTGCCTTTCTTCCTTGATTATTCTGAGAACCTCATTGTTCGTGACGTGGTCTCTCCAGGAAATTCCGAGAATTCTTCTTTACGACCACATCTCAAAGGCCTCTAGTCTTTTTTTATCACTTTCAGATAAGCACCATGTCTCACAGCCGTACATTAAGATGCTCCAAGCAAGTGTTTTGGCAAGTTGCTTCTTGTTGGTCACTTAAATCAAATAAATAGTTTTTATTATTATTTATTGTATTTTTAGCCCGCTCATGAAAGTAAAGATATCAACGGATCAAAGCTGCCAGTAGAAAATACCTCAAAAACGAAGGTCGAAAAGAAGGTGAAGACATCAGAAGAAGCGGGAGAGGGCTTGGAAAAAGAACCTGAAAGTAATTCGTCGCAAACTAAGATGTTACAGGAGTGCGTTGTGGGGTCGGATATTTTTTTAAAAGCGAATGATACAAGTAAGAAGTCGATTACATCGTCTTTGGAAGAGGACATTAGCAATAACTCGCAACAAAGTTCAAGGGAACACACATCGTGCTTCGAAAATCTCCCGAAAAACGTCACAGTCCACTTCATGCAGGTGTGCTTCATGAATGCAGGCGGAAGCTTCAACTTTGGGGAGCCAATGAATAATAGGAGGATGGTTGCCGTAGGCAATGTGGAGTGCTTATTACTGCCCAAGTACTGGCTGTGGAAGAGGAATACGGGGAATATCTGGTCTAAGATCGAGCATTTTCTGTCAAGAAAGATTCCTTCGACGGAAAAGGTGTTTCAAGAATACTTATTGAACAAAAAGTGGAGCGATTTTAAGAGTAGGCTGGTTGGGGACATTGTGAGCGACAAGAAAGCCAGCAGTAGGACCACGGTGCACGATGTGCCGTATTCTGTTAGGATTCAAGAGAGTACACACTTTTAACAAAAAAGAGGATTAAAAATATTTTTTTGTCTATTATTTACAATTTTTTAATATATTTATCATTACAATATTCATCCAGAATAAATCTTTGGTTCAACAGTTTTTAGCAAAATATTTGTATGATTTTAAAATATATCAGTAGATAGCCAATATTTTTTTGTTTTTGTACAAAATTTTGACTAAAATATGTCAAAAAACCCTTTTTTTTAATAATAACAAATAATTTCGGAATGTACTTGTTTAACATATTACAGAGAATTATAAGCATTGATATATAATACTTCGAAAGAATCATGTAGTCGGTAGTACAAATATGATAAATATGATATTCTTTGATAAATCCTTAAAACTTAACTATTTTTTATGGAAAATATAAAACTTAAATCCACATTAATATTTTATTTATAGTCCTTGACTAGTCAACACCACTTGGATTTATTAGGTAAATAAATATGTATGATTTTGATTTATATTTATCATTATTATTATCTTTATATATAAAAATGAATGTCTGTCTGTCTGTCTGTCTGTCTGTCTGTCTGTCTGTCTGTCTGTCTGTCTGTCTGTCTGTCTGTCTGTCTTTGATGCATTCCGACACCATTAACCCGATTGCGATAATACTTTATCGAATTATTGCTGATACTAGAAGGAAAAAGATAGGATACTCAAAATCTAATTTTATTTTAAAAATCAATTGAATATTTACGTAAAACATGTTTTCATACAAGACTATTGTAATACAGAACGGCCAATCTAGAACATTGTGTTTCCTTAGCAACGCCGTAAACAAAAATTCACTCACCTGAAGTTATTTTAAGTAGGTATTTTAAATAGGTACTAACGTAAGGTACCGAATATTTTGAAACAAAATTCGATTTTCGAATAAACTATTTCAATTATTTGAATTTTTGACGACTTTTTTGTTTATCGAATTAAAATAAATATTACGTATTAATTGTGTGTGATATACAGTAGAACGAGTTAATTTTCGAATTCCAATTGCTGGTTGGCTTATTTCATAATTTATTATTATATCATAATTTTATAATTAATTGTAAGTAAAAATTTAATAAATTAAAAATATTTAGTGTTGATTCACAATTTATTTTAATGTTTACATGTTTCGGCCTTCCTGAAGACCATCTTCAATAATGAAAAAATAAAAACAGGTCGTGCCTTATATAGGTATGGACAAGATCCTATATTAGTACACACATATTTACAGGTTGTATATGTGTGCGGGTACAACAATTGAAAAAGGTTATTTTAAAAATTAATTGGTATGTGATTAGTTTTAATGTATTAAGACATTATACAATAATATTTTTTTTGCTTTTAATTTAAAAAGATATTATGAATTACTATGTATTATATTTTTTTAATTAAAATTAATTCTAAAATGATAATTATTTCACCAAGTATTGCCAGTTGATAACCTTAATGTTAGTATTATATCAATCAATTTATTTTTACTTTTCAAAAGTGAATTTCAAAACGTAACATTCACTGTGATATCAATTATGCCACCCAAACAAAAAGCAATAGGTTCTGAGTACAACTCAAGCACGAATGAAAAGGGCAATCTCGAGCTTCAGAAACAGTCGAGCAAAGGAGAGCAAGATTGGAAACAGATCGACTACACGCTGCTCAAACCCGTTCATCTGGACAGATTAGCAACGGGAAGCAAGATTGGAAGCAGTTAGAGTACACACTGCTTAAGCCCGTTCATCTGGACAGATGAGCAACGGGAAGCAAGATTGAAAGCAGTTAGAGTACACACTGCTCAAACCCGTTCATCTGAAACAGATGAGCAACGGGAAGCAAGATTGAAAACAGATCGAGTACGCGTAGATCGTACCAGACGTACTCTCCATGCTAATTTAAATCATAGTGCTTTCCATTACGATCCTAATTATGATTACAGTCTGCACCCAAGAATTGTTATTGGAAAAATTGATAAATTATGAGTGTATTGTAGTGCCTGTAAATTTAAAAATTAAACACTAGGAATGTGTTGCACGAGTGGAAAATTGAAATTGCCAGAATTACATTCACCACTCGAACCTTTATTAACGTTGGCATCGGGTGATACAAGTGAATCAAAACATTTCTTGACAAACATACGAAAGTACAATTCTTCTCGCTACCACTGCCGAACGCAAATCATTCTTCATCATACAAATGGTCATGTTCAGCAAGTCTCAGAAACGCATCGATCGTACGATGGATTGCAATATCCGATTTTATTTTGGCAAGGAGAAGACGGATACCATTTCAACATCCCGTTGAGAAATTCACAAACGGATGAGGAAACGACTAAGAAAGTCAGTGCCATGAATTACTATTCATATCGATTGATGATTCGTGAAAACGCTGAAAATCATATCTTAAAAGGTCGACATTTGTTCCATCAATACATGTACGTGAAAATAGAAACTGAACGACTCCTCTACATTTGATTAAATCAAACCAAGTTGCGTTCCGAAGGGTATATTCATTTACGAGATGCAGCTGTAAATGATGGCTGAAAAACAAAAAAAACATTGTGTATCCAAAAGCACTCCAATAAATAAAAACACATACGGGCGCCACTGTCAAATTTAGGTAAGAACAACAAAACCTAAGTTTATTGTTTCTAATTGGCTCCGGTCACGCCTCAAGTCCGACTTACCCAATCGGAAGACGAGAGGCTCCCGACGAGGCGCTTCCATAAAAACTCGCGGTTTCTTTTTTTTAGTGGCAATGCAACGCATGCCGGATACACGCTAGTATATTATAATTATAATAACACATAATAAAAAACAATTACTTTCCAATACATACATATATTTTACATGATTAATGCATGACGATAATTTTAAGGGCGGGGATTTACATAACACATATTACTAATTTCATTTATGTTTTGTAGAATCACAAGACTTTCTTTTGAAACTAAACATATTATTTAAGTATAAAATTTCAAAGCTTAATTTCAAAAAAATATAAGCAATATCATGCCAAAGTTGAAAGTAGGTATATTTTAAAATTTCTTTCGGTAATTTTCACTTTTTATGGAATCGTTTGAAGTTAGACGGGTTAGAGAAATTGATATTACACGCACAATGAACGTTGAAAAATATACTAACTTGCGATAATGAATAATTAAATATAATTAATAACCTTAATTGATAGAAAGGATTTAATTTAAATATCTTTTGGATCATTTATGTAATACGAGTGAGTAGATTATTTTTTATAAGAGTATCACCAATTCTAAGTGGCGGATTAAGCATATTAGAGGCTCCAGGCTCAATTATCTTCATTTTCAATCACAAAAAAACAAAGAATTAAAAAAAAAACTGTCAGTGATTTCTCAAGTACTTAACCGATATTTATAGTTTTTTTTTTGAAGACCCAGGTAATTTAGTTCAAGGTAAAATAATAATACAATGCGCTTTAGAAAAAAAATTAAAAACTGTTCCATATACGTATGAAGAACTCCCAGAGGGAAGTAAGCGCTCTAAATTGATAAAGGTTATAGCATAAAAGTTCACTAACGGAGTATTTTCGGTTTGTCTTAATGTAAAAATAAAAATATTTATGTTTCATATGACATTTTTGAGGCTTTTAAAATAAAGAGGCCCCAGACGTGCACCTTTTGCGCTTTTGTGGTAATCCGCCTCTGCCAATTATCTTATCATCAGAAATAAACAGTAGTATTAAATAGGTACCCAGTGCCGGTTTTAGGGGGTGGCGAAGTGGGCTGGTGCCCCAGGGCGTCGAATAAGCTAGGGACGCCGAGTGCAACCAATCTTGCCTAGGTTTTTTTTAATGTAAAAAATATGGGGCGCCATAAAAAAAATGGCCTAGGGCGCCGCAGGGTCTAAAACCGGTACTGTAGGTACCCATTTGAATATAGACAATATATAAATATACCCTTTCATCTAGGGTGCGATGAGATCAACAATTATTGTAATTATTGAGAATGAACTATTATTAAACTACCTAAAAATATTTTTAGCACGTAATAAATCCTCAGTTAACATACATACATATTCCGCTTATTTATTTCTAATAATGCTTTAAGAATAATTAAAATTAAAAATTATATGGCAACATAAAATTATACCATCTACAGAAAATAAGAAATGCCACCAAAATTTAATAAGAATTACTCCTTTATCATTTGTGTGATACACACGAGATAAAGAAAGGCTTTTGCTGTATTATTTATGGTTTTCAAATATATTTTTTCTCTAAAAATGCAACATTTAAGCATTTCTATTTGCTAAAAAATACAATAATACGGGCGAGAATATATATTTCACTAGTATATGTTGTGATATCAGCTTGTTATAGCTCCTTTAGGCTGATGCCGTTAAAGCCTCGAAAAACGATCTTTTGTCTCTTATTTATGTTCGCTCACCTGACATACACATCTAATAAGGTTAGTTTTAATTATAGAATATTACGCAGGCGTTTGCATACGCCAGTTTATTTGTTGTGACAGTTGCTCCATTTCATGTTGGTGCAACTGTCGTCTTTAATTAGCTTTTTTTGCCGTGATCGTCATGGCTGCAAGTCACAGTGTTCCGGCAGTTGCCAGTTAACCTTCTGTCCGGCCGGAAACATTAATTAATTAATTAATAAACATTTATTTTTTACTTATCATACCAACATTTCGGCATAAGATGAACTGATAATTTTTTTTATCGAGATACCCTTTTGTTATTGAAAAATTGACTATAATTTACACAGTATCGTTCGATTTTGCTACCAGTAGAGTGTTAAATTTTGAACGGACATGGTGTCAACATACTAAAATATATACTCTTTTATCATTTTTTACTGAAGTTTATTTAATTTTTTTAATCATATACATAAAGGTAAGTACAACGCTAACACATTTTATGTGAATGTATTTTATATAGTAAAATAATTTAATACAGTCACTCAAAAATACAATTATGTGAGGAATTTTATAGCTAGTTTGTGAAATCTATTTTTTTATGTCCATTTATTTTTATATCAACAATGTTAAAGAAGCAGCAAAAACTAAGAAAAATAAAAATATTATAAAAAATAAATAAATACATTATTAAAAATACTTACTTATTATCATTGAATTTCTCTTCATTACATGTTGTTACTTAATTATCTTTTTAACTAGAGAATATATTATTTAATCCACGGGTCATCAACTGGTCTTGGCTTCCGTGGTGGGCGGTGGGCGTTGTTCGAATCTCCTACATTCCTTCTAGAAATTTTTCTACCCATATACTGAATTGAAATATAGCGAGGTTGGTGGGCGGTAGGGAAATATTGCCATGAAAAATAGGCAAAAGTGGGCGCTAGGCATAAAAAGGTGGACGAACTCTGATTTAATCCAATACTCGAATTTAGAATATAAAGCACCAATGAAGAATGTTTGATGAGACTTGTAATGGATTATTGTTTGTTTGGTGTGATGTGAGTAAGAAAACTAGTGTAAATTATATTGTATTAAACAATGCACATATTATGTTACTATAAAAATATAATTACGTATTCAAATACATACAAAAACATTTTCACAAAGATCAATGTTTTTAGTGAAAATTTCAATAAAAAGTAGAGTTTAAATATGTTCAATATATGTATTGTAATATATTATTTGCTTAAGTACTGTTCAAGCATTAGAACTGCTGAATAACTAAGCCATTTATTTTTCAAGGATTTCGTTATCTCCAGGACGTCTATGAAAATATTTATTTAACCCATAACCTACTGATAAAACAATAATTTTGACTATTTGATTTGTTTACAACAAAGGAATCGTCTTGAATTTTGGAATGTATGTGCATTTAACTTAATTCTTTCGTTTAAGATGTCAGGTATATTAAATATCGGCGAGGTAAACGAACTGGGGAATGAGCAGTTTGTTTGGATGTTTTGTAATGTGGTGCAGTCATATAAAGAAGCAGCAGCCACAGTCGCCATTCAGATTCCATTTAAAAATGTAGAGCATTTATGCGATGCCTTTGCTCAATTTCTTGAAAACCTATCAAAAGAAGGTGTGTACGTGTTTACTTAAATATCTTTAAAAATAATAAATTAGATTTGTTTATTTAAATTCCTTGCATATTTTTATTTTATCAATTTCAGAAAAGTCGAAGGTATTATGCTCTCTTCCAGACTTAGCAGGAAGATTGTTTGACGCAAATGCCTTATCAGAAGAATCAACCCAAGAACAGAAGTCTGCAGAGCTACATAAATTAGATCCAATTCAAAAAGCTAAAATAAACCAACTTAATGAAAAGTATGTTATTTATATTTATGCGTCTATTTTAAAATACATTTAAAGATATAAATATTTCTTATATGTTTCAACACGGATCATACTGAGCACTGTTGAACTACATACTGGAAGATCGTAGTTTCACCGTCAATGAAGGTTTCATTAATTCCCAACTTGTATAAGCATACTTTTGTATAAATAATTTTAAATTGTAGCAGTGTGCAGGGGATTAGGAAAGGATTATAGGTGGAGCTACGGAAGTGGTTAAGGAACTGTGTAAAAAAGTTTAAAGTGTTGCCATATTTAAAAAAAATACAGTGCAACAGTGCTCAGTGTGATTCATGTTGAAACAAGGTACAAAAAGTAAGTGGTGTAAACATATTTTATCAATGCTTTAATATTTTTATTTGAAAATTTAGTCCTATTCCTATAAATAAAATATGTATTTTTAACATAAAAAGTATAATCTAATTATGTTTTTGTTTCCTAATATTTTTTATTTACATATATCTTAAGGTAAAGCAATCGCACATTTATTTGAATAGATATTGTTGGTTTTAGTTATAAAGAAAAATTTGGATTTCCGTTTGCAATTTGCGCCAGAGAAAATAAGGCTGTTGTAATAATGGACCAATTGGCAAAAAGATACAAAAACGATGTGGACCAAGAACTCAGAACAGGAATTAACGAAGTGAAAAAGATATGTAAATTGAGAATCCTCGACCTCGTCTGGGAATCATGAGATAAATATTGTGTATATAAATATAGCAGCGATAATGTTTAGTACTTAAATTTTTTTATTGAAGTTCTAAAGATTATATTTACTTAAATAAATATTTACTCTGTAATTTAAAAATTGGCTTCTTTTATTCCATTTTATCATAATGTTATTTATATGTTATTTTATATTCCTTATATTCAGAGATAACTTGTTCTTCTGAAAAATGTATTTCATAATTATAATACTTTAGATTTATGTAATTTACTCCATTGCAATGCAACAGGGCTTGTTGAAATAGAGTCTGGGAATTGTGGGACGTTTACTCAACCACTGCTTGTAAACAGGGGTCTATTAAGTGGACAAACAGTTTTTGATATTATTGTATAACAAAGGCAGGTAAACTGTTGAGCGCTCACTACCTACCTTGTGTAAGTCTTTCAACTTCATGCGCAATATCTAGGACTCAAAGATGTAGACTATACAAACAATGAAGTATTATCAGAATTCTTTTTCACAGCTGTGAATACTGGCATTTAACTAAACGGCCAATACACTTAGATAATGGTTTTCCAATTATATGCTATGCAGAATATTTTTTGTACAATGGTTTGACTCTGTGAGGAATGACGAAGTAAGAGATTGGACGCATTAACCATTCATCCTACAGTAGTGAAGTAAGGTGGATTTGGGTGAGAACATGTTCTGCGAATGTCTTATAAAAGGAGAAACTATAACTATCTTTTATTTGTCTCAGTGCTTTCACAGGCCAAAGTTCATACAAAAAATATACTTGGCAGATCTTCAGGCTGGAGGTGTCTTGAAAGAGAGAGTACCACGGCAACCAACGTAACATTATGGGGGCAAGCACGAAGAAAGAAATGTATTGAAATATTGTTTATTGGATATAATTTACTTATTAGCTGGAAAGACGATATTTTAGTCTATCAATCATTCAAAATTATTGCAATATTTTTACCTCATAGGTAAAAATATTGCAATAATCTCATTCGAGGACATGAATTGTAGCGCTTATGCTGAGCTGAAAAGGGTTGCGGAGGACCGAGAGGAATGGAGATCGAGATGCAAGATTCTGTTGCTGCAAACCAATCCACCGGATTGATACTACGAAGAAGAAGGTAAACAATGTTCCCGTTCATCTGTTCTAATTGAAATGAAGAAGTTTTTTTTCTTTATTTCTTTAAATTTTAAGTTTAATTACATTCTTAAATGCAGCATACGTAAGTTTAATCAATCAATACATAGTTAACTAAGTAGATTAAATAATGAATTTGATACTTTTAGTTTATTTTATCATAATTATATTATAATGTTACATGAACAATTTTCTTAGCGCGAAGATGAATTGGAAAGAAGAATACTTCTAGATTTCGCGGTTTCGTAAGATTTCGCGTTATCGATCATTTATATTGGTTGAAACAATTAGAGGGCGATGAGGATATTTATCCAAAAAATCTCCAACAAGAAGTTATTGATGCTCTCAAGGAAATATCTAAAGCCACAGGATTTCTAACGAGTTAGTAAGAATTGAATTTATAATACTTAATAGAATATCAAAAGTAAAAAATGGTTTGGATATGATTATATTTTCACAGTTATATTTGTAATAAAGTTAATGTTATTAACTTAAAATTATTGGTAAATATGTTTGTGTTACTATTAATACAATTGTTTGTTCACGTTTTTTTATTTATATTAGGTATTTAATTTTTCAATATTGATATGAATACTTATTGATGACTTACATATTACTTTTCTGATATTCACTGAACGTAGACCTTCCGTATCCAGCCTCCTCCCGCTATTCTTCTGTAGCCGTCAGGCCATCTTGAAGGGTTCGGCCAACACTGCCAGTTCTTGGGCGCTACTCCTACACTCATCTTCCTATTGATCGTCGTCTCTCGACAGATATGTCCTGCCCATTGCCACTTGAGTGTGCATAAGAAGCGTCCACTACTCGCGTTCTTTTTGATCCGAAATATAATATAAAATAAACCGAGGATATCCATCCTCGTTTCGGATCCTCGGATCTTAAAAGATAGAATCCGTGTGACTTTAAAAAGGATTACAACTATTGTCGTCTTCTTTAGTTACTCAACTAAAATTTACTAAATCATGTATACAAAATGATATTTTTTGTTTTTTAAATTCGAAACGATATCCAAATAATCACAATACAGTAGGTAATATAATGCGTAATATCTATATTCGTTCGATGTGCATTTTCAAGGTGATTTTTTTTTTAACGTAATTTTATTATCCAATTATTTATTCATTATCCACACATTACAATATCCACCAATTACGTGTTCATATTTTTCGTTTGGTCACTTAAATCAAATAAATAGTTTTTATTATTATTTATTGTATTTTTAGCCCGCTCATGAAAGTAAAGATATCAACGGATCAAAGCTGCCAGTAGAAAATACCTCAAAAACGAAGGTCGAAAAGAAGGTGAAGACATCAGAAGAAGCGGGAGAGGGCTTGGAAAAAGAACCCGAAAGAAATTCATCGCAAGCTAAGATGTTGCAAGAGTGCGTTGTGGGGCCGGATATTTTTTTAAAAGCGAATGATACAAGTAAGAAGTCGATTACTTCGTCTTTGGAAGAGGACATTAGCAATAAACTCGCAACAAAGTTCAAGGGAACACACATCGTGCTTCGAAAATCTCCCGAAAAACGTCACAGTCCACTTCATGCAGGTGTGCTTCATGAATGCAGGCGGAAGCTTCAACTTTGGGGAGCCAATGAATAATAGGAGGATGGTTGCCGTAGGCAATGTGGAGTGCTTATTACTGCCCAAGTACTGGCTGTGGAAGAGGAATACGGGGAATATCTGGTCTAAGATCGAGCATTTTCTGTCAAGAAAGATTCCTTCGACGGAAAAGGTGTTTCAAGAATACTTATTCAGCAAAAAGTGGAGCGATTTTAAGAGTAGGCTGGTTGGGGACATTGTGAGCGACAAGAAAGCCAGCAGTAGGACCACGGTGCACGATGTGCCGTATTCTGTTAGAATTCAAGAGAGTACACACTTTTAACAAAAAAGAGGATTAAAAATATTTTTTTGTCTATTATTTACAATTTTTTAATATATTTATCATTACAATATTCATCCAGAATAAATCTTTGGTTCAACAGTTTTTAGCAAAATATTTGTATGATTTTAAAATATATCAGTAGATAGCCAATATTTTTTTGTTTTTTTACAAAATTTTGACTAAAATATGTCAAAAAAACCTTTTTTTTAATAACAACAAATAATTTCGGAATGTACTTGTTTAACATATTACAGAGAATTATAAGCATCGATATATAATACTTCGAAAGAATCATGTAATTGGTAGTACAAATATGATAAATATGATATTTTTTGATAAATCCTTAAAACTTAACTATATTTTATAGAACATATAAAACTTAAATCCAGCTAAGATATTTCATAAGAGCCCTTGACTAGTCAACACGACTTTGATTTATTAGGTAAATAAATATGTATGTTTTATTTTCACTTATAATATAAGTATGATTCTGATTTATATTTATTGTTATTATATATTTTAATTATAATAACACATAATAAAAAACAATTACTTTCCAATACATACATCAATTTTACATGATAAAAGCATGACGATAATTTTAAGGGCTGGGATTTACAAAACATACATTACTAATTGCATTTATGTTTACTAGAATCACAAAATTATATTTTGAAATGAAACAATTTTTTTTTATATATACTAAGCTTAATTTAAAAAAAATACAAGCAATATCATGTCAAAGTTGAAAGTATTATTTGAAAAATCTTTCGGTAAATTCCACTTTTTATGGAATCTTTGAAGTTAAAAGGATTAGAGAAAATTGTAGTATATGCAAAATTATAGTTGAAATATTCGATGGTTTATGTATAACAAGTATTTACATAAATGGTCAAGCAGAACATTAAATTTAATTTATCCAAATTGTATTAACTTGCGATTACAGTGAGTGGAAATTATTCAGAAATTTTCTTACATCAATATATCAGAAGAAGTTATAATATTCTCAACGAAATAAAATGAATAATTTCAATATTGATAGAAAAAGGATTTAATTTTATTATTTTTTGGATTATTCATGTAATACGAGTGAGTAGTATTTTTTTATTAGAGTATCACCAATTATTAGTGGCGGATGAAGCATATTAGAGGCCCCAGGCACAATTATCCTCATTTTTCAATCACAAAAAACTGTCAATGGTTTTTTAAGTACTTAACCGATATTTCAAATTATTCAATTTTTTTCTGGAGGCTCGGGTAAATTAGTTCAAGGTAAAGGAATAGTACAATGCGCGGCAGGCGAAAAATTATTAACTTTTCGATATAAGTATGAAGAATTCCTAGAGGGACATAACTGCTCTAAATTGATAACGGTTTTAGCATAAATAGTGACTTGCGCAGTATTTTCGGTTTGTCTCAATGTAAAAATATAAATGTTTTGGTTTTATGTGCCATTTTTGAGGCTCTCAAAATAAGGAGGCCCCAGGCAAGTAACTCTTGCGCTTATGTGGTAATCCGCCACTGCCAAATATCTTATCATCAATAATAAACAGTTGTATTAAATACGTACCCATTTGTATATAGACAATATAAAAATATACCCTTTCGTCTAGGATGCGATGAGATCAACAATTATTGTAATTATTGAGAATGAACTATTATTAAGCCTTCTAAAAATATTTTCATCACGTAATAAAACCTCTATCAGTTAACATACATACATTCATATTCCGCTTATTTATTTCTAATAATGCGTTAAGAATAATTAAAATTAAAAGTAATATGGCAACATAAAATCATACCATCTACAGAAAATAATAAATGGCATCAAAGTTTATTAAGAATTACTCCTGTATCATTTGTGTGATACACACGAAATAAAGAAAGGCTTTTGTCGTATTATTTATGGTATACAAATATATTCTTTCTTTAAAAATGTAACATGTAAGCATTTCTATAGGCTACAAAATACAATAATACTGGCGAGAATATATATTTGTCTAGCATATGTAGTAATATAATAAATGATAAAGAAAATCAGTTTTTGTCTTTTATGCGTGCATAAATTGTACTCAAGATATTTTAAAAATATTATTAAAATTTATCAGAAACTCTCGGATTTTACGAGTAAAATG
This sequence comes from Glossosoma conforme, assembly GCA_022606575.1. NCBI lineage: Eukaryota > Metazoa > Arthropoda > Insecta > Trichoptera > Glossosomatidae > Glossosoma > Glossosoma conforme. The sequence continues at coordinate 1,120,653 of JAGTXR010000137.1, forward strand.
GTCTAATTTTTGTTAATCTCATAAGTTGCTTGAAAATAATTACTGTAAGTGTACAGACTTTATTAAGTCTCGTAATAAGCGTTGTTTAAATATATATTTCAATGGGAAATGTATTTTCCATGTCATCAAACAGCACATAAGAAAATTAACACACAATTTTGTTCATTCAGCTTACTAAAAATCGTAACAAACCAATGATGACGTTACATACAAATGAGGTATAATATACATTTAATTCATATGGCCTAGAGATTTCGCAAGCTTCAATCTTTACAAAATACATGCAAAAATTACGTCACATATTAATAAGCTAAATAATCATTTACATAGCGTATTTATAATGAATTTAGCAATATATTGAATGTTAAAAAACGTTGAAACGAATGTTATTTAAAAATTCACCAATATAACGTATCCTTTTTTTGAATTACTACAAAAAACATTTTTGATTGAATTATCTCTACTATGAATGACATCAATTATAAATATAATAGTAAAAAATGAGCTTCAAACAATTAAAAATGTATAATATAAATAATAAAGGAATACTATTAAATACTTTCTTTATAAATCAGTAGAATAAAAAAATAAAAGGTAGGTAACTAAAAATAATTTGTCTTGTCCACTAATCACTACTTAATATCATATTTTTCCTGCGATATCGATTCAAAATTTCGTATTGTTTTTTTTTAATTACATATATCATTTCATGAAGGAAGTAAAACATACTTTTAGTTTAAGTAATCAGTTGTTTAATTTTAATAATCATGTTATAACCTCGTTGTGAAATTATCATTTAGATTACAGTGAATAACAGCCGCAAAGCGAGGTTGAACATGTTTTAAAACATAAAAATAATGTTTTTTTTCTTCATTGAACGGAATTCGCATTGATCAAAACACGAAAATATAATTATCGTTTTTTATACAACTTATTCAATTACATACTTTACTGAAATTTGATTTTGACATCACAAAAATCTTCAAATTATCCAAAATAGTCCGTATTTTATGTCCTCTTACTTCACAATGTTCGAAGGCATGTTGCTGTATATGTTTGGTAACGCTGCTTGGTGGTTGTGTCCATTCATAGTTACGTAGGAAGGATTTGAAAATGCGGAGCCATCTGTTGTATCACTGAAGCCACTGTCTTTTTGTGTCATGTTCACGTAATTTTCGTTTGAGATCATTTCCTTTGGTGGGGTGATTTTGAACATGGGCTGGTATGAAGGGTTGGAGAAACTAGTAGGGCTGGTTGGTGTGAGGGGATCCCCAGTAGGATGTGGAGACGCCGAGTCAGTTTCTTCTGCGTCTGAACTCGATGGCGGTCTTTGAGGCTCGTTGTTTACGGTCAGCATTGGTATCAGTTCATTGTTTCGTGCGTCAGAAGTGGTTGAGTTTGGTTTCACGTTTCTTTGGGAGATGGGCGCCGAGAAGTTAAATATCGGCCCATCGTTGATTGTAATAACTCCGCCGCTCTTGGCAGGGCTCATGCACAAGTAGCCCTCGGCATCTGAAAATAATGTTCAATTCATGATATGATCTTGTACACACCGATCAGTAATAATTTACAAAATGTTTTGAACTCGATAGAAAAGATCTGAAATTCAATAATAGAGGAGGAGACACACAAAATCGTTATTGATACCAGCCATAGCATCTGCGTCGAGAAGGCATCTAAATATGATTCAATGCAAACGAATAGTCAATCAACAGCGCTCGAGAAAGTAATTGAGATCCCCTGTGACCGAAGTACTGTTTTTGTAACGGTCATTGTGACAGCGACCTCACTCTAAAGTCGTCAGGATTGAGTGTGTTTCTCATAGAACCGCTCTTCCTGACCGCCGGTTTATAGCTTCAAGAGTATTTAATTAACTAATGTTGCAGTTTTTGAGTCAAACTTGTGTATTAACTTTTATTTGTAATAAATGAGTTTCACACCGTAGTGCCGCATTTTTACACTATGATATCAGGATATACATTAAACTCTAAAAACACTCAAGAAAACCTACGCTTCGTTGGATAGAGCTAAGTCAATAACTTACCTGTGTCTGGTGAGAGTGGGTTGACTCTTGTGGGACCTCCGAAGGGTTCGTTGACATAGTCATGGCTCTGGTTGGCAGCAGTCATGTGGCCATAGTCTGGTGGGCTCATCATGGCCAAGTAATCACTCTCACGTCCAGCTAGCCAGCGGCTGTTCATGTCCGTGTAAGGATCGTTTAGATCTATGTAGTGCTGAAATCCAGAAAAGTGCAAAGTAAACAAAAAGAACATGCCAAAATTGAAAACAAGATAAAGTTTCACTTTACAATATTAGTAAGTACTCACATTTTTAACACTGCTTTCTAATAAATATCCTAATCTCTCAGACAATTCAGTAAATGATGGTCTTTGTGTTGGTTTCGCTCTCCAGCACTCCATCATCGTGTCGTAGACTTGTTGGTTTGAATATTTAGGTTTCTCCATTCGGTAACTAAAAAAAAAAGATCAAATAAGAAAAAAATCAACGTATAATAAAATGAGAATTCATTAAAATCATTATTAAAATTACCCTTCAATAAGTTTCATGTAGAATTTTTCATCAGCGTCAATTCCAGGGTAAGGCGTGGTCGCTAATGAAAACAGTTCCCACAGAACAATGCCATACGACCACACATCAGATTGTGTGGAAAATACTCGATCTCGAATTGATTCAATGGCCATCCATTTTACGGGGAGAGGTCCCTGAAAAAGGTTTGAGCTTGAAAAATGTAAAATGCTTTAATTTTACAAATTATATTGAAATTAAAGGTATAGTTATTGATTACTCACGTCTCCTTTTTTCCTATAGTTATCACTCTTGTACATACTTTTGGCTAAACCAAAGTCACAGATTTTTACGATATTGTCGTCTGCCAATAGAATATTTCTGGCTGCGAGATCCCCATGTAAGACCTGAAATAATGATAATATAATGCAATATATTTTTAAGTTATGTACCTACCTCTGCAGCTTTTTTTGAAAATATTTTGTTATTAATTTAAACGTTAGAAAGAACAGGAACACTTAATTGGCAGAAGGCAGGACATTCTGTCGAAGAGACGACGGACAGTGGAGAAGAAAAGTTTGACTGTTTAACTAGAAATGTAAGTAAATGAAATGCGTGGAAATTGTGCAATATGCTTTGTTACCTTTCTATTTGCGAGATATTCCATTCCTCTGGCCACCTGGAAGGCCCAGCAAAGCAAGTCCTGGGTGGAGATAGGACGAACGTCCACCGAGTAGTTGTAGTCACCTCTGTAGTTGGATCTCCACTCGGGTTGGACGCTGCCAGAACTGGTCAAAGGTCCGCCGGAATCACCTTATACATAGAAATGTGATGATTTATATTTTATCATAAACAAGCATATCCCGGCGTAAGTTACTTAGCGTGACTAAGAAAGTATGCTTTTTAAATTACACGTATCCGCCCACTTTTCGACAATTATCTCGAATATTCCATCGCCTGCTTTCCCACCCGAGGCTATACATTTTTGTTTTTTTTAACTGCAGTATAATGAACACTCTTATTTTTTTTTCTTCATAAAATATACATATTTTGTAAATATAGATATAATCGAAACAGAAATACTAATTTTCGTAATCATTATCATCATCATTACCAAGATTATATATTTACATACCTCCTGGGAGCATGGATATAACAGTGTTGGCGGTATCGAGGGTTGGAGACCTTGGCCCTGAAGAATCTCTGAAGAAGCCAGGAGGCTTCCTGGAGCCGCTGTAGAGTGAAACAATTATTAAATATGGCTCACATTGCATTTAATACTATACTTATAATCCAGTTATGTACATTGAAAACTCTAATCAAGCGTTGTGTTACGATAACCAATTATAAAAAACCTTTATTGAGTTACATTTTGCGGACGAGTTTCGTATGTAACTAAATCGCCTGTCTACCGTGCCAAAAGTTGAGAGTTCTCCAAGTGACTCCGACGAAGGTTAACAAATATTTGTAATAAATTTATAGCTATATTAATATTGTATTTGTGAAATTTATTCTTCAACCGAAGAATTTCTATCATAACATATAATTCAAAGTTATAATTCAAATAACAAGGAAGAGAATAAAAAAAGGAAGACTTGTTTGCATACTAGCTGGTCTCGCTTCCAACGGAGTAGGCGCGATTGATGCGCTCGCTGCCGATGCTCTGATCTATGGCATCAGTACTGGGGACAATTTGGTCGATGAAATTTTCGCGGTGCCTAAGCAAGTAGTTGTGAAGGTTCCCGAACCTGCAGTACTCCACTATCACGAGCAGTTCTCCTGCAAAACAATCATTTCACTTTAAATCACTACGCGCTTCTTTGCTCCCTAGGTAAAAAGATGGGTCGTTAGTGTGATTTTGAAGCATGCCTTCATTTTCAGCTCTGTTATACTTTCCGGCAGCGAGTTCCAGGCCGTTGATGCCGCGAAACTGAAAGCACGATTGCCAAAGACCATGCTAGGACTACCTCTTGTCAGGGTAGTTTTACTTGTTTTGATTGATGTAAGTGTTTCAATTTCAATCGATCTGCTTGTAATTTATATTATTAAAAACTACTCCCTCAATTCTGTCCACTGCGCAGATCTGACTTGTGGCATACTTGTTTATCAGATGATTGATTTGTGAATATACCTTGTTTTTCGACATAATTCGAAATTACCTTCAACACCTACCGTGAATTACCACCATATGCAGGCAAATTTCCGAAGTCCTATATATAATTTTTGAAATATTAAAATGTCTCACGTTTTGTAACATTTTTGGTGCAAGCTCCGAGTAAATTTACAACGTTGAGATGTTTCCCCAGGTGAACCATTATTTTAAGCTCGGACGCCAAAGCTCTTATAAAGGTCGAGTCGGCAGTCCGTTTGACCATCTTTACAGCAACAGTTGTTGATTCCTTTTCGTCCACTATTCCATCTGCTATCGCTTTCATCACAACACCAAATGCTCCAGAGCCGAGTTGCTTTCCTAGAAAATAATTCAACGAGTCAATCAAAATTTACATAATGCACAGTAGTACACAATTGCTTTAATTAAGGTATAACGATTTTTTATATTGCAAAGATTCTAAAAGGTTATAATAATAATAAAAATAAAAGATACATCAATATATGTACTATGAAAGGTTTTAAAATAATAATCAAAAAAGTCCAATTATAATCGGAAGATTATGTTTGTTAGTTACAGAATAATAGAGTTTTGAAATATGGGAGTAACCAGCTGGTATGGCTTAGTGTTAAAGCGTTTGTTTAGCATACCGAATGTCATAAGTTCGAACACCGACGTAAATTTAAATAAAATATAGTTTTAATCGATTTCGAAGCTCTATAATGTTGGTGTCAATTTGTTAACCCGTAAAATACTAGTCTTTTGGTTGATTAAAATTGGTGGTAGACGAAATTCGTCTTGTAAACACCACCCATTCATAGTGGTCTACGTAAAAATTTACGAATTCGCTGAAGTTTAAGACGTTGGTGGATCAACAATCCATATATACTCAAAAATGGCTGGCGTCATAAATTCTATTTTAACATCATTATTGTCCGTCGGTATCCTCCTATATGTGTTTGTATAAATAATCATCACAAGTCTTCTTCGTAGTATCAATCCGGTGGATTGGTTTGCAGCAACAGAATCTTGCATCTCGATCTCCATTCCTCTCGGTCCTCCGCAACCCTTTTCAGCTCAGCATAAGCGCTACAATTCATGTCCTCGAATACTTGCTGTAAATACTCCCGTCTAGGGCGCCCTCTACAGTTTCTACCCTCAACCATCCCCTCCACAATATCGTGAAGAAGACCATCGTGGCGCATGATGTGACCAATCCATCGGGCTCGCCTCTCTGAGATGGTTCTTATTAGGTGCCTATCTTCCTTGATTATCCTGAGAACCTCATTGTTCGTGACGTGGTCTCTCCAGGAAATTCCGAGAATTCTTATGTACGACCACATCTCAAAGGCCTCTAGTCTTTTTTTATCACTTTCAGATAAGCACCATGTCTCACAGCCGTACATTAAGATGCTCCAAACAAGTGTTTTGGCAAGTTGCTTGCGGAGCCCTAAAGTAATATTCTTTGACTCAAGAATTTTGGCTTTTTTATTGAAAGCTAGCCTTGCTTGATGTATTCGACTGTTGACTTCTCTTTTTGTTCTGGCATCCCAGGTAATCGTACTTCCAAGGTATACAAATTCTTTTGCATCTTTTAGGGGTACTCCTAGCATTGATATGTTAATTTTCTGCTGCTCATTGCGGCTTACTCTCATGACTTTGGTTTTTGTGCTGTTTATCTTCATATTGTAGTTGGAATTAAATATGTTTTCCATGGATGTCAGCGCTTCAGTGAGTTCATCTTCAGTTTCAGCAATCAGAGCAATGTCGTCAGCAAACCTTATCATATCAATCTTTTTGGCCATGTATTTTAACCCCTCTCTGTGGCCCATTTTTTTCCCTGATGTTATTAATTGCATTTTGTATGTATACGTTGAAGAGTACAGGCGACAGAGAGCATCCTTGTCTCACCCCTTGACGTATTTTGCTTCCTTTTGGACATTTCCAAGTGATATTATGGCAGCTTCTTCTTTGTAAAGTGAAAATATGAGTCTTCGTTCTTTGTATTTGACTCCAATTTCTTTCATAATATCGAAGAGCTTCTCCCAATCTACTTTATCAAATGCTTTTTCAATGTCCACGAAGGCAATATATGTATCTTGGTCTACTTTTATCCTCTTTTCCAAGATCATACGCAGGGATAAGATTGCTTCTCTGGTTCCCATTCTTTTCTGAATCCAAATTGATCGCTAGTGAGACTATTTTCTATTTTTGGTTCAATTCTATGTAGGATTATGTTGGTCAGTATTTTGGATGCATGGGATAGAATACTGAGTGTTCGGTGTTGTTCACATTTTGTTGTTCCGGGCTTCTTTGGCAGAGTTACAATTAGACACTTTTGAAGTCTTCTGGCGCTATTCCTGTATTATAAATCATCTGAGTCATTGTGAACAGAGCATCTAGAGTTCCGGTTCCTGCCGACTTTATTAGTTCAGCTGGTAGGTCATCAATCCCTGGTGTTTTTCCATCTTTGAGCTTTTTAATGCGAAGTCAAATTCCTCTCGGATAATTGGGTCTCCCAAATCATCGGCGTCCACATCAGTTTCGTTTTCTATCACACTCTCAAAGCTGGTATCATTACTTCCGTTGTATAGTGTTTCCAGGTACTGTTTCCATCTCTCCCCTATTTGTGTATCCTCAAACAGTATTTTCCCGTTCTCTGCTTCTATCGCTTTGCCTTTTCCAATTTTCATGCCAAATAAATCCTTTACTGACGCATATGCAGTTTCAATATTTCCTTTTTTCATGTTGTCATTGATTTCTTTGCATTTTCTCTGTAAGAATGCTTCCTTAGCGATTCGTGACTCTCTGTTTATTCTGTTTCTCAGTGCTCTATATTCACTCTGGGCCTTGTCATTGGGGTTATTTTTGAGTAGTCTCCTTTTTTCTATCATGTTAACGATTTCCTCTGTTATCCATTCTTTCCTTGCCTTAGGCTTATCTTTGCCAATGACTTCTTCTGCTACATCTTTAATTTTTTTTATTTCCTCCCATATTTCATTAACATTTGTCAAATTTTTTGTGGCGCAATCTTGTGTTTTTTTCGTGTATTCTTCTTTGACATCTTTGTTTTTTAAAGCTTTAGTGTTCCATTTATAGTTACTTTTATATTTTATTTTTTTTAGTTTCAGAGAACTTTTAGCAATAACTATATTATGGTCACTGTCGATATCTGGGCTGGAGTAGCTTCTGCAATCTTTAATTTGATTCTTAAATCGCTCTCTTACAATTATATAGTCGATCTGAAGTCTGAGTCGGTCTCCTGGAGCCTTCCATGTGTATCTTTGCCTTGGATGGTGTTCAAAGCAGGTGTTTGCGACTATAAGCTTATGTTTGGCACAGAATTCTGTCAGTCGGTCGCCTCTCATATTTCTTGTACCTAGCCCGAAAGGTCCAACACATGTTCCCTCCGTCCTTCTCCCAATACAGCGTTCCAATCTCCTAATATAATCAGGTTTTCTCCAGCCTTAACATCTATCAGTAGTTTGTCTAGTGTCGTGTACACGTCTTCCACTTCCTGGTCATCGTGGCTTGAGGTGGGCATGTATACTTGGAGTAGCACAGTATCAACAGGTTTTGTTTCAAGTTTGACTAAAATAATTCTTCCATTATACATCACAAGTAAACATTCAATATTTATTGAGACTCTACATTACTGGTATTTAGTTTTCATTGATATCCTCAAGTCATGTAGTAACTTATTTTGCTATGAACAATATAAATTGTCCGATTATACAGACTATATAAAAGTGAGAGGCAACCATGCAAGTAACAGAAAACATCATCATCAGTAATGAAGGAATAACGCAATTATATTTTATACCTAATTTCAGTTTCTCCCTCGGGAATTCCCACTTCTTGTCGTAGGGCAGGAACTCTGCCTGTTCGTCGACGCCTAGTGCAGGGTTTAAGGACTCAGTGGCTCCTTCCCGGAAGTGAAGCAGACCCGCCAGAGACAGTTCCTTTCTCATCTGTTTCTCTTTTCTGATTTTCCAAATGAGGTACACAATTGGAACGATGAGACCGATGACTAAAGCCACGATGGTGATTATATACCCCGGCTTAAGAGTACTACCTGTAAATTAAAAAGAAAGAAACTTGATACGTAAATATTTCTCGTAGCAAACATTTTTATGAATAACGCCGCTCTTACGAATAAAAGTAATATCAATTAGACACTAGAAAGTTTAGTATTGTGTGATCCCTGACAGTTTAACAAAAAAAAAATGTTCAATAGAATCCAGGTATATAAAGAAAGTTAAAATATTCGTCCTTCATATCACTGAAAGTGGGTACAAGCTATTAGTTATTTGGAGGGAATTAAAAATATATATTGTTAAGGTACCTCATGGATCTTGCTATTTTTCCGGAGTATAGACTTATTACATTGATCTTTATCGTTATCATGGTTGTCATTTTTTTAAAGTAAATTAAAACTTAAATTTAACATATTACATATCCATAATATCCGCTAGTTTTGAATTTTTAAATCGATCTAATTGGTGACTAATATGGTCCTATTGAATAATTGTAAGTCAAATGATATAAGTGGAAGAGGGTATAGTATATTTAGAAGTATAGATAATGAGAAGGATGATATAAAAATTGAAAAATGTGCTTACTGATTATAATGCTCATGTATTTTTCTCTTGACGAGACTCTGTTCTTTGCAAGGCAGGAATACTTTGCGTCGTCTCCATCGCTTATGTATGAAAATATTAATGTGTCTCTTTTATCATTAAGAACAACTCTGTTGCTATATTCAGGCGTATCGAAGTACATCTCCACATCATCCTATTGAAACATCAAATAAATATTAGGTAAGGATTTTACTTTGATTTAAATACATGGAAATAAGTGTTTTTATTCTTATTCCTTAAAATATCTTATGTATTAGTCACTTATCGTACCATGAACATGATTTTGATAAGTATTTTAAAATAATTATAAAAACATACCTTGTACCATGTTATAATAGGTGTTGGTGTGCCGTTCGCTCTGCAGTAAAATTGAATATTTTGTTGTCCCAATACCACATTCAAAACACTATCGTTCATGTTTGTGAAATATATATTAGGCACTGTTGGATCTGCGATATAACAAACGATTAATTTAGATTTGAGAATGAAATTTAAAAAAAATACGTCAAAAACACAAACACGTATTACCTTTGACAATAATATTTTGGAACAGATCTTCAATTTCGCAAGATTCATTTTCTGGTGATTCGTAGTTGTCAGGAGATTCAGTCAACTTACAGGAGTATTTGCCCCCGTGATATTTTTCTATGCGAGGGATCGTCATTATAGCTTCGTGAGAGTATTCCGTTGTTATGTATGAAATTATGATTCCTAAATTGAAGATAATGATATACTATTAGAACACAAAAAAATTAACGAATTATCTTAACTTTTTATTTTAAAAAATATCTTCTTTTATGTACGGAGCATGTTCACACATACTATAGGTGCAGTAAAAATAAGTCTATTATTATTTAAATATACGGCGTTAGTTATCTGTATAGCGCGTTGTATATAGAAGTGAGAGATCGTACTAGATAGCATTGATTTCGTACTAAATTTTTTTTTGCAACCATTTAGTGATTGGTTGATTCAGTTTTGTTTGACAGCGCGCCAAAGATGGACACTAGCAAAGAAAAAATACGCCATATTTTAAATATTATATTTTTTTCGATAAAGAAGAAAACGCAAGCCAGGCGGCTCAAAATATGAATAGTGTCTTTTCACTGTAAAAAACATTCACGCGCAATTTTATACTTAATAGTATTTATTTCTGAAGCTTCTACAAGGATTGACAATAATTCTGTCAATTTAATATTGCTTTGTTGAACAAGTAAGTCTAGTAAAAGTTTTTTTTAAAGGCAATCTAATCGAATAATAATTGATTTATTGAAGAAAAATTTATCTGTAGGTTTATCATGGTAAATGATAGTAATATTACCTTTTCCTGTAGCTTCTTCAGATGAGTTATCTTCACGATACCATTTCATTTGCTCGGCCTGCGTGCAGTATATAGACATTGCACATGTAAAAGTGACATTGTCACCTACTGCTATAGAGTCGACGTTGCTCACGGTGATGCCGAAGCCATCAGGAACATCAGTCACGTAGATCAGCGAAGTAGAGCTATTGGCTCCGAGACTGTTTCTTGCTTCACAGGTGAGATATCCAGATTTTTGTACTGCGAGCGTCACGACAGACTGTCCTTGGAATTTCCCCATGACCGGCTTGGTGTAGTTATTAGGCTAAAACGTTCAGAGAATAGAAACGAATTACAAAATATTATTGCAAATTGATTGATGATTGTAAACTTCGATCTTGGCGTAAACTTACCGGTATTTCTTTTCTGGGAATATTTTGACAATCCGTGTCATTGATACATGGTCGAAAATAGAATTTTACATTTGGGGCGGGATTCCCGGTCACAATACAAGCCACGTTAACCGGAGTTCCTTGCATGTAGAATTTTTTCGCCATTAGATTTGCCTTGGGGCTGTCTAAAAATGACAAAAGGCATCTTAAATTTTAAAACATATTTGTAAACATAGAAGTTGATTATATTTTACTGGGGTTTATTGAAATTATTTTGTGATATTTATGCTTATGAACACCATGTAACTGAGGACAGACGTTACAACTTGTTACAACAAGTTGTTTGCCATATTTTGAATCAAAACATCAGACCATTAAAAGTTGATTGGAACGATAAAGAAGATATTTCCAGTATATATTCTTAAATTAATCATCCTATAAGAGGACAGAACAGTCGTGATTTAAATGCAAATTACGAGATGTTTTTTTTTAATAAAATGATCTCTAAGATTATTTTTAAAGATTTGAAGGTAGTAAACTTTGGTGTAGAATAAACAGTTTATAAGCTAGAGATAGTTTTTATCACAAAAAAATCCTCCAAAACAAAACTTTCTAAGGACTGTGACAATCATAATATAATCTTACCTTGAACAATAAGTGTCAAATTCATACTTTTGACGAGATATTTATTTTTTGCTTCCAGTCGAAATAATCCATTATCGTACAATGTGATGTTATTTATACGGATTTGCGATGAATTAATGGTCGACTTTATTATATACTTTCCTGAACTATCTGTATTGTTTGCTACCACACTTCCATTATTGTCGAACCTAAAATTTTAAAATTTCAACACGTCATTATGATTTAGAATTTTCATTGAGACTTTCATTACTTTGAAAATCATCTTAACATCTTAATACATAACCATTAACCCTTTAGTTACGGCTCGGTGGAATACAAATTAAACTGTCAATACGGCGTGAATTTTTCAAACCATTTTTGTTGCTTAAAACTAGTATTTGAAGTATAAATGTACTTATTTGACTTATTTTCATATATCACATTGGTTCTTTTATCCTTTAGCTATCAGATGATGCATAAAAAATGATTATATTTAACAAATGCTCATCATGTAACTCCAAACATGTGGTGGCAAAATCGCTCCTGTGACGAAACCTAACGATATTTATTTACATGATTTACAGATTCCTGTAAAGAATAGATGTAGGGTAATAACCCTTTATTAACCAGGACTGCACTTTCAATTTCTTACCATAGATGTCACAATGAGTACTGAAAGTAGCAAAACGATAAATTACGTCAACCGATGTCAACGGTCGGTGAATCTTTGACGGCATATGCTGTCAACCGATGCGATAAATTTTCTGCAATGCTACCAACATTTTTAACCAAAATTTAAGGACTCAATATATGTAGATATATTTAATTTTTTGGTAGTAGAAAAAAAATGATGGCGTGTACTCTGCGAATTTTACACAAAGTCAAACCATATTACATTCCAAGTCGGATGTCACATGGATAGGCTTCATAAGAAGAGAGGCCAAATATTTTGAGGAATAAATATTACGTGTTCAGTAAGCTTTTTAAAGACAAAAATCCCGTACTTAGTATTAAATCAAACATAAATCGTTTTTGTTTCTCACCATGTTAATTCTGGAATAGGGAAACCATTAACTATGATTTTCCATTGAGCGTATTCGTTTCTGCCGCCTTTCTTTGTTATTTTAAGTATTCCAGCTGGTTCTGTCATATTTATAAATGCCTCGCCATCACCTAAAAATAAATAAACAATATTTAAACATACTATTAGTGCTATATACTACATCCATACTGTTATAATAAGTACAATACTTTATTTATAATTTAATGGTTGTATATGCAATACAAAATCGAGTAGTAAATGTTTAACGTGATCACCATTTAAGCCCAATAGTTAGTTAAATTAACACATTGACGTAAAGCAGTAGTGAAAAATGAAGGACCGATTAGAGATTAGAGTGGATGAAATATGATAAAGTTTAATTATGTTAATGTAATATGTTATATGTAAGCCATCTTTTAAAAAAATATTCTAAAATGATAAACTTACTGAAAAAATATTAAATGATTATGTAGAGGGATCGACAATATTACAAGATAATTAGTTATTTAAATTCATATAATAATGTTTATTTTTAATTTTTATAACATCGTCCTGTCTTCAAACATTTATATATAATTTCTTTATGAAAATGTTATAACTTTATTATTCTATTTCTAGTTTGAAATTATAAACCACAGTCAAAACACTTACAAACTTATACCCAAACAATTTCACATCAAACATCATCTTATACGAGTAAATCAAAGAAAAATTAAGTTTAAAATAACGGCCTGTATTTTTTTTTACAGTAACTTATTCAAGGCTTTGGCAGCAAGTTAAATCATTTGGCAGTTAATAAAATTAATCAGCAGTAGATTAAATAAATTGGCAATGTGTTGGTATGAATGTGGTCAGTTATACAAATAAAATGGCAGTATATTAAATATTGGTAAAAATTAATGAATAACTAACCCAAAAAATTTAAACCTAACCTAACTTACGTATTATTAATTACCATTCATTAATTATTTCCTGGCAATTTATTATTTTTCTACAGCGGATTGATATTTTTCTACTACTAAATGATTACTTTTTACTTGTGTACAGTTTTTAGATATTTATTACTGATCGCATGATATAATTACTGTCAATTTTTATGCGTATCAGTCGTTAAATATATTCGTATAAATCTTCATTAGTTTATATAATAGTATTTAAAAAAACTTAAATTATACTTAATTACTAGTTTATGAATACTTAAATAAATAAATGAATAAAAAAAATAAAAAAATAAAATTCTAAAACCACCAAAAATAATTTAATGAAAACACTTACCATAAACATGAATTATTTTTTGAAATGAATTTTTATTGCTATGCACATCGTATATTTCACATTCGTATTGACCCGCATCTTTTGATGTGACATTGCTAATTGTCAATGAACTTTTACCAATTTTTTGGGAAGAGTTCATTACATACACGTGTTGAGTTGATGCTTTAGTGATGTTTAGTCTACTTTTCTGAAAATAATTTATTGTTTGAATACAAAATTTAATAACACAAATAAATAGGCTTTTTATAAAAAGCTAAAGTTTATAAAAAAATATTTGCATATTTTTAAAATAGAAGCTGAAATAACAAACATGTATACAGAACACGTACATTTTATACAAGCATAATGTATATTATTAGCTTAACAAGCTTACATTCGTTATAAACGTCTTAATTAATATGGAATGCTTCATTTACCAGGTGTAAAAATTGGTAAAAAATATTTTTTTTTTTTTTTAAATTATGTTTAACCTCAAATTACTTTTTTGTTATTAATTATATGTTGTAACATTGCAAATCGTGACAATTCGAAAGGACCCTAAAGCCATACTTATACTTTACGAAAGGGTGGGGAGCCTAATAATTATAATACCTTCCTTAACTCATATAACCTCTACTCATCTTCATTCTTCTTAGATTACTTCTCTAGACACATTTCTATATTTATATATTATATTATTTAGCCATCAGTATGTTTATACACGTTGGGAATTGATAATGCTAAGCCGTGGTATTCCAGCAAGTGAGTGCCCAGTATGATCCACTTTCAAAAGGGTACAAAGTATTTATCTATTTAATATTTAAAGCGGATCTTAAAAGACAATGGTAAAAATATAAATAATAACATAATTCAACGGAAGAAAAATTAACATATTTTTTTAGTTTTTAAAAGAAATCCGTAAGATTTACCATCTAATTTTCAGAGAAAAACATTTTACTTTGGATAATATTTTATCTAGCCCCTAGGTTATAGGGGCTAGATAGGTTATAGTGATTGTTCTAGAATGACTTGAGAAAATCAATGTTAACATTTCTTCCCTTTTTTGTTGCTCATCTAAACACATGGTCACTACATTCCTCGTTCATGTACATATCTACACTGAAGGACCACTTGGAAACATATATGATTTCCGACAACTTCCAGGGAAGAAGTGCGAGTACTTCAAAGACAGCAGCACTTGAGGTATACGTTTGGGTGATTAGTTAATATATATTTTTAAGGAAATCGGATGATAAGACCGATGCTCCCAAGACCTGGACCATTTTGTGCTGAGCTCAACCCACACATGTTACCATAGTTTTGGATTTTTTTATATATAGTAACAGTATTGTCTGTTAACCAAATGATAAAGAATTTGTTTTCTAATCAAATTCCAAAATAATCTTTATTCATTTTATTAATATCAGTTTGAAAATATACTAACGTCTATGTTTTTATCTGGATAAGTCCACTTTAGATCATATGGAACGCTGAGATCCAGCTCTACCAAACAATCCAGGACTAGATTGTCGCCAAGTCCAATGTTTCCATTAAATGCATCGATGATGGTTGGCTTTACTATAAAGTTGGTGTGAGCTGCGAAAATAATAAATGGTTTTAACATTCGTAACCTACTTAATAAAAATAATATATAACACTATTGTTATGTTGTATTTTAAATAATATCATTTAAAAAAGCATGATGCTCATGATGCAGAGAGTGTTTAAATATTTATGATTTTTTTTATTATTTTTAACGTGCAACCTGAAAATTTTATGAAAATGCAAATAGTATTTTTTTATTTCATTATCTATATATATATTTGTAATTGAATATTATATTTTACAGTCTTTATGATTTCATAGTTATACCCTCAAACAGTATGGAACTGAATTTTATTGAATATCAATAACAATGATTCTGTTTATGTGGAAATTTAACTGTACAAAAATTTTGTATAAAAAAAACAAATTATGTTTAAAAATACACGTTAAATAATTAAAGTATATAATATGATGAATAATGCATTTTAAAGTAAATTAGTTTATTACATAGCGATTATTTAGTAAATGGAAATTAAGAAGGATATTTGATGAGGGTTGCACTTGTTTTGAAAACATATTGTATGCAAGATAGTTAATAGTTTTAAAAAGGAGAAGAAAAACAATGTTAAACGACAAACCACCAAGTCAAAAGCAGTGGGAATTAATTTACGATTAATTTGGTATGACTAGTACAATTATTCATGACTGGAACAAAACGTGAATGACAATATAAAAAATATATTTTCAGAGAGATTTAATTTTGAGTTTAATTGATTTTAGTTGTTTTTCAAACTTTAATTCGTTTTATAAATGAGGAAAGTATAAAATATATCAGATAAATATAGGAGTACTTAAAAATTAAGTACTGTGATTAAGCAAAAAAATCAAATATAAGTAGTAATACATAAAAATATGAAAAACATATTTACATATATGGTTATACGATTATATCAAAATAATTGGCCATACCAAAGCTCACGCAAGTAATGCATAATTTAAAGAAAGAACATTCACAGAACAAACCAGACGAAAGTTGAAAATATTTTTTTTTTGAAAAATTAGAGCGAAAGACCATACAAGAAAAAATACCACACCCAAAGCTGGATTCTGCAGTAACTGACTGTACTTACATAAAATATTTAACGTTACTTCGTGTGCTTTGCGGACATCGCCGCGCGTAGCTACGCAATTAAATACATTATTTATCACGCTTGTTATATTAGAAATATAAAATCCTGAACGACTGTTAAATACAACGTTGTCTATTACCTGTAATTTAAAATTTTACTTTTTATAAAAAAAAAACATATTTAACATAATCATTTTTGCTGCTTCTGTTCACTGTAGACAATGCTGGACGGTAATACAATAATTAAGATTAGTCGACGATCACGGCGGTGGATCTACTTATATGTTTCAAGATCATTTTCAGAAGTTATATTTTTCAGTGTAGCTGTATTCGATTATTTATACACGGTCAATTATGAAAGTAATGCGCATTTTCTGAAAAAAATAGTCCGGCTACGTTGGAATGGAAGATTCTCCACCACATTTCCCAAATAATTTTTACCGCACTGTCATGTATAACTGCGTCACAAAAAAATTATTCATGATACGTCTGGTCCGAAGCAACTGGTGCTCCCCCAACCCCTTCGTCCTAAGGTCTTTCTGTTTCCCCGCCTGAAGCTATAATAAAAGCATTGAGGAAATCATTCAAATTACACGTTGCAACGTTCCTGAGTGACATTTCCGTCAAAGACTTTCAAGACGCCTTCCAGACGTAGCAGAGGCGTCTACGGAAGAGTATTGATGCCGCGGGAAAGTATTTTTAAGACTTTGAAAAATAATTTTATTTATTCAGCCACAAAAATTACAATTTCATACATATAAAAAGAAAATTCAAGGTAATATAAATAACATTTAACAATTTTAACAACTACCACTAAGTGAATGGATTACCGGATCCCCGCTGGATGGCCACGTAAATGCGCATCCAGTGCCACTACGCCCACACAGCGACCATTGCATATTTAAGCATTTGTACTGATCAATAAATCTCTATTTTTGCCAGAAAATGCACATATCTTTTGTAATGAACTATGTAATAATACGCGTGATGTGTTCGATTAGAGACTTACTCGTAGTGTTTATCTTATATTGATTACTAGAGTCGTTTGTAATGGTCTGGGTTGGGATTGGAAATCAAGCAGCAAATATGGTAATGTTGTATCATTGGACATACGCATAACGCTCAACATGAAGGTGTTTGTTTCTTGATTGCCGTTGAGCTCATAGATGCAATTGTAAGTGAAAGCTGCATCTGATATCTCGAGCTGGGGCAGAGTGAATCCTATTCTCCTGTCGAACTCCACCACCCGGCCATGCGTAAGGATCTGGTTCTGCCTTGGGTAAATCTAAACAATGCATTAGCTGGGTTCAAACTATGTGACATTAATACCAGCGTGTAATATACGAATGCGTACTAGTTAGATGCTTATCATCTACTTAAACAGCAATCGAACACGTTTTCAATAACCAAAATACCTACCAATTTTATAAAAATTACGATTTTGACTGTCAAAGATTATAAAATTACAAGTGAAAATAGAAAACTTACACGAGTAAAGATTGTAGACAAAAAAAATATTTTTCAAGGTTTTCAAAATATTTCCTTTAATGAAATGCTATAATTATAAGTTGTGACATTATAAAATTGAATAAAAATATACTCATTAAACACTATCCAGTCCAATTACACAATATGTGTGTAATCACTAGGCCGAACGTTAAAGGCGGGTCATACAACATGTGTGTGATCGTTCCGCCAACGCTTAGTGGCCGACTATACACAGCTTGTGATGTTTTTTCAAACTTTAGTGGCCGATCACACCAACATATGTGTTGTTTTTACTTTAGACCATAATTCAAAGATCTCAAACCATTTCAGCGAGGGTCATATTTAAATTTATTTGAACACATGACGATATATTTAGCAATTCATTAAAAAAACAGTCGGCCTCCAGCTTAAGTTTAATCGCGTAACGCGCGGACTGAATAGTATTAAGACTTTTTGGAAAAAAATACAAATGTGACCAATAAAACTGTATTTTATATGTACCCAATTAATAAATCCTACAATATATTGAAAGCGTATCCACTTTAAAATTCATAATGAAAATGATCATTAAAATAATATTATCGTTGCTATGAGGAAACCTCCTATGTGAACAAATTAATTGTTAATTATTTAGTTTATGAATTGGTAAAACAACAAAAATGCCATAATTAAAAAAAAATAAAAACATTTCCGTGTGTTCTATAGTATTTATTTGTTTCCGCAAGGAAACCTCGCATGTGCTATAACTTAATGTGTAAATGTGAATTGAAAGTTATCGTTGTTTTGAAAGCTTTCGTCCATAGTACTTAAATGTTTTGGTATTACCTTATGGTAATATTTCCTATTAGAAAAGTTTATTTTGTTTCTTCGGTTAAATTTGATTTTATTCGTTCAGAAGGTTTCCCCGCAGCATCGACAATACATACTGAGATGAAATAATATAAATATTTTTTAGATTTCTTTAATAGATTGTGGATACTGTGACATACCTCATTGTTTTCCTGCTGGAGTGCCACGTTAACATTCGGTGCTGATGGTCGGCAAGGGATAATTAGAGACTTATACTGAGTCCCGGTTATAAAGGAATCCGCCGGTACTATCAGGTTATTCGGATCTGGTGACGTTAATAAATAAGCATTTTCAAAAAGTTAAAGCAAGATAATTAAATATTACATGCAGAAAACACGAGACAATCGATATATAGAAATCTTAGAAAGAGGAAAATTTTTGTGTAATGTGCAAATATTTAAAATGTCAACTATTTTCATGATATTATCTTAAAATAATATTTTGTGAATTTCCTTACAGTGATGAAAGTAAACAAATATATATTTAAACATACCCATCTACTCGTGTATATAAACATTATTGTATATATAAATAGTTTTACACTGCAGATGTTTGTATATAGTTACACAATTACCTTGAACGATTATATATATATTTTTGTTTCGACTTATAAAATTTAATATACGTTTAGATATATTTAAAAAATTTAATAATTCTAGTTAATAAAAAAAAATACTATAATCATATGATTATGTTGTATTATAATTATTATAATCGATAAAAATATACTTTACAGAAATTGTATGTGTTGAGTAATAGTGAATATATCGATGTTTCCAAATTAGTTGGGTAGCTGTTGTTGTTGTGTAATGTAAAGTGTTTTATAGTTTTTCGGTTTTAAAACAAAATAGGAAAAAACGAAACTCACATTATAATTTAAGTAGTGAAGTAATTAAAATTTTTACTATTCTTTTAGCATTTTAAAATAAATTAAATACGCAAAGTGCACACACGAAGGCGATATGATCAATTGAGAGTTTTTTAAAATAGGTATACAGGTGTTTGTTTTAGCTTACCATCAACATACACGTACACAATTTGAGCAACACCTTCGTCCCGTAGCATCTCAGGATCTTTATATTCATCCTCTGACCTGTTGAAGCGGCATGTGTAATATCCTACGTCGTTGGCGGATAGATTGAAGAGCTCCAGAAGTAGGGCGTAGGGATAGTCGCTATCGGGAGCCTCCGCTGTGCTGATGGACATTTCCGCTATGACCACTTCATCGTCAGGCACCTTGGGGAACATCCAGGTCACGGGTTCCTTGGATTCACACCTCAGTGTGAGGTTGTTACCCGCCGTGACGACAACTTCTGACATGTTTGGATATATTCTGAGCTGTTCCATACTATCGGTGTCACCTGAAACGATGATGAGGAAAAAATACAAATACGAGATACTCACTGATCTATGTTATGAAAGCATCGTACATAATAATATATTTGACATTTTGATTTTTTTACTAAAGCATCGAATAAAACGTTCAACACCACATCATCTACTAGAACTAAGGCACCGGAGCTGTGGCAAAACTAAGGCTCCAGAGCCTGTTATTCGACTACTTATTTTTACTTTATTTTACTCAGTTTTCTCTTGGGTTCTTTGAAATTTTGAGATTCTGTTTTTTTTAAATAATTATGTTCTTCAAAATAGACTATTGACCACTGTTCTCAGATATTTCTTCTAGTTCGGTTAGTATTTTTCTACACATGTAAACGAAATACATAGTCGATTCATCCGCAATAAAGTACAAAACGTTTCAATATCATTTTAAATCTATGTATCCATTCCAATATTCCAAGTAATTGTTCAAACTCAACATAAAAGATGTAATTATCCAATTCGTTCATTGTGAAAATGACATCCCCGAAAAGATCTTTGTGTAGGCAATTTGCCAAGATATAGAACTATGTCTTTGAGTTTTCTCTATAACCTTAGCCTTGGTCAAAAATTATAATTAATTAGATTACATAATAAGACTTTTTTGTGATAATAAGTCATAGAATTTATTAGAGAGTAACAAAGTTATCACATAAACAATACTTGTGCTGCTATATCATTTCAATTGCCTTTTGCAAGCATGGCTTGATAAGGTAACAATTGTGAATATTTTACTTCGAGATATACTTGACTCGATAAGGAAAATAATACATATGCTCGTTAATTTGTTAGTGACAGAATATAAACAGAATAATATTTTCAAAGGAAGCGTGGTCACAAGTAAGATAAGTTCGAGTGCCACAGATTTGTGAGCCCCGAAACAATAATTTATCATTCTCACAAACTTCCGTTTACGGTCACTATCGGTCTCTGTACAAACAACAATAGTTCCGGATGTTTTCACTTAGTTTTATTTTAATACATTATTACGATACGGCTTAACAATACATATTATCCCTAGCCACTGTACAGTTAAAATAAATATACTTGTTATTTATTTAACTCAACGATAACCACAATCTACGCATTTCACATTAAACCTTTATCAGTTATTGCGAACTAACAAATATACATGAATTTGTTTTACTTAAGACACAGAGTAAAATTATTCATGTTTTATTGGTCAATAGTCATTGATCAATCATTATAATATGCTAAGCGCTCTACGAGTGGTCGATTGGTAGGTATTCCAGCTTGCGGACTTGCAGAAATGGCAACTGTAGTATACGAGGCAAATCTTGAGTGATTTATTGAACAGAAAATTTTAGGAGATCGAATCAATGTGCAGACGCTTCTGAGGCTTGGACTATTTGGTCTAAGGGACGACTCAATTTAATGGAAGATATTTTTTTTATGGGTAAAGATTTTATTTATGTTTAATGATCACACAATATACGTATATATATATTTTTTTTCAGTTTGGTCGTTATGTAATTTAATATACAAATGAAAGTAATTATCGTATTCAAACTCTTCGTTAAAAATATGGAAAACCTATTTCAAATAGTGTATAGTTTCCGATCGTGTATGTATTGATAAAATGTTAAACATATTTTTTTCCTTATAATGTAGAAATATATTTTGAAGTCATTTACATATTAAATTAAAAAAATAGATAGATTAAACGTTGATTTTTTAAACTATTTTAAAAACATAAATCCAGTAATCCAGGCAGTAATCCATCTATGTGTTGCTTAACTTTGGTGATCTAGCGAGAACCGCCCTTAAAATGTGCTTTTATCGTTGGTATAAAATATAACATAATACATTTGTAAACGACCTTGATAGTGCGTGTTGGTTGGCAATCGTATGAAAATGAAGGAACTAGATATTAAATTCTCCAGGGATTCATTGGTACTTAATTAAATTAAATAAGTTCATTTTGAAGTAAAACACATGGGAAATACTTTATTTTTAAATAAAGTTAAAACAATTCTAACTTTATCGTTACATTATCCTCTTTTTACTTCATGCCTTTCGTTATCGCATTGATATCAATTCTATAAATATGTAATTTTCCATAAACGTAATTATTATAAACAAACTTTGTGGTTGATTAGTAATTTTTCGTATTGTCTATCATAATCACATAATTTTTATTAACTACAATATTTAAACAACTAAGTTATTTTATTAAAGAAATACTTTACTAGTAAAAAATCACTTTCAGATTTTGTGTACTTAACGATGAAGAATTCCTATTTTTTTCAGTTTCAGTGCTCAAACAGGTGAAAAAATCTGAATTAACTGGTTCAATAATCTTGAATCAGTCACACCATCTATCTATTTTTGATTTATAATATCAGAAATAATAATTCCACAAAACATTTTTAATGCATATAATCAATAGTTTTTTAATATTTTTTTTTTGCCAATATTGAAAATGCATCCATTCAAGAGGCGAAACACTGATAGTCTTTCAAATAAAAAAGTGAATTAAAACTAAATATTTGAATATTAATTAAAATTTAATCTTATTTATAAATAATACGTGTAGACATATGAAGGATTTTAAACATATTTGACTAATTTTAAATAATAACACGATAATGTATTCATTTGCAATGGTATAATTGAAAGTAACTCAAAAACAAATTTTACAACAATACCCAAAATTGTTTTTATCACGAATTTGACACACTGATTAAAATTCTAAAAGCATACTTTTGACTTGCCAGAATGTACTATATCAAGTTTTTTTTATCAAATGAACCCCGAAACCGCAATTGCGTTGACTCATGTACTTAGCATTGTTTTGCGGAAATCGAATGGTTCGTGCCATTTTTTACAATGCTTCTTTTGTTTAAATTCGATGGGATGTGGCGATGAAATAAATAAATAATATTAATAATTGAACTTATCAGAGAGAATGATTGTTTATCATCATTGATTCATTTTATTCAACTCAATTTATCAAGTTGACATTTGGCATAATTCAGTACGATTACCACCCTTTTATGGAAGCTATATTTTGGGTCCTAATTTTCTCGTAAATTAATTAACCCTTAATCACATACTTATTTTAGTTACATGACCAAAATTAAAAACAGAGGATATTTTTTTCGTGTGTGTATACTTATAACGTATCTTTGTGAATTTATACTTTTTTATATATACGTAATGAATTTGATGACTACATGTGCTGAGAATCTAAAAATAAGAAGAAAAACTATAATTTATTGATTATAGACGTTTTTGGTGGATGTTAGTTTATTTTAATTTTTATTTATATATAATATCGGAAAAAATAAGATACATATTGTACATATTCATGAATTTTAGTAACTTTAAATATAAACAATGCGATGCAAATAAACTTTTTTAATGCGATTTAAATTCGTAAGTATAATATATGATTAACAAACATACCATGTCGGAACACCGATTGCCGAAGTTAAGTAACATTGAGTGACTGTCTTAGAACACTTCTTATTGTTGTTTGAATTGAGCCGTCTTTTAGAACTAAATGGTATAGGCCTTGGGAGCGTCAGGGAAATCATTCGATCCTTTTGTAATGCAGAATAAACGCCTGAATATTATGTATACTCGGCAACTATGTATAAAATGTACCCAAATTTCTGGATGCAGAGTTGATAATGAATTCAGCAAGGATTCTGGCAATCTGTGGCGACCATATGCTCTAGCAGTGAGTGCACTTGTATGACTTTCTAGACTGCACAAAACGGAAGAAAAAAGTACGGCAGTGGACATAAAATATGAGTTTAAAAAGTAGAATTCTGTCTTAACATGTTTCATAACAAGATATTTTAGATGTTTGTTAACATCGTATTTATCACATAGTTGTAACATGTATTTTATTTTCTTCAAACTGTACGGATAATTGATATAGAACAGTGCATTTTTTACCAGTGTACATAAAGACAAGACGAGTTTATTACGGTATTGTTAGATATACTAAGGATATTTTTTCAGTGAGAACGTTAATGCCACGCACGTCATTTTTCTTGTTATTTTATTATACTCCATATTGCAATTCATTGTGGGTCATATATTAAATTTCATAAAATTTGATTAAATATTTTGTATATTTTAAAAATAAAACATGTTTTAAATGTGTTAAAAAATATTACAGATATCATTAATATTAACATTTA
Source organism: Glossosoma conforme (assembly GCA_022606575.1). Classification (NCBI taxonomy): domain Eukaryota; kingdom Metazoa; phylum Arthropoda; class Insecta; order Trichoptera; family Glossosomatidae; genus Glossosoma; species Glossosoma conforme. The sequence goes on from JAGTXR010000137.1 coordinate 1,145,107, forward strand.
AATTTTCTAAATCCTATTCTTTTCTACGGCTGTGATCTTGGCATTCCACCAAAAGTCAATGCATCTGTATAACGGGATTCGTAGTATCAATCCGGAGGATTGGTTTGCAGCAACAAAATCTTCAAAATCTTTAAAATCTCTCGATATCCACTCCTCTCGATCCTCTGCATTCCTCTTCAGCTCAGCATAAGAGCTACAACTGCATGCAAATACTCGTACATCTATGGCGTCCTCTACAGTTTATTCCCTCAACCATCCCTTCCACAATGTCGTGAAGAAGACCATCGTGTCGCATGATGTGACCGATCCATCGGGCTCGCCTCTCTGAGATGGTTCTTACTAGGTGCCTATCCTCCTTGATTATGCTGAGAACCTCATTGTTCATGACGTGGTCTCTCCCGGAAATTCCGATAATTCTTTAGTATGACCACATCTCAAAAGCCTCTAGTCTTACTTTCGTATCGTATATAATAAATATGATAAAAGATTAATGTCACTTTCAAAACTTATTAACCATCAGATTTGGTTCGGGGGCGTTAACTCTCCTTTACGCATTTCACAACGCCTACTAAAAAAACAATTTAATATTATGATAACAATAAAATTATCAAGGAAATGTGTTTATGTATTGTAATATAAGAACTTCTCGTGTCGACGTCAGTACTTGTATGGAATCCGTTACAAGTGGATTGCCATTGTAAATCACAATTAATGTAGTTTGGTCAAACGATGTTACATCATCGCTCCAAATATTACTCACTACAAAACTACTGACACAACAACCTCTATATGTAAAACGAAATAACATTTAGAATTAAAAATACAAGTCGTTATAATTTTGTAGTACTTAGACAATGCTTGTGATTTTCAATTCCACAATTATTGAAAATATACAGGTTTTCAGTTCACATGGATATTTTGCAAACGAAATTGGACGTTTTTCAAAATAAAATTTAACGTTATATATGCTTCATATTACAAAAATTAAATCAAATTAAATAATTTAATTAAATAAAAAATAATTCATGAAATTTCCATCATCTGCCGTAGAAGAAACATAATATATTGAATGTTTTTTTTTGTTGTTGTTAAAATTAGATAATTTTGTCTTTGACATTTTGTTTAATTTTCTTTTATTATTTTTGTTTTTTCAATACATAATTTTTGCTGTTTTTCTTCGATTCTATGTACAGTGGTACCTTGAAATACGAGTGCCCCGACATGCGAGTTTTTTGAGATACGAGCCGTCGAGCAAGCGATTTTTTGCTCAGAAATACGAGCGAAATTTGAGGTACGAGCAATCGACAAGAAACACCCATAAAAAGTCGCAACTGGTCGTGTATCAGAGATATTTAATGACACTTTGAGATACGAGTAATTTGAAATACGAGCAAGGTTTCGGAACGAATTAAACTCGTATGTCGAGGTACCACTGTACTCGTAAAATTGTTTTTTTCTTTATTACTTATTTTGTTTTTTTTTCTCATACTGCAGTCACCGATTTGGTTATACTGTTAGGCGACAGTGTGGGATTATGATTTTAAAAATAATAATTTAAAATACTTTTTCGTCAATAGTTTTATTACATACAGGTATGTGCATATGTATATTTTGTAAAGAGTTTTCGCCCATTTTAAAGTCGCCATAAAAGTAAGCTATCAAGAGATTCGCAGTGTGATGGATAAATTTGAGTCCACTGAATCAGTAATTAATCTACCAACATATGTACGTCGACGAAACGCAAGATCTGCCGAAAACATCGCCTGTTGTCATCGATATGTTGATTGCTTGAGTTTTTTTGGCAATTCCATATTAGCCAATGTCATCTAACATGGGACATAAACGCGCCAAAGGGGCGTGACTTTGAAATCCAGACAGACGGACGAGCGATGCAAGTAGAGCCTTCTGAAACTTGTATAATATTTGACTTATTGTGACGGTATTTAGTTTTTTTAATATTATTCTATAGTCCATAAGAACGTGAAGAAGGCATCACGTTTTAGTGCAATACAAGATTGCATTACATCTCTGTGAAGTTTTACTTCATGTTTCTGACTCACCTCTGACTAACGTCAGTGTTGATGGAATTGAAACGTGTTTATTATTTACCTGCACTGTGAGGCCAGCGAGCAGCTGGCAACTGTCGAAGCTATTTGTTGTCAAAAAACACAATTATGCCTTGAACATTCAACGCGATTGTTAAACACAAGCACTTAAAAATGCTCGTTTTCAGGTTTCAAAACACTTTAACATGAATGTTCGAGTAAAATATTTTAAGCAGTGATTTAAGATACAAATACGTATTTTTAATCCCGTTACTTGACACGCTTCATTTACGAGTAGTATACCTATTTTAAGAATAAACAATTGGTTTGTTTAAGTTAAAGTAATTTAGCAAGAAATAATTACGTTAAATAAAATTAAATCTCATGAATGATTTCAAGCAGCTTAACATTTTAAGAACAAAAATCATTTATCATTGAAGGATGTTCAGTTGGTCACTCATTCTAGTAATAGCCTGAAATATGAAACAATTATTTTTACAACTATTACAGTATTCATTATTTTTTGTATTTTTTTAACAAGAAGATTTCTTTCCATATCTGTTCAGTATTTGGAACATATGTTTACTACAAATTGCGGCCATTCAGTTATGTCAGGTGTTCCATGCCTCATCCCCAGACATTTCAGTACCTGAAAGTCCATCTGGGAACATATACGCTTCGAGGAATATTATGGGTGATTTGTTCATCGTATTTAATTTGTAAGAATGCCAGTTACACGCGTTGATCCATACAAGTTGTGGTCCGCGTACAATATTTCTTAACTTCAGTGATCTTGCGAGAATCGCGCTAACGACTACGGTGATTGTTTATTACGCCTAATAATCCTGGAGTTGTATATTTGTCTGTCTATGAAATTTCAATTCATCTTTGAACCATGACCTAATAACTAGTTGGATAAGTGCTAGGCCTTCGTCGTGACCTATATAATCGTACTAGTGTATGAAATTAATCATTTTTACAAGTCAAATATATACTATAACCGGACTCGCGTGTATAGACCACACAGTGTTTAAAACGTAAGCTAAATGGTTATAAATTACCACTTCAAGTCAGTAGTTCGTAATCTTTTTTAGTATATTTTAAATAATAAATAATGTTTCATGGTATCGAATTCGCCACGTTCAAATTTTAGTTTCAATAAAATCTAAAATAAGCGCCGTAGACGAGAATTTTTCGAGCGCTAAAGCAACTTGTATTTAAAGACTTCTCTTTTGAGACTTTTCTTCTCTAGCAAAATCAAATATTCTGGCTCTTTGAATGCAAATTGTTTTATTACAGTTCCATTAATGTCCACATAGAGTGATGTTTTGGTGTAAATACTTCTAGTATTGATATCATCATTATTATCATGTCTGTTCCACTACCTGCAGCATATGATCGTCACGTACCGCCGCCACAAAGCTCTCTCAACCGCCATGGTCCTCGCCTCATCACATGTCAGTACTGCCTCTCGTAGCTTCGCTAAATACATTATATTTATAGTACCCGACGGCCTTCCAGGACGGCGCAAGCTGGGGCTTGAAGAAAAGGCAGCTATAGTTAACTTACATTTACACTCAGAGATTGTACCGAGACAGTAAGTTATGGGCTTGATAATAAGTAGGCAACTGAACTGCATGGAGACCTAAATTTCCTTCAGCTAGTTTTTCCATTGTCATGAAATTCCGTGTAGTGGCAAGAAGGAGAATTAAGAGACTCTATAGAGCTCAAATTTTAATATAGCTCAATGTGAATATTACGTCCATTGAAATGGATAAAAAATCTTTAGCGAAGCGTGGCCGGGCTCAGCTGGTATTTATCTGTCGACATGTGGTAGGCATACTTTCTTACTGATAAGTGGCTTTTGTTATAAGAAATGCATTTTTTTCAATCATTCGAGCCTTTGTTTTGTTGGATGGTCCACTATTATGTCTAAGTATTAAAATAATGTATAATGTAATGCTTACAAATACATTATTTACAAATTTTAATAATAGCAAGACACTAATAGCATATACTGAATGTATTGTTTTTTTTTCATTTATAAGTAATTTGTATCGAGGCAAAAATACCGCGAACATTGTTCTTCGAAGTGGTAATTTTTCAGTAGTAAAATTAACGCACTTACTAGAAGAACTAATATCTTAAAAGGAATAATACTATATTTTATCTAAGACACAGCATTTAGGTAGTGTTTTATAAAACATAAAAAATAGTAAAATATATTATATAGTAAATTTTATGGTATGTAAGCGTTAATAGTGCACTTAACATAAAGAGAATGGAATCTTTTGACTTGTGGCATTGTAACCGTTCCGTGAACATCGCACTATAGGAAACCTGTTGCTTCATAATATGATGTAATATCAACACGTTGGTTTCCAACTAGGAATCAATGAATCGTTCGTGGGGTAAAGTATATATCTATAATATATTTTTTAGGCATTACACTAATAGTATCAATGCATTAAAAAATAATATACTCGTAATGTGTATAGACGATAATACTTGTTAAAATATTCATTGAAAAATCAATAAAAAAACATTAATACAAAAAGTGTTTGTAAAGCACATGAATTAAAACGAAAGAGGTTATTTTTGTTTTAGTTTAAACTTCAAATGTAACAAAATAGAATACTTGTACTTATGCTAAAAAAAACATTAAACCTGATTGTCTTGATAAATTGCTAATATTTCTGTTGTAGCTCTTAGGGTAAATTAATTAATCATAATTAATCAATAATTTATAATGCTATTATTATACATTTACCTTAATAAAAATGTTATTTCTTATGAATCCGACCAAAAGTAAATACATATATGTATTGTATAAAATATATATTATAATATCAATAATACATTTAAAAAACTGAAATAAATAGTTTGGTTTAGTTTAAACTTAAATATTTTCACAAATACGTACATGTAATTTGTATTTTTGAATGTCATTTGCTTCTATGAGACAGGAATTTTAACAGTTGCATTAATATACAATATTGGTGACACACTGATTTACCTTGAACTTTTCTGTCATTGTTTTGCATTGAATGGGTAAAAATAGTATAATACATTAATTATTAAAAGCTTCGGACGTATCCTGTGTGAAAATACTTGAAAATATTATATCACCCTGAAGTATTTACCTAAATAATTGATATTTATAAGAATGTTAATTGTTTATCGTGTTGGTTCTAAATAACTCATAGCATTTACCTACTAACGTTGATTAAGTATTTAACTTTTATATAAGGCCGGATTCTATTGTATTTTAAATATAATTTATTTAGTTAAGCAGTCAGCGATCATGCTACATTTTATTAAGAGTATAACGTAGGATATAACGGAGTTTTTAATCTTTTATACAAAAATGCCCAAAAAACAGCACGAAATCGTAAAAAAAGTATTTTCCCATGACGTAACGTAAGTAGATATAAACAATAACTGTAGTGATTATATCTTTGAACATTATCATTGTCGAATTATTTATGAGCTGTTTGTTAGTTCTGTAAACACCGGCTATATGCACGAGGCGTCGCTTCTCGCGATCGGAATAACCGATATATTGAGCAATAGAGACGTCTGGTATTTCAATACGATACTTCGAAGTCTGTAGGTGATTCGAAGAGGTGGTAAACGACAGCATGTAGTGCCGCGAGCGGAGAGTCGAAGTGGGGAGTCTCCGGTGTTGTCATGCCAAGATATTCAAGAAGAAATTACGAAACGAAAGTGAAAGGTGAAGAACCAGACGTTGTCATTGACTAAGCACTAAACATAATAATATTATCAATATTACTCAGTTATGTATTGTGTAATTCTCAACATCCTCCTCTCCCTCAAAAGGTTGTTATTCAGTCGCGCGAGGGCAGAATTAGGAGCAGATTGATAACGCAGACTTTTTCAGAAGCACATTGACATATATTTATGATAAACTTTACAAGCTTGTGGCCCGGACCTAGTCACAGCATTAGGCCGAGCCACAATATAATATGTTCTCGCCGAAGGGGGGGCACGACTGGCTCCACGCTCGGGATAGGCTCTCGCCCGCGCCACAAGCGGTGGTCTATATAACTATGACCGGACTTTTCCAAAACGACAATATGACGGACACATTCATGTCTGACAAGCGAACAGAAATAAGAGAATATATAAGAGAAAGATTGTATATCGAGGTTTTCGGTACCAGTCAGCAGGGGTTATATCATGCTGATGTCAACTAATACAGAATTATGCCTTTAAAGAAAGGTACATTAATTTCAATGACACTGAAAATCATGCATAAAATGAGATACAGTATAATTGTGACAGAAACATTTTCTACTTCATTGTTACTACGAGTATATGAAATACAATATTAAAAGTTAAAATATATTCACAAAAAATTAAATTGTATTATTTGGATATGAAAATCAATATTATACGATTATGTTTGTAACTATCGTTAATAATGGGAAACTTAAATGGGTATTTACGATTACATTAGCGATAGGAATTGGAAAATTTAACGACACTGGAGAATGGCTTCTCGATTAAACTGACAAAGGTGACCAAATTTTTTTTTTTTAATTTGTTGCATTTATACTTAAAATCGTCGGTAGAAAATAATCCAAAAAGTTTGTATAATTGCTCAATTTTTAATTGTATGAAAAGTATTATTAAAAAAACCTTAAATGAACAGTTGAGAAAGTATGATTCTATATTATAAGTTATATTAAAAGAAATCAAGCCTTCTCTCATATTGTGTGTTATTTCGCCAAATATGTAAAATTATAACCTTATTTTTAAAATTGTATATTCCATTAGTAATTAAATATACACATACTATACATCAAAATTCTTTATACGCATCAATTCGTTCAGAAAAATATCGGCAGAAGCGGGATTCGAACCAGTGAGCTTTGGAACCAACCGTTGCCCTTTGTTCATTACCCTAGACCACACGACCATCTCCTGCCCGTACTGATGCGTGGAATAATGTGTATTTATACCATTGTTACCATCGTATAATGATAGATATCTCTAATCTCTAACTCGCTGGTTCGAATCCCGCTTCTGCCGATATTTTTCTGAACGAATTGATGCGTATAAAGAATTTTGATGTATAGTATGTGTATATTTAATTAGTAATAATATTGTAATATAGTCGATGATCTATAAAAGTAGATTAGAATATTGAAATAATAAAATAATATTCTAATAAATATTTAAGAATCCATATATAATCCATGTTTCATAGTTCTTAGTATCCACTGAAGAAATATTTCTTTTAAAGATGATTTTTAATTTCAAAACTACAAACTATTATGAAAATTCTTTGAATATTATAATATTAATCGAGAATATCGGAACATGACAAATAACCATCGCAATTAGCATTTACTCCAGGTGTTAAATTCTAAATTATAATATAATAAGGTGGAAAGTTGTCACCAAAGTCTTTTTTCCGTTCTATTATGATCATTTATATGGCGTTAAATGTAAAAAACATTTAAGAACTGTGATTTATTAAATAACATTACTTTACATAATTAACAGCTAGTTAAAATATGCAAGGATGTTTATTATTGTTTTATAACTTGAGATTGCCTTGTCACGATTACTTGAAGGTGCAAATAGTTTTTTATAGGATATAAGTAGGAAAATAAATTACTTTATACCATTTGAAGATATATTAATTGAATTTTGTATGATTTGTTTATTTGTATATTTGTTCTGTTTTTGTTTTCATAGTACGACTAGATCTTATATTGAAGTTTGAATATGTTCCTACTAATAAAATACGAGTATACTTGTGTATATATTAATAAAATAGTATTATGATAGCAGATAATTTTCAAACAACGGTTGCTTCACATAATTATTGTGTGGAATGTTCCACGGTCACTGTTAGCAGCTAGAACACATAACGGACAAGTTATTAATGCATTTATGTAAATTGGAGTGCCGGATTATCTAGTTGCATCAATTGCATATAATTCTACTGCCGGTAATAACACTTTGATTTAAGTATTGCACTCTCAATGATATTTCAGTCATTCGTCTTGATAATATATTTATAGCAAGAATCACTTGTACAACGATAACACTTTAATCAGGATGTTCTTTATTGGTTTGAACAATTTTAGAATTTACTTTGCAAAGGCACCACGGACATTGGACAAAATCCAAACAGTTTTATTGCGAACATAATGTTGGTCGAAAGTTATGCAAATAAGTTATACACATACAAACATAGTAGATCAAATAGCACAATGGTCTCAATGGAGACATTACAGTCAGTCATAATGAAGTTTCAGTGAAGCCAAATTAAGACTTCTTGAATTATGTGAGTGCTAATTGCAAAACCCACATATAAATTGATTAAATGTTAAACAATTTTATGTAGTTTGTTTGGGTTTAGAGACATATTTAATTAAAAAGTTACAAATAATGTAAGATGGGTGATTTAGTGTTATTATTTCTTTATAGTTCTTATCATAGTAAACGTTATTTTTGTAACATGAATGTGAAAAGTATTGGAATGTGAATTTCTAGTTGTATATTTATGCCTATCGAGAGCTTCATAGGATGAGTTCTACTTTTAGATACCCAAGTCCCTTGCATCACTATCTGAGATACGATAAAGGTTGATATATGTACTATTGAAATACTTTCTCTTCGGCCGTAGAAACGCTAGAATAGCTTTTTTTGACGGCAAAGTGTGTTAAAATCTTCCACATTTCTAGGATTGCTAATATTGTCAACGATTTATTCAATATCTAACATCAACATTGATATTTTATCATGAAATGTAATATATTATTATATTTAAACCGTTTTGAAGATTTTTGTGGCCAACACGTCACGCTTTTGTACTTTATTTATTACTACGATTTAATGTTACCAAGAATATTATAAATTGATAATTATTAAAATATATTTTTCTGAAATTCAATGCGTTTTCAGGCTGAAGTAGTGATATGATTAAAAACTTTTATTGGTTGTTCAAATACTTAAAGGCTCTGTTTTTTAACAACATTTTAAGGTAGTTAAAATATTTGATTGTTATGCAAGATATAATAATTGAAACATCTTGACTTAACAAACTTGTCTTGGTTGAGGAAGTATACAGTGAACATGAACCACGGTTCATTTCACTCAACTATGTGAACATGGACTTACTTTTATCTTATCTAAGCAAATTATAAATATACCAATTATATTACTCGGTAAATTAGCAGGTAGAGTAGATTTCCTTAATGTGTGAAAGTATTGAGAAGGCATTTTAAACTGTCTATAGAGCTATATTTAAATTAGATGTAAAACATGTGTGTTTATTGTTGGTGGCAATGTTTAGCGATTCTCCTATAAATAAAATTGAAAGCAGCTGTTTTACTGAAATTTATATACACACTTCAGTTATCATTGGCTCTCAGGGATAATGTATTTCTAATACTCTTACAAAATATAACTTAATTTATAAAAATAAACTTTTTAATAGATAATCAAATAATGATAAAATATGCGAAGCATAAAAACCCGAAATGAATCCCATACAATGCATGGAAAGTGTTATTCGTTTTATAATAGTAAAGTACTTGTATAAATGTAACATTTTAGTGAATTAAGTTAGTAGTAAATTATTTTTTAAAGGGAAAACATCGATTATTATTGTGATGTACATGACCGACTACGTGTTAAGCAAGCCAGTAAAAACTACCGGTTACCACGTGCAATGAAGTTGGTGAAAGAAAAAAAATCCACAAAATCCCAAAAAAGTGAGCATTCAACCAAAGCTTGATGCTGAAAATTTATGAGTATTTTTCATTCGTTAAACAATTACCGGCAAGGCCTGCAACACCTTCAGCTAAAGGAATTTCCTTTCCCGCCAAGAAGATCAGGAAAATCATCCCGATTGCCGTTTGGGAAAACATCTTTGAGTTTAGCTTTCCACTACGATGAACAATCACAGTTTCACAAAACTCTCAAGAGAAGAACTTAAGCACATTTATCTCGGACCATTCAGGCGATTTTTTATTATTATTACATGTTTCGTTTTTTCACTGAGGACGACGGAAGTGCGATAAAGCTATCGCATAAATGCAGAAAGAGTTTCGAGTAAGCACAGCTTTTTTTTTGACATTAAATATAAGAATGATTAATGCGACGATAGCGGAAATAACACTTGTGTTTTAAATGTCACTCGATCACTGCGAGGCGTTCGAAAATCGATCACAATTGGAAAAATATCAAATATATTGTTTTTTTTGTTATTCAAAACGATATGCTTGTAATTTGAATCTTTTGCACAATCTTTGGGACTGTCAGTGTTCAACACGTGTGTGACACATCTATTTTTGTTTGACGCATTTTTTTACGTTTGTGCGTCTTGTAAGGAGGTGTCTCTAGCACGTGAGACCCCGCCCGCTCGCCGGCTATCAGCGTACTGACTACTGGGCGCGACCAGGCAGAGTCACTCTCAACGTGAAGCAACGACTACAAAGACAGTAATATTTTCGGTGAATTCCAATTGTACTGGTTTTGAGTGCACGAGTATACACATACTTGGAATTTTTTGTAAAAGTTAAACAGTCTCTAGCGCTTAAGCTATTTATCTGACGAAAAACTGTTTAAACTTAAGTAATAGAAAAATTATTGAAGTTTATTTTGGTTTTCAACAAATATCATTTATAGTGAAAACTTACATCTTTTAAAATCTTAAAAAAGTTTAATACATTGAAAGTTTTGACATCAGATAAATGGCTTAGATAGATTATATTTTTAATCTCTAAATATTTTCTTTACCATAATTCACTATAGTAAAAAATCAATGTATTTTATTTATTTTTATTGAAGACGAATTAGTAACGACTGTTTACTTTGTAATTTGAAAGTAAATACATATGTTTATATTTTCTTTAGTTAAATTTCAAAACGTTCGCTCATTATAAAGTAATATTAAAATATCCAACAAACTGTTGTGTAAATGAGTCACGTATTTGAAGATACTAAAGTAAAAAAATTAATTAAAACCTTCTTAAAACATAAAACATTAAATAATAGCAAATAAACAAACGCACCAACACTACGAAAATACTGTAATTGCAGGTGCATGAAGTTTTATATTGACATAGTGAATCATGTAAATAAAAAATGCTTTATCAGCAAACAGAGCTATATGAAAAAATAAACAGCATGAATCATATTGATAATAGAAAAAATGTTTTGAGATAACACTGATCGTGTAAACGTACTAGAATGAAAATGACGTCATAATATAGAAAAAATATTTGTTGATTTATATCCAAGCTCAGGGTTTTCCAATATGTTTTGTAAATTTACATAGTAAATGTTTTTAAATAAGTATTGTAGTAAAATCTGTACGGAAACATTAAAAATATATATTTTTATGGTGCTACTCGTATCGTCAAAATATTGGGTGTTTTGACCAAACATTATTTTTGCATATTTATTATTCCAATAATCTACTACTAATGTTTAATATCCACTTTCACAGTCAATTTCACAACAATCCCAAACAACTGTTGTAAACAGAAATGCTTTTAATGTTCTTTGTTCTTTATTGAGATCGGCTATAAACTTAAGCATGTTGTAATTTTAAAGTGGCAATTCAAAAATAGCAACACAAGACTTGTTATACAAAAATAATGAGAATTTTGAAATGCAGTGTACTTATTATCGTAGTCGATTACTGGAGCAATGTATTTGAATCCAAAAAAGTACCAATCGATTCAACTTTGGATTACCTTATTAGCTTCAATTGATGTACATTTAAATACATTACTCGTATATGGAAGGTTATGCTCCTGACTAATTCATAAGTGAAGAGTACGATTCCCCAGTCAACCATCTCCTGCTAGATGAACTGATGATGGCATCAGTTCAGGAAGAGGTTAGTTACAAAAGGCATAGGATCAAGATATATGTCGCCGTATGGGACGCTTACGTTCAGTGCCTTATATGATTGACGTTAAATTGATGTGTAAATTAGGTTGTTATTGGAATATTTTGAATTTTTATAAAATACTGTGTATTCGCAGGTACTGTGAGTAGTGGGGTGCACCTAATCGATTATTACCTTCATCACTATTTACACTTTAAAACAGCAGTTACTAACCAGAGAGACTCCAAGAGGAGGCGCAGTCTATTGTTTGAGAAGACATTTTTTAACCCTTTTATTACTGCTCGGTTTGAATACAAATTATACTGTCAACTATAAAACTAGTATTTGAAGCATAAAAGTACTTATCTGGTCCATATTCAATTTTCACATTGGTTCTTATATCCTTTAGCTATCAGATGATGCATAAAAAACTATTCTAAGAAAGTAGCAAAACGATATATCACGTCAAACGATGTCAACGGTCGGCGAATCTTATGACGGCATATGCCGACAACCGATGCGAAAGGGTTAAATAGTAATTAATATCTACAAAATAATAAAACATTATATAGTAATGTAACAAAAAAATCAGAACTAATGTAAGACATGGTTGCCGGCTATAGTTGTAATAGAAAAATAGGTTATATCTATTAGGGACCTAAAATGTTTTTAATGTTACCATTAATTGTGGAATAGGAAGGAATATAATATTACTAAGTGAGGAATATATTAAAAAACAGTTAAATAATATGATTCAAAGTTCACTATAAACGTAAAATTATGTGGTAATCATATTATAAGCGTATTTGTGTCAATAGTATTATTTGTATATACTTTAATTTAATCTGATAAGACTGAATCAAACTTAGGTACTTGTGTAAAGACGCACGGTATGTCTTTAATATACTTTTTATCTTCGTTTTCATAACTCAGCTGTTATTCTAGTTTTCGTGAAGTACGAGTACTATAAAAGCATTATTTTCTTTCTACACAAACTCCAAGATTCTTTCAGTTGGCAATGTCTTTGGTGTACGAAATATATGACTCAAATATTGAATTTAAAATATCACAAATAACGATAAAAATTTAATCCACGTTATAGTAATTTTGATTAAATAAAATAAAATGTATTTTTTAGTTTTAATTTACAATTCATATTTTGAATTTATTGTTTAACCGTATAATACAAAGGTAACATAAATTAAAGTTTGTACAACAATCGCTTGTATAGAAAGTGATTAATGTTCATTGAAATTAAATTGATCATTCATGTCCTGACATAAAATATATTTTTATCAGCCGACGGATTGTAAATACCTGTATATATAACATATATAATAAAAATTCACTTATTATTATTCTAATTTATTTACAAAGTATTTACAACAAGTGACTACATGAAGGAAAATGTAGCCAGGTTTAACTTTTCACCACGCAGCTCCATCTCTTGAGATAGCGCAAAACGACAATATTAACTGAAAAATTAAAAAAATATATATGTCACACATACACTGCTTATCGCTTCACAGTACATGGTTATCACTATTTAGCACACTATTCCCTGGTCCTCTCTTTACCTGGAATTAAAGCGAGTAATTAATCGTACCATGCATAGTTCCCGACTACCTCGAGTCAGGGGCTAAAAGAAAGGGTAACTGTTGTTAATCAGCATTTTTAAAAGATCAAAAGGTTACAAATAAATATAAATATACAACCTGGGATTCCAGCTATGTCTATGAAATACAGTAATCAGTGTTCATAATGTCAAGTATTTTGAATTTCCTTATTATATCACGAATTTATCTGCTCTGTTTAATTGTATCACTGACCTGTTTCATTTAGTTGATGGACAGTTATTTTTATTGGAGTCATTTTACACCGAGCTGATTAATTAGATATTTGTGGGCTAAAAAAAATATCTAGTTTATAAAAAACATAACTCTTCACTCAAGTCTGAACACTGAACTGTTTACGTGACGATGAAATGATTTACAATTACGTCTGCATAATGTCTGAAATGTGTAATTTAATATGAAAAACTGTCTAATTTTCCTGGCGTTGCAAATACATTCGCATTTACTTGATTGATAATAATTATAGATATGTTGTTGTCGCTTTCGGTGAGAAATATTCCACCACAGCTTCCGCTAACATACCATGAGGTTAGCGTGGTATTTTCTGGTGGTATTCTCATACGTGTTTGCATTTTTTTAGCAGATTAATATTGTATTAAAAAATTAGAGACATGGCCCATTCCCAAATCAATACCTATTAACAAGCAAATAAAAGTGGTATTGATTTTATTTATATTAAAATTTGGATTTAAAGATTTCGACAGGACAATTTTGCAAACGAGACGCTCTGTTAAGATGTCATGTATTATAACATATTTATGCACACCCCATTATATAATGCGTTTTTGAGACATATTCGTATAATACGAGTATACGAGTATAACAGTAATAATAGGGATATTATTTTACATCGTGAATTTCGTTTCAAACAGCTGTAAAATAAATGAGTTGAACGGAGTTACCAGGCGCCAGAAATTAAACCAAAGTACTTAAGGTTTTAAAACTAAAAATTCGAATAATAAAAAAATATATATCTGATAACGTAGGTTGTTGTATTCTATGGATTAAATATCTTGCCGGTGGTCATAGCTCAATGGTAAAGCGTTTGCTTTGCAATCCAAAGGTCGTGGGTTCGATCCCCGACGCAGATTAAAAAAAAAAAAAAGGATTTTTAATCGATTTCTGAGCTCTAAAATACCCCGGTTGGTGTGAATTTGATCCATCACCCGTAAAATGTCAGTCATAGCCTATTAATTAAAATTGGTGGTAGACGAAAGTCGTCCCGTGAAGACCACCCATTCATAGTAAATTCCTGTAATAATAAAGGATGATGCGTGAATCTCGGTCTGTAGTCTATGACGTTGGCGGATCAACACTCCACATGCAGCGTTTAGCCATATGTACTATGTTAAGCGTCATAGAATTCAACAGATGAGGCTTCAGAATTACTATCACCATCTGTCGGTATTCTCCTGTATGTGTTTACATAAAAAAAAAAAAAACTTATTTTGTATTCTTAGAAGTATTTATCGAAGAATCAAACTAAAATGACTTGAACTTTGCTTTAACATTCTTCGTATGCTTATCGTTTTATATGGATAGGCTGAGTTGTTAGCTAAAAAAGGTTGCTGGATTGTCATTTTTTTTACGAAATGTCATTGTAAAAATGACTGATTGACGGAAAAACGCTGATATGACACAAAAAACAGTGTACATTGCTTGACCGCATTGTTTACGATTATTAATTAATAGGTCATTTAGTTCAGTGTGCCGTGATCAAATAAGGCAATATTATAAGTAAATAATTTTACAACGGTCCTCAACCTCCCAGCGCCTATCGCCTATTTATGGAGACATACAACGAGGTACTTGCTTTATTAAGTTCTAAATGAAATTTAAAAAAAAAAAAATTGATCAAATTAATATCTATTTTTGGCTTTTGGTGTGCCGCGGTATTCAAAGTGAGAACTTTGGTGTGCCGTAGACTCCAAAGAAGTTCTTTGGTGTGCCGTAGATGAGAAAAGTTTGCGGAACTCTGATTTAGTTAATGAAACATATTTTTCATAGCGACCATTAACTGGAACATTTCATTTAAGCATTTTCTCATTTAAAATCCGGAGGATACCACCTCATTTTATCCCTGTTTTAATTCTAAAATCATGACCGATTTCAAAGTGATAAAAATTGTAATTTAATAAATATGTTAATATATACTGAATAAGGTGTTTTATTCACAGGGCCTTAGTAGAGGCGAAAATTTGTATTGGTTTTAAATAAAACTCACAATTGGTAAGTATCTTAAAAGTGTACAATAAATATTTACTCATAAAATAGTATCACGAAATGGACGTCATGGATGGTTGCAATCAATTTATGTTATCTTGAAAAGCATAAAATGTGACTCATAATTTCAATGAAATTATATGAGTAACAAAACCGATGTAATTTGTAAAGTTAAAAAATCAAAAAATATCATAATTTATCAAATTCTTGTGTTGCAAGAAAATTCCAAATATTCTAAATTTATAAGATGTATTTAAAACTGTGAATATCATGCACGCTCTCAATAATTCATAGATGGTCAAAAGTAGCGAGTGAAGTGCTTTTCAGCAAGTGTTTTAACTAGGATTGTAAGAAGAGTACAAAACGCTGGTCTCTCTTTAAAGCTAATGCTCTAAATTCTTAAAAAAAAAACAAGCCAAAATAACTTTTTACAAGGGTTAAATTATTACCTTTATTATAATTATATATATGCTGTGTATTATTTAAATGTCTTTTATTGTATACTTTCGTTATTAATTTTACATATCATTAATTTTTTATATTATTCACATACACGTGTACGTTAATATGAATGATTTAGTTAAATTTTAATACAACTTATGTTGAACTGATCACTTATAGTTATATATATAAGAAATTTGATAACAGATGACAAAATTTAACGGTGCGAGAACATTCTATTATTATCTTTTTGTTGTATATGTATTTAATTTAAGCTCACAATGAGTGATACTAATAAAAAATAATTAACTGTTAATGATGTCTCCTTAATATTCAGCCTGTATTCGTCCACTGTTGAACGTATGCCTTCCGAGTCTCCATCCGCTTCGATCCTCCACCTTCCGCATCCAGGTGACTCCCGCTATAGTTCTTATGTCGTCAGCCCATCTTGCAAGGGGGTCGGCCAATGCTTCGTTTGCCAGTTCTTGGGCGCCATTCCAATACTTTTCTTCCTTATCGACCGTCGTCTCTTTGACAGATATGTCCATTGTCACTTGAGTGTGCCTATTCGTTGGGTAGCATCCACTACTTGAGTTCTTCTGCGTATTTCCTCGTTTCGGATTCTATCTTTTAGCGACACTCTGAGCATGGATCTCTCCATAGCACGCTTGGTGACCTTAATTTTATGGGTTAGACTTGCTGGTAGATTCCACGTCTCTGCGCCATAAGTTAATACAGAGAGGACGCATTGGATGATGTCTCCTTAGGAAGATTTTGAAAAGTTTTTTTTTCACCCAACATAATAATTTGATATTTATACGAAATTATATTTCTTTATAAAGTATATAATGAATATTATTATTAATAGTTACATTTTAAGCGTGAAATTTGTATTATCATTTTCTACATCATTAAATTAATTCGTTGTAACACGAACCCAACTGAAAAATAATTTGGAAACTAGGAGTGGCGTTAATAAGTATAATAGCAATAAGGTCAATCCACTCCACTTAGTAATTTAGATAGTGGCTCCCATTATATGCTTAAATTGCCCTAAATCTAAAAATTAATGACTTATAACATTTTTTTATTAGATTGGAAATGCTAGGTTTTGAACTTAAAAGTAGCCAAGTTGATAAATTGGCTCTTCAGATGAAAATTAATGCATACATGAAATTACATAATAATTAACTGATAAATATATTGATGTATTTTAACATTCCTATGTGGGAACTAAAATTGTCACTGACATTATTATACTGAGTAATTAGAATAATCCAACGTGAAAAATATTTAGCTTGGGCAGCTCTTTATTAACAAATTATACATGTCTCAAATTATACAAAAGCTTGGGATAGCTCCTAATTTTAAATAAATTATTCAACTTCTTCAAAATTATGATTTATACATAAATATTGTCACTACCCACTTTAGACCC